>MU224885.1:365449-389431 GCA_018584345.1 Thuja plicata
TGAATCCGCACCGTAGACGAACTGGGGCTACGTCCAATCCACCTATGAGCCAAAAGGGTTTCCGTCCTGAAGGCTGAATTCGAAAGCTGAAAGCTTCCTGATATCTCCAAGAGATAAAATATCATATAAAAAACTAAGCATCCTCAAATGAGCCTTCAATCCCTCTTTTAAAGCAATGGCTGTGACTCTTCAGTTTCCCCCGCTCTGTCTTTTCATATTCTCAGTTAAAGTCACTTTTTAAATAAATATAACCATTGGTTATAAAGTGACATAATAAAATAAAGTGATGAATCTTCTAACATTAAAATGGAAGACCAAACGAACTCGGATGGAGATGTGTAATAGCTTGCCGGAAAGCTCTCGGCGAGACGCTCTGAATCCACTACTGAAATGCCAGGTACACTGAGTTCTTCCTACTTACTATAAATAGTAAGTATCTTGGAAACTCTGCGGAAATTGATCCGATTAGCCCGAAATTGAAAATACCTAGGCCAAACACCCCTTTGATCCTTTGCCGGATCTCAGTTAGCCCACCGGACCATGATGAAAGGCTAACTATAAGGCACAAATAATGTGCCCTGAAAATGGGACATTACAAATCATCCCTTCCCGGAGATTGCTTGCCCTCAAGCAATCAGTATCTGCATGTGGTGATCCTAATACCTGGATCCCAAACCAATCTCAGGGGAATTGCTCCACCAATCTGTCGTGGGAAACTGAAATAGAAGTTATGCCCTGACCCGTGAAACCATTCACGCAGCAACCGAACAACAACCAGTCTCATGTCATGACCCCAAATCACTGCAGGATCAGTTGTACCAAACTGCCCTATGTCGCCATTGCCTATGAGAAAGTCCTCAACCCAACTGAGAACCTCACTCCAACTGAGATCACCAGTACCCCTATAGTCAAATGCAGGGGGAAACCAAAAGGGCCATCCATCTCCCCAGCTGGCTGAAATATCCTGATGCCTATGCTCATGCTGAATGAATCACTAGAAATGTCCAATTGCCATAACACTGCCCATCTGATCCGTCGTCCAAACTAGAAACTGCACTGAAGAGGCAGGGTATCCAAACTGTCGGACAAGGCTTCCTCCTGCAAGCAAGGAAGCGTACCAACCCAATCACTCACCCCACACCTCTACAATAATTGGAAAAGGAAGTTCTCCGTAGGTGGGCTGAATGAAAAACCCAATGCATCCCATATAATGTGGCCAATATGCAATGCACTAACCAACTCTGTTGGAAATCCTGAATTAGCATAAGGATTCCATAACTGTCTCTTGATACCCAGAGTCATACAGTGTACACCTTGGTGTGAGAAATTCACCCCAAAAAGCATAATCATCATACCAAGCTCAATAACCCCGTACTGAATAAGCTCTATCCGATCATCAACATCATGCCTAAAATATGTGGTGATAGAATTATCACAAGCATTGGATGAATTGGTATGGTAATGTGGTGGAGTCCTAGCCGTGTGAACCCATCCTGAACCGTTGATGTAGAAACCCAACTGTTCAACAACTGAACTCACCTCGTTAATCCCATCTGGTGACCAAGACCCAACTGTAGTAACTGAACCAGGGTCCCAAATCCTGCAATCAGTCTCATCCTCATCATGGAGATAGGAAATGCCTTCCTCATCTAGCTCGAAGAAAGGATTATCAAATATCAAATCAGCATCCATCTCAAACAAGAAATTGTCGATCGCTTGAAAGTTATTCAACTTACTAAGGAACTCTGAATGATCCAAAGCTCTTTTGGGACAGCTATCCAAGTCATAGGTCTGTTGTATGCTATCGAGTTCCTGAATCACTTCCTGAAAGAATTCAGACCTCTCCCTGTCGTCTTGTTTCCTGTAATGACTAGAGGCAACAATCTGATTTCTTGCTTCCTGAAGAGCAAGACGTGTGTGCTCCAATGTTTCCTGAGCAACATTAAGCTCTCTATTGAGCTTGTTAGCCTCGTCACCTTTTGCCCTCAACTGCTCGGCATAAATTTCTGCAACCTGTAGCAGGTAGTCGCGATCCGACAGTAAGCATAGATATTTTGATTTTGAAACCTCAAATGCTGTTTTGACCTCTTGTAAATTTGCAACATAAGATCCAATCCTTATATCACCTTGTCATGTCTCTTTCTGAGCTTTCCTGTAAAGATCCTCAATGATCTGGTGAGTGCTATCCTGGCGAACAAGAGCTGCCGTAATAGAATTGTTACTGACTTTCAGCTGACTCTGCAAGGCATGCTTCTTATTGTTATCATTTTGAAATGCACTCTCAGATTGTTCATCCAATTCATCATTATGCATACGTGATGCACTGCTAAAGAAATCACATGATTCCTCATATTTTGTAACCTGCATATTTGTTGCCTCTTCTTTAGTGTCATCTTCATACATGGGTTCAATATTTGTTTTACAATCTCCTGCTTCGATGGCAACCTCATAAGTTTTTTCTTCAAAAAATGATTTAGTTTTTAGTTCACTTATGGGTTGAATAATGATAGTTGGAAACTCTTCATATAAATTTTTGCATCTGTCTTGTACAAGTAGATCTCGAGCCAAATCCTGAAACTGCTTCCTTTCCATTAACGTTTTGCGTTGAAGCTTTGGATGAAGGTCCAAGAAGTTAGAGAAAGTTAAATCTCTCTAAACCTGTGTAGGAAGAGTGTTGTACTCACCATATGCTGAGAATTTCAGTCCTTTTATCCGGCTGTGAAATCTGTGCTAACTGTTGCTGTACCTTAGCAAGATCCTTCAGTACTTTTTCCAAACCATGCATCTTTCCCATAGCTAGATACTTAGAATTTATAGCGAACAATATTACACCAACTCAATTACAATCTTTGTATTTCTGTTTCCTGATAAATCTGTAATGGTCTCCACTCTTGCGGAATCCAAATTTCATTATACAACACCGTTCTTGGTTAGTGGCACTGTATGCTGACCTTATTGACTGAAAACGATGTTGCAATCAAATTGCCTTTAAATAGTCATCTTTGCTCAAACGGGCTGTTATTCAACAGGCTGGCAATTTCTAAGTATTGCTGTTGTGTGATCTCTCAATGCATCAAGAATCAATGCATGCATAAAGATTTATTTTAAAATGATCTTAGCTTGCTGTTTTATGTAATACCTGTAGATTCTCTGATGTTTTTTTTTGGAAGTCTATATTGTTCTCAGGTTTGTATGATATTTGGAGATTTGTTCTTGTTTATTGTTACCAAAGCTATAGTAATCTGGAATCTCAACAATTTCCAATCTCAGTTCGGTTGCTACGTGACTCCATCTGATTCAGTTCTGTATACATTCCTCCTAACCAGTTATTCAACACACATGGATTAATATGCGTTAACCTCCAGTCCTTGCTCCTCATACACGACAGAGGCTGCTGATAAATAACTCCCAACTCTCCGTCACGGTAGTCACCAACAGGCAACTATGGGAAGGAGTCATTAATGAAAGCTCGGGCAGAAGCGTTCATTACAGATATATTTTGACAGCAGTTTGCAATAGAACATTTGATGCTCCCGTTCCAACAGGCAATAACTGATGATAAAACTGATATACTTCTACGCTACGCACGGTAGAGATAAACTGAGTTATCACACCGCTGCAACTATGTGTGATGCCCGTGCTGAGTATTATGCAGTCCCTGTGCGTGGAAGTTACTTCCTCTTCGCCGTCCTGTGTCTGCGCCAATACTTAGGGAGGCTCCAGCAATCTAGACACCCCGACTCCAGTCCACGCGAGTCACAATAACGTTCTCAGCTACTAACAAAACGTGGTCAGAGGCCCCACGCGATTATGCCAAGTGCGACACCCACCATATACTAGCACGCCGTTGATACAATGGAGAGTCACCTGTGGTATGCAAACGTTGTCTGCTGCTTAACTGTCGTGCCACAAATCCGTCGGCACTGCTGGAGTAGGACGGCACCTTCCAGCCTTAGCTCTCCTTCCCGCACTTGCTTCTAAGGTGATTGATTTCCACGGGAATAGTTGTGCAGTCGGCGTCTGGTATCCAACTGCCTTGCCACGGCAAACAATACTACTGAATGCTTCGAACAGTGGCCTCCACCCGTAACTCTCTTCATACACCCATTCATATGACGTTTGGCTTCCACGGTACCAGCTATTTGTTCTGTCGAGTTTTATGAAGTCGACGGTTTCCAACAACCACTTGCATTTGCCGTTTCTACACTAGTCGGGGTCTATGGAAGCAGTCGTCTCAATGAAGTCTGTCGACTTCCCGCGATTACTGATACTCTTGCCTTTCCAATCACCCAACGAGGTATTTAAAACTTCAATCTATGTGTTGGTGACTCAACTTCTTCCACGCAGCCACCTGTATAATGTTGGGTTTGACGTAAAAGGGACAGCTACTTGGCTAACTGCCTGCTTGGCACGATTATAATCTGAGCACTTATCGTGTGAGCAGGCTGTATGGCTGCTAACTCTTGAAAATAAAATTCCGAGATTTCTTACTATAAGCCGCTATTCATAGATATTCATGGGTTCCAGAAATACCTGTCATTGCTAAAATGGCAATTAAACCATAATCTGAGATGAACTCAATAAACTGAGATCCAAACTTCTGAAATCTGTTACTGAGAAAACTCTTTTGCAAGATTATTTTTGAAGAAAACCTCACAAACTGGAATTTCTCTGATAAAAAACTCTCATAAACCTTTCTGGAAACTTGTTCATTTTTTTTTTGGAATAAACTCCACAGGCTGGCAGGAAAACCAGCTATGATACCACTGAAATGTCCCAAACCGGGATTTTTCCCAAATTTCCTCAAATATAACTCATACAGATTTAACAAGTACATTCATGCAGATAAAACATGGATTCAGCAGTAAACAACCAACAATATATATTCCATTAAAAACCTCAGAGATGTCATCGCATTATACAACAAAAATACAATAACACGGGATTTCCACAATCCAAAATCTGAACTATAATATTCAGCAGAATGACAATCAACATAAAAGAACCTGTGAATACAATGGCGAACTCTGATGTGAATCCGCACCTTAGACGAACTGGGGCTACGTCCAATCCACCTATGAGCCAAAAGGGTTTCCTTCCTGAAGGCTGAATTCGAAAGCTGAAAGCTTCCTGATATCTCCAAGAGATAAAATATCATATCAAAAACTAAGCATCCTCAAATGAGCCTTCAATCCCTCTTTTAAAGCAATGGCTGTGATTCTTCAGTTTCCCCATCTTTGTCTTTTCATATTCTCACTTAAAGTCACTTTTTAAATAAATATAACCATTGGTTATAAAGTGACATAATAAAATAAAGTGAGGAATCTTCTGGCATTAAAACAGAATCTTCCAAACAAACTCAGATGGAGACGTGTGATAGCTTGCCGGAAAGCTCTCAGCGAGACGCTCCGAGTCCACTACTGAAATGCTAGGTACACTGAGTTCTTCCTACTTACTATAAATAGTAAGCATCCTGGAAACTCTGCGGAAACTGATCCGATTGGCCCGAAACTGAAAACACCTAGGCCAAACACCCCGCTGATCCTCTGCCAGACCTCGGTTAGCCCACCAGACCATGATGAAAGGCTAACTATAAGGCACAAATAATGTGCCCCGAAAAGGGGACATTACATGTTTTCATAATATGTGATTTAATTTCAATATTATTAATGGTTACAATTAAAGGTTGTTTACTTGTTTTACAAAATAAAAAATAATGTTTATCTTGGAGATTTGGCATTGATCAATGATCAAGCATCATAGATTCATACTATGAAATGATTTAGTTTTAGAATTATGTATATTTCTCTTATTTTTTGTATATATATATATATATACTCACGAACCCATACGAATCCAAATGGCAAAAAAAAAATTTCACAAATCCACGAACCGGATTCGCGAGCCCGAATCCGTCCTCGAACCCGAATCGGCAACTTAGACGAGAACCCTAAGAGAATTGCTTTCAGTGGTGAGACATATACCCTAGCCAATTTATAGGTGGAATCACACAGATTTCACACAATTGCTGAACAAATGAAGATTAAATAATTTGAGAAGTATTGTAGGCAACTCAAACCACCTTGAATATGCGCAGGATTGAAAGAGAGTTACAAGCGAGATAATGAGACACCATATTTGAAATTATCAATGGAAAACAAAGATAAGATAAGATATGATAAATTTATTAATATACAACAAAAGGGTCCAAGGGACTGCTTGAAACAAAGCAGCAACACAACGTACAGAGGGAACCCCAAACGGTGTCCAGAGAAAAGACAAAACATACGAGACTTGAAGATTTAGGAAGAGAAATCTCTAGGACGAGAACCCTAAGAGAATTGCTTTCAGTGGTGAGACATATACCCTAGCCAATTTATAGGTGGAATCACACAGATTTCACGCAATTGCTGAACAAATGAAGATTAAATAATTTGAGAAGTATTGTAGGCAACTCAAACCACCTTGAATGTGCAGGATTGAAAGAGAGTTACAAGCAAGATAATGAGACACCATATTTGAAATTATCAATGGAAAACAAATATAAGATAAGATATGATAAATTTATTAATATCCAACAAAAGACCAACAAAAGGGTCCAAGGGACTGCTTGAAACAAAGCAGCAACACAACGTACAGAGGGAACCCCAAACGGTGTCCAGGGAAAAGACAAAACATAAAGCGAAGCAGAGAACTAAAGCAAGAAGAAACCACCAAACCAAACAACCCAGCTAGCTGCTCCGAGCAACCGGGAAAAAGTCTAGAACCGACGGATAAGCCTTAGGAAAGGAAATCCCATTCCATCTTCGAGGGCCCCTGGAAGTGCTAGAAGAAGGCCACTGCTGAGTGAAGGATTAGCGAGGTCTCACGTCTCGGGAGACCCAAAAGGGGGATCTAGCGCCCGCTTGGTACCCCGTGTGGGGGGAACCACTGTAAAGAATGAGGTGATGAGCTCGTCAAAATGCAATCTCAGGGGGAAAAGCCGCTGCAGAGTGATGTCCTGGAGCCTCCGTGTCTCCTGAAGATAGAGCGCAAGGCACCTCTGGTCCGTGTATGTGAAAAAGGCTAGGAGAGACTAGGCCTCCTTGAATAAGCAGTAGAATCTCCCTCTGATCTCATAGTCGATGGGGCAGCGAAAAATGAACTGAGTCTCCATCTCAGCCTCCCCCAAATCACAAAGCTAGAATATCCTATCCTCCCTAGCCAAAGGGTGGTCGATTTGGATAAATAAAGAGAATTTTTATATATTTTCTTGGCTCGGAGATAGCATTTTCCTATGTTGGGTGGTTGAGGTTTTCATTGTTTGCCAATGCAGTAGTAAACAAGTTGGATGTGGGACATTGTCTTTTGTGAGTGATTATGTTAAGTTTTTTGGGCATTGCTTTTGAAGTAATGTATATGGCTATTGAAGGTGCATAAACTAGTTGCACTCCTTCCTTGGAGCAACATGGATCATTTTGTAAGATTGGTGACTGTTTTGGAGGGGACGTTGGGTTAGTGTGGGCCCTTGATTGCTGGTGTAGACATTGAAAGAACCTTCAAGCAGAGTGGGGAAGGACGTGTGAAATTGTAATGTCCCCACCGTCATTAAATAAATTAATGATATTTTGTATATTTGGCCCAACAATTAATTTAATTGTCTCTCGGGCCCATTTTTATTTTCTTTGGGTCCATTGGTGTTGCTGTGTCGGCTTCATTTGTAAACCCTCAGGAAGTTTCTCCGAAGGGGTATTTATGACCGGCTGTAGGTAGTTGTTTTTCATGTTGAGTTTTGATATTTTATTTGTAATTGCGAATTCCTATTGGAGTTCTGCTGTCTGCCATTTCGGAGGTGAAAGACCCTCCCTATTTGGTATTTGCAGTTTTGGTGGGATTCAACCCTCACCCTACTCTTCTTGTTCTTTGGTTCCGAATCTGGTAAATCTGAAGTACGATCATTATTTAATTTGGATTTCTATTTGCATACTGTGTTCATTCTGGTGCCAAATTGTGTCAATCTTGCATTTGTGTTTGCCCTTCGCATCATAATACTTGTGTTGTCTAAAATCCGTAACTGCAAAAGATCCGCACGAAGGGTGAGAGATTGAAGTTGTACGGCTTGTTCTGTACGCACTAACACAGAGCAAATCACGGTGATCATAAGTGCCTGTACGATAGAGACTAGACTGTATGACAATATCCTTGCCACCGTACGGCTAGAAGACTGTATGCCATACCTAGAGACTAGACCGTATGACAATATGCTTGCCACAGTACGACATAGAAGACCGTACGACCTACCTAGAGACTAGACAGCATGGCAAAGACTGTACGACAATATCCTTGCCATTGTACGACAAAGAAGACCGTACGCCATATCTTGTAACCACTCGACGGAGTGCGCAGTCATCTCAGTTGACTGTACGACTAGTATCGGCTTGGGGACATTACAGTGGTATCAGAGCTGGTGATCTTGCCAGCTTGTTGGGTAGTGAATGCAAAAGGAGTTTCAGGTATATGCCAGAAGGAGGTATCGTTCTCTGTCGAACCCGAAGGAGGTATCGTTCTCTCGACAGAATGGGGGAGCCATAGGGTCCGACCACTACAGTTATGGAATTATTGAGGGAGTTAACCAGAAGTCAGGCTCAACTCAATGAAACCATGATCAGAGGGCAAGAACGAAAACGACTTATGGAAGAGACGTTGCATAAATTGACTGAAGGAAGGACGAATGGGGAACAAAATGAACATGGCGGCGATAACTCAGTCACAGGGAGAGCAAACTCTCATACACGCCCTTGACCGTCTATGCTGACGTTTCCACCAAGAAATGAAGTATCTCGAAGGGAACTAGAGCCCACCTTCGAAGAAATGCATGATCAACTAATGTAGGATTGGAGGAACGCGAATCTCGAGGGGAACTTGTCCTTCAGAGATTATGCTGAACTACGAATGAGATACTCAAGAGGCAGTAGTCGCGACTATTACAACAATGGTCTTCAACGAAAGATAGGCAAGGTAAATCTATCATCTTTTGAGGGACCCAGATCAACAACTGCGCGGGCATGGGTATAGAAGATAGACACATACTTTCAGCTTAACCCGATGTCGGAGGAGGAGGCAATCAAGTTTGCAGCGCTCCACCTGTAAGGGATCACGCACGAATGGTGGCATCATGGAATGGTTACCCCCGGTCATGATCAAATAACCTTCTATGCCAAATTCACGGAGAGACTGATAGATCGCTTCGACGGGAAAGATTTAGAACTTAATTTTAAGGACTTGGCACAACTAAGGCAATCTGGATCAGTCGACAGTGATTATAGAATTCCAGAGACTGTCAGTATTGGTGACAGATATTTAAAAGAGGAGACTAGTTGTGCTGTTCATCGATGGGCTGATGGAACCCCTAAAGGGTTGGGTCAAAGGGTTCAACCCCAGCATGCTCACGGAAGCGATTAAGAAGGTGCGTGACATGGCCACATCTTCTTCCAAGGATTACACACCTTCCAAACCACCTGTCCTACAAGAGATCAAAGACAAGGAGCCAATCTAGAAGAAGCCTTGGATGGATGAAGCCACTCGTCAGGAACTCCGGAGGAGGAAGCTATGTTTCACTTGCAGGGAGTCGTGGGGTCCGGGTCACCGTTGTCTTGGCAAGGGGAAGATTCACTATATTGAGGTACCACCTGACGAAGAAGAAGAGAGTGAAGTACCTAAAGTGCAAGAAGAGGAGACTAATTATGCGGAAAGGATCACCACACTTGTAAAAAGAGGAAGTTCTATTGCTACACTTTCGGCAACTTCCAGATGTAGTACATTCCGGGTCCGTAGCACACTGCAGGGGGATCGAGTCACAGTCATGCTTGATAGTGGAGCCACACTCAATTTCATTAATTCACCCCTTGTCGCTAAGAGGCTTTGCACAAGGTGGAGCATGGGGGGTTTGAGGTCAAAGTGGCAGGAGGGACTTTATTACCCTGCACTCATGTAATATCTTAGTTGAGCATTACCATGGGGAACTACAAAATAACAAATGATTTCTTTGTGATAGATCTGGATGACAAAGATGTCATATTAGGCATTCAATGGATGAAGACCCTCAACCAATACACACAGAGTTTCAAGAAGATGGAGTTTTCATTTGAGGTGGACGGCAAGAAGGTGGTGTTAAGAGGTATGTCAAATAGAGGCCCGAGAGAAATTTCAGCGAAGAAGATGGAGGTTATGTTCAAACAGGATAAGACTCAGGCATATAACCTTGATGAAGAAGAGAAGACTGTAACGGATAATATTTTTCTCGAGATTCCTACCGTATGCTTCATGCTTCAAACTTTAGAGGATTGGAGGGCTCATTTGTTGGTGGAATACTCCAAGAACACCCTTGCATGCGAGTTGATCGATGGTCAAATACAGGACAACAGGTACAAGGTGGTTGATGATGTCATCTACTACAATGATAAAATCTATTTGGTTCCTGACTCAAAATTGAAGAAGATGATCATAGGTGAGATTCATAATCCACCCTTGGCTGGATTCCCAGGATCGATCTTGCGATTGCTTGAGGGCAAGCAATCTCTGGGCGGGAAGGATTGTAATGTCCCCACCGTCATTAAATAAATTAATGATATTTTGTAGATTTGGCCCGACAATTAATTTAATTGTCTCTCGGGCCCATTTTTATTTTCTCTGGGTCCGTTGGTGTTGCTGTGCCGGCTTTATTTGTAAACCCTTGGGAAGTTTCTTCGAAGGGGTATTTATGACCGGCTGTAGGTAGTTGTTTGTCATGTTGACTTTTGATATTTTATTTGTAATTGCAAATTCCTATTGGCGTTCTACTGTCTGTCATTTTGGAGGTGAAAGACCCTCCCTATTTGGTATTTGCAGTTTCGGTGGGATTCAACCCTCACCCTACTCTGTTTGTTTTTTGGTTTCGGATCTGGCAAATCTGAAGTACGATCATAATTTAATCTAGATTTCTATTTGCATACTGTGTTCATTTTGGTGCCAAATTGTGTCAATCTTGCATTTGCGTTTGCCCTTCGCATCATAATACTTGTGTTGTCTGAAATCCATAATTCCAAAAGATCTGCACGAAGGGTGAGAGATTGAAGTCGTACGGCTTGTTCCGTACGCACTAACACAAAGCAAATCACGGTGATTGTAAGTGCATGTATGGCAGAGACTAGACCATACGACAATATGCTTGCCACCGTATGGCGTAGAAGACTGTACACCATACCTAGAGACTAGACCGTATGACAATATCCTTGCCACTGTACGACGTAGAAGACCGTATGCCCTACCTAGAGACTAGATTTTATGACAGAGACCGTACGACAATATCCTTGCCATCGTACGACAAAGAAGATCGTACACCATATCTTGTAACTGCTTGACAGAGTGCGCAGTCATCTCAGTTGACCACACGACGAGTATCGGCGTGGGGACATTACAAAATATAGCAATCTCTAGCACTTGCACATTGGGTGATTTGTATCAGCTATCTCAATATGATAACATTTTCTATCAATAAAGGTTAGAGTGTAGCATTCAACATTTTTTTGTAGTGGAATTTCGCAGCAATAATTTGTAATACTTGACTTGAACATCTCCAGTCAATGTGCGAATGAGATCTTGTTTGTTTTAAATGTCTAATATATTAATGAATGATGAAGTGCTCCATGAAGTTAAACGCTTACTAAACCCATGATTACATGTTTTAAAGTGTTTGCAAATCAGGAAACTCTCCAAAAGTATGCAAATGAACTGTTTGAAAAAAAATGGCTATATATTGAAAAGATTGGAAACTAGCTAAATTTTGATATAGAAATTGGGCCAGTTATCTTATAGTGGTATCAAAGTAGTGAATCTTGCCATCTCATGGGAACTTGCTCCACTCTTCAATAGCAAAAAATTGTTATGCAGCCAAAGGGTTCAAGGAGGTATTATTTTAAAAGAAGGGCAAACATTTTGCTAGAGCAATTGAAGATTGAATAGGAAGTTTCTTTTACAGATTTGTTTGTTGAGAGAGCTGTACGTTACATAGGTGATAGGGATGATCAACAAAATCTTAGTATTATGCAAATGTTAAATGACTTGGGTAGAGGACAACAACAACAGATTGAGTTGATCACTCAGACGGTGCAAAACAATAATGCAAAGTAGAACAATTCAGGTAATAATGTAAAGAAGGGTGACTATAACATGCTAGGCCTAACCTTGCAAAAAAATAACATAAACTTTAAAGCTTTCTTCCTTAAACATGTTTTGCAGCTTTTTTTCCGAAAGAGAGTACAAGATAGTTAAATCAGAACAACTTTAACTAAGCATTATTTAATATTTGCAGAAAGTAAAGAAACTTTACAAGAATTTAAAACTAGTGCATAAATTCTATCTCTATCTCTATCTGAAATATGCATGATTAAGTACTGAAAGAAAGATTAGGAACTTGCTGTAGTCTGAAATAAGTCTGGAATTTCCAAGGAACATCTTACAAACTTTCTAGAGGGAGAGCATCATTGAGGTGGTTTACCTCCATCAACGAACTTAACAGTTCCACGTACACCCTACTTTTGGTGGGTGGCCCTGCTTTGCATGAGGGTGTAACATTTGATGGATCTATTGCCATATGAGCTCTTGTATTTTGACCCTACACGACTCTAGTCGGTCACACACTAAGGTATCTCCTATCTAGTATGAGCTTTCTGACTAAGAGGTGTAATTTGGGTCATGTGAACTGACAAATGCTTACTAGGCAATGCGCCACCTTGGTCAAGGTTTCATAAATATTATTAGAATTATATTGGCATATCTTATTATTAATGGTCAATAATGTATTTTTAGGTAGATTAGATTCTTTCTAATTTTGCTTTTAGTTATCGATAGTTTTTTAGGAAACATCGAATTTGTAATTGCCTATATGTACATTTCATTCTTTCAATAATGAACATGCAATTACCATTGTAACATGGTATGTGATGTCCCCGATGTTATTAAATAAATTAATTTAATAATTTTTGGCTCCGACATTTTATTATTGTTACCAATTTAGTTCATTGTAACATGGTATGTGATGTCCCCGATGTTATTAAATAAATTATTTTAATAATTTTTGGCTCCGACATTTTATTATTGTTACCAATTTAGTTTGCATACTAAACTGATAAGTTGAAATTACTTTTATATGGAATTATGTGATTGGGTAACTGCTGTTATAAATTACATAATTCATTAAATGCAGAAAGTAAAGTACACAATGCAAAAATCATTGATAAATTGATCACTATTATTCAAATCTGATTTACAAGTACAAGACAGTGCAATTTTATCACATATTATTCAAATGTTGTTTTACAAAGGTGCAATGATGATGTTCAAAGTTTAATTAGACAGAATATATACAATGCATTCAGATCCACACAAGCCGTGGCAACTCCTAATACTCTATCTGAATAAACACATTGTAAATATCAAAGAAGTAAAGGGATAGAGGGAAAGCCTCCATTGCCTGTATGGGAGAGCGATCTTTGACTTTGTGTTGAGGATCTGGGCCACATCTCCAGCTTCGACAAACCTGCAAGATATAATGGAAAAGGAGTCAGTTCAGAAGAACTGAGCAATGGAAACTTTCCTAATACCTCTATATTACTCTATAAACAACAATGTGCTTTTACAGATAAAGCATTAAAAGATGCAAAGGAGAAGGAAGAAAACAGAGAGAAAATATTTTTTACACTAATATTGTTTGCTTCATGTACAAATACAGGTATGAAGACCAAGTAGGTTGTTGAAGGGACACACAAACATTACAAGTGTGAAACTTTCCAACTGAAGTTATGAAGAGGCGAATACCGAAGATTTGAGGAGGTTATTGATGGGGCATGCATAAGTTTCAGGCATGGGACCTTCTGGCTGAATCTTGGAGCAGATTAACAAAAGGAGCTACGGATGGAAAGTACAGGCACCTCAAAAGATAAAATATCAGCAACAACAGCTTCAGTTTGAACAGATCAGCATTTAATGATCAGGATGGAATCATGAAAAGCAACTATAAAACAACAGTCATATCATCGTGCTGTATTTAACATGTTTGTTTATTTAACATGTTTGTTTCTTTGTACAAATTTAAGAACTACAAAAACAACAGATCATCTAGGAGTATGAATTACATTGTTATGAAAGGCTGAACATGTATGTTGAGATGGCAGCAACTAAGAGATATGTACAACAATCAGCAAGCTTACATAAACAATTTTAAAGCAAGTAACAAAACCTTCATTTACAAAACAATCTTTAGAACAGAACAGAGAACCATAAGAGTGTGCTGCTACAGGATATAAAAGAATCAATCAATCATGACAGTGAGCATCATGTATTATTCATACCAAGGGGAAGTGATATCTTGAATATTTTATGTATCAATGTGTTATTGATTTTTACTGATTAAAAGTAAAATAAGAAAGACTTTACAACTTGTTTTCCAAGGGCAAGCCACAGACAAAGAGGGTCATGAGAGCATAAACTTCATATCTCTAAGTGCAAACCTTCATTAACAAATGATAAGGATCAGACTTTCCGTATTAAAATGTTAAGAAGCAGTGGAGTGCATACACAGTTTTGGAAACATCACAGTATGATAGTGAATATCACAACAAAATGGACAGCAACAAAGGAGCACTAGTTTTCAAAGGTAATGTTGTCCTAATTCATGACATACATGGCTGTTTCAAAACAACATAGTAGCATTGTTTTAACATTCTCAAAAGAAGGTTCTTTTCAGCGAAGATAAACAAGGAAATGCTAAGTCTACTCCATCATAGACTTTAGATGCTTAGGAAAATTTTCAAGATAAAGGAATCAGCAAAGAATGAGGGAGATATTTCACCATAATTGAGACCACTACAATACAACGAATAGAGCAATCATTCAAGGCAGCCACATAAAAGTTTCAAGAGGTAATGATCATAGAATGAACAATGCTTATCAAGCTAATAATGCAGCAATCAACAAAGAAAAGATGCTGAGGCAATGGTACAAATGTTTCTCAACAGTCAAAACGTGGAAGAACAATCAACATTTCAAGATGCAGCTTATTTAAAATAGCAGTCAGCATGAATATTTCAGACCAGCATAACAGTAATAGTTATTTCATTGGAAAGTTTTGTTTTGTGTCTTATGAGCTTCTTACTGGTTTTTTCAATCGTTCATGTTCAAGTAATGGTGGGCATGGCAGTTTTGTTCAGAGCTATTTCTTCCAAAATTTTGTATACAAGGAGGTCAACTGTTACAAAGGAAAGATGAACCAGATAATAGCGGCTGCTGTTTTTTATATTCAGAAAATTACAAGTGAAACCGTGGCTTCATGCAAGAAGGAATTTATTCTTTTATGTCACAAAATAGCGGCCAACAATGGAGTTTTCCAGAATTTACAAAGGAAGGGAAATTGCAACAACTTTCAGTTTTCTTTTCCCATCAAAAGAAATGATCTCAGAGAGAAAAAATCCAGAATGTAAAAGCAACGAAGGAGTCACAACTACATTAAAGTTCTATTTTCAGAGAATACCTCCAACAAAGTATGGAAGAGATGCTGCAAATCATGGGAAGCGTAGAAAGTCTGATAAGAATCCATAACAATGCATCAATTTTCTCCAGGTTTCAAGCGCTCAAATTCGAACTCTGCACAAGGAAGCGGCTGGAGAGTGCAGCATGAGGAAGTAAGCATCCACACAAAGTACCAAGATGCAGTTCGCTGTAGCTTTCAGTCATCTTTAGAGGGCAGCACTCTACAGTCATCTTCAAACCCTCATGGCGGCAAAAGACCAGCAACAAACAACATTCCACCAAACCCTATTACCATGGCGGCGGCAGCAGAGCAACATAACAATATTGCAAATGAAACAAATGAAATGTTTTAGGGTTTCATACCCTATGTAACCCGTAGGATATTATTTACCTTAGTGGTGATTGCATGTTTTTTGGAATCCGCATGATAGGGATGGTAGTTGTTGCCATATTATTGCTTAGGGTTTGGTTATTATCCCTTAGGATAGATATCGAATTCAAAGCCAAAGGAAGTAAGGTTTAGCTTACATTGAAGATAAAATGATATTTGCATTAAGATTTAAGTTTATAACTTAATGAGTATCATTTATTAATGATATTCATTAATTTATAAATTTAAATCTTATGGAAATGTTACTTTAGTTTAAACAAGTTTTTAGTTTTAAAATTTTATATATTATCTAAGAAATAATCTAAATTTAAATAACCAAATATATAATTTAATGAATATCATTTTTAAAAGATACTCATTAAGTTACATATTTTGTAATTTTAATTTAGATTAAGTTTTGGATAATATATAAAACTTTATTTCCTTATAAAATGATTAACTTATCTACTTATTATTATTGGATATATTTTAATATATCTATTTTTTTAAATGAATAGTTAATCTATTTCGTTTAAAAATATTAAGATATATTGACTAATAATAAGTAAATAAATTAGGAGGTTTTTATTATTTACTCATTAATTATCAGTTGATTATATGATAATATATTTAATATAAAATAAATAGTGTAGATTATTTGTTTCTAAATTAAATATATTAACAAATTATGAATTAGTAATTAATAAATAAATAATTAAGGCCTTAAGGGGAGTTTTCATTTTTTGCACACATATTGTGGGTAATAATAAATATTTGTCACAATTATAAGGCAATAATTATTAATTATTCTAAGTGCAATTTAGAGGTTGTCTTGTCTAGGAGTTCCCTTAGGTGATGTCATACTTATCTAGAGTGGACTATCAGTGGGTTGCTTGTTCTATGCTTATTCAGAGGAGGCTCTTGCTATTCACTATCAGTTTTGGGCAGTTTAGGGACTGTTTACAGCACTTGGGGCCTATTTGGTGCTACCTTAGAGTCACAGTTCAGTTGTCATCAGTTTTGGGGATCTTTTGGAGCACTTATACCTCATTTTCCAGCAGTTATATCCCTGATTTGGTGGGGTTTGTCTTCATATCCGACCCTCACAGATTCTGCATGTTTTATGGAGATTTGGAGTAGTTTTGGGGGGATTTTGAGTGGCACTTTAGTTATGCATGGTTTGGTGGAGTTGTAGGAGCACTTAGACTTCAGTTTCTGATAGTTTAGCTCCTGATTTTATGGAGCTTCTTCATACATCCAACCCTTTCAGATCAGTAGCCTATATCATTGTATTTTCACCTCATTTTGGAGGACTTTCTTTTTGGCTCACATGTTTTGCACATTGCAGACTTGTGGGTAGATTGTAAGGGCATTTTGTAGCAGAGTTTTGACAACATTGATTATATTGATACAACGGTTCCTTCTCATTGGTTTGAAGTGCAATATTGTGGATTTTTCTTGCTTTTATGTTGTGTTAGCCTTCATTTAAGCTATATTCCTTGTTGCATATTCAAATCTTGATACTTGTTATTACAGGTCTTTGCTTGTGAGTCCTAGTTCTTTGCTGAAAATTGGTGAAACCTAGTTTCCCATTCAAAGCTAAAGATTTCAGATCCTTGCATAGAATCATTGTTGTAGATACATGTTTGTCTGAGCATTGAGAGCCATCAGTATTTTTGTAATCCATGTTGATTCATTCAAAGTTACATACAAATTGTTTGGTGTATCACCTCTTTTAGCTTTTTTTTAGGTATTCATATTATCCTTCTACCTCTTTCCCACATACACATTGAGTTTTAGGTGAGCACTATCTAGGAACCGACCTATCTTCTGGAGATTCTTCTCTCGTTTTAGGACAACCCACCACCCGAGAGAGTTTCCATGTTTCAACAGGATAGCTAGATTTCATTATCAAAGCTAAAGGCGCAATCCTGATTGACAACAGTCATTTTGGTGAGTCTTTGCAAAATTTCAAATGGTGTTGTTTTTCATTCACATTGCATATGGATTTCAAAATGCAGTTAGGGCACGTTTTTGGTTTGACATTTTCAAAGTTTGTTGCTACTTTAAAGCAATTCAAAAATGACGAGTAGACATTTGTCATTCATCCTTAATGACTCATGTTTATGTATTGATTAAGCAAGAAGATTTAATCAAACTCTTGGCCTATATATCTCCAAGTTTGGATTCTTTATCTAAATTTGAAATCCTTGAATTGTTCCAGAATTTCAAGCTTGAGAGATTTGTCTTTCTTTGCATTTCTCAAGGAAAGGTATGGAGTTTCTTGCATTTTCTATTATTTTCTTGTTCATATGTATATTTTCGTTTCCTTTTAGTGTTGCATTTGTCTTTTTGTCTTTTCTTCTCCATCTTCTTTCTCTCATTTTCTTCTAAGTTGCATATGCAAGGATGTCATTTATCCTGCATATGCAGTCGGGATTAAAAACCCCGTTCTTGATGGTGAATTGTTTGAAAAGACTAAGTGTTGTCCCCTATGTGCAATATGGTTTTAAAAACCCACCTCTTTCATATTTACATATCAAAGAAGAAGAATGACTCCAATATGCAAAACAGTCAAAAAAGCCCACCTTTTGTGTCCATTTTTTGACTTTTCCTAATATGCACGTTCTTCCAAAAAACTCACTACGCATATGAGATATTTGCCCATTTGTAAAGGCATTCACCTAATCTTTTTGTTCAAATTCAAGCTTGCTGTCCGCCATATGCTAAATTTGCCAAAAAACCCACCTTTTTGTTTTTTCTTGACATAAAGGCTACATTTTATCCAAACCTTGCTGATTGCATTTTCTAAACTGTATAGTAGTGCCTGATGGATTCCACTATTCTTTATGATGATGTTCTCGTGCTCTGGGATTTTTATGTCACAGTTGTTGCTGCAAACGATCTACTCATGACAGAAGGATCTACCTCTCCAAAAGGAAAAAGGAAAAAGAAAATGAAGTACCAGTATGATAGATACCAAAATCCGATCTCTCTATCTTAGGTCACTTCATATGTGGATGAGATCCGAGATACCGAGATTGGGCATTTAGATATGGATGAATTTCTAATGAGAGTTGACACATCAACAAAGGATGATATGATCAACATCAAGGAAAGTTACATTCACCATGTATCCACTTTTCCTATGGTAGCCTTGGAACCTGAATTTGTCGTGGCTTGTGCCAAGAACTTCAATCATATATCCAGAACCATCAAAGATCAAGATGGTAAAGTAATAATCAGTTTGGATTGGGATACTATTGACCGGGGTTTCAAAGTTCCTCCGACTCCGATTGTTATGAATTTAACCATAGAAAAGCGCTCAAGAGTTGGGAGAATGGGAAATCAGCATGTATGAGATATATCAATGATAACTGGTTAGTTACTAAGAGACCCAATCTTGTGAGATGGCCAAAGGGCATGCATTGTTCAGAGTTCAAGGAGGAGATTCATGATCTCATTAACTTGTTAAGCAGAATCAGGGGCCTCAAGGAATCTAACCTTTTTGAGCCATGGATGTACAAGTACTTTTCCCTCATAATCAAGTGAAGGCAAAGAATCTTTTGGGGAGAACTCATAAGTGATACACTTTGTGAACAATTAGCACAAGTCACAAGCACTGGTACTTTCCATATGAATTCCTATTTGGTCTACATTGCTGCTGCCTTAGGGTCTTTTTCAGGGCTTTCTACCAAAGGGGACCGATCAGTGTTGCCTGTTTGCAAGTATTTTGACCAGCTACCTCTAAGATCAATCCACATCCATTATCAGAGGGTACAAGATGCCTTCTTTGGTCACTTCAGGTGCCTATTTGATAAAGAACTCCCAAAGAAGAGAGTTTCAGATGAAGCTTGGAACAAAGTGAGTAAATATGGTTGCTTCTTTTTATAGCTCCCTAACTTCACTTATCTGAGAGTTGGATATTTCAGAGAAGTGCCCTATACTTTGCCTCGATATCCAATAGATAACATCATCCTATTCATCCTGATGGAATTAGCAGGACAACTCATGGTAGTTCAAGCTTATCAGTCCACATTACATAGGCCTGGAATCAACATTTCTTCACGGAATCCATTGAGGATTGGGGGTTATTCATTGGACATTGTGCCAAAACCAAGTGCATGGAGTATGAAGTCCAGGAAATAAATCTAAAGAAGTTCATGGCCAAAAGCTCATTTGACTGGAGAGGCATGAATGATAAGATTAGGAGGTAGTTTGTTTAGATTCATTCTCTCGAAGATATCTGGATCGATCTTTGTACCAAGGTAGATATTATCAGGATGGATTACTGTCGGCTCACTGTCAAGCAAATTATGTACTTCAATCTTTCCTGAATTCTTGATGGTGTAGAGGATGATAACGATATTCTAGATCCAGAATATCGGAAACATCGTATTGAGAACTTAACTATTTTACCTCCTTGCTGGTCAACAAAAGAAAGTTTATCTATTTGGGATAGATTTCAAAGTATCTTGGCCAACACTAATATTTGGTTAGAGCGGAGAGGTCTCAAAAGCATCAAGATTAAGCCAGGTAGAGATTTTGATCTTGCTGGTCCAATAGGACTGAAATATGAAATCAGGAGAAAAGGGAAGAGTGATTCTTCGGCATCCGAGATCAAAAGTGTCGGAAAATTGGCTATCAAAGGGGGAAAACTTATGATTAAAGCTTCCACACCAATTGCAGCAACGTCCAAAGGAAAAGAGTCGGAGATGACCTAATAGTGAAGATGAGTTGCAAGACCCGATTACCCTTGAGATACCACAATCTCAGAAAGGAGATGGAATATAGGTAGCACATGAATCAACACTTGAATCAGAGGAAGCTCCCATGTCACCACTTGACATGGATGTTGATTCTTTTACTATGCATATGCCACCAACAAATTCCTCTGCAATAATACCCGCCACGCCCATTTCTTCTGCTGCCCCAACACTGAAGGATGGTTTGGCGCATGTCTTTGATGCATATCCTGTAAATCCACCCAAGACGGATGCGCTCATAACAGAGACCAATGTAACTTTTGCACAGTTCGAGTTGTTCATCGTTGAAGTTGCACAAGGGAGCTCGGTTTCAGCAGCAATTCAGACTGAAGCACCTGTCACAGTTGCCACTACTTCACAAGCAGAACTAGTAACTACCATGGTTACAACTATGGTTTCTCCTTCTGTTTTTGTCTTGCCTCCGTGGTTGGGTATTGTTACTCAAAAGAGGAAGAAATTGGAGGTTCCTCCTGAACAGTTTGATTTCACACAACGGAGCAAAATTTGAGCCCTAAAGAATAAAAAGGCAAAAGTGGTCTCCAAAGTCATGGTAGATGAACAAAAGATCAAGTATGCTGAGGTAGCTGAACCACTTTCAGATAAGCCAACTGAAGAACTTCAAACAACAAACTACAAAATTACCAGGATTGAACTTCGTAAACAAACACTATTGGGGTGTCAATTGGATGCTCAAGACGCAGTGGAGCAGCTTACCAAGAGGACCGATAAGCTTTGGGAGAAAAAGCATCAACTCAAAGCGGAGAATGCTCGTCTCCGTGAAGCCCTTGAACAAAGGAGTTCTTCTTCTCAGCAGGTTAATTTTTTTCGGAGGTGACGCAACAACATATAGTGCAACTTCAGAAAAGGGTAAAAGTTGTAGATGATTGGGGCAGCCAATTAGAAACACAAGGGGTTTTGGTCATCAAAGATGCTTACCGAGTGTTCAGGAATATCAAGAAAACAGTCACCCAATTGCATGAGCTGGTTACATCTTTTGATCAACAATTGAAAACTCTAAGTGAAGACTTAGATGTGTGGAAGATGGTGGAGGCTGATTTTGATGTCCTATGTGCATATGAAGTAATCTCTTCAAAAGAGATGTATTTTGATTGTTTGGATCAAATGGCTAGCAAGGAGCAGGTCTTGAAAGGTTTGATAACAGAGGTCCAGGAAGCCATACAGTTATGCAAAGAACAGGAAAGTGTCATTGTCAAAACCTTTGAGGAGTTGACATGTAAATTGATCGCTGAGGATGGTGAACTTGTAGCAGAGGAACATGCTATGAAGGAATTTGCACAAGTTATTCATCAAGAGCTGGAAGTTGACAATTTCAGTTTGAACTATATGAACAAATTGGCAGGTTTTAAAGGTGTCCTGAATCACTTGCAGAATAACCTTGGTGGGTACAATAATGTGGTTTCCATAGCAGCAAGTGTAGCACGCAAGACTGCGACTATTGCTTGACATACAGGAGCACCGGATCCATCTGTAGTTCATAAGTCTCTTTGTTAATTTGAGACTTGTATAAATTTCCTCTGAAGTGTTTTTAGAGCACTTAGGTTTTGTAAGTTTTGGTAGAATAGGTGTAGAGTTTTTTACAGATTGCATAATATAATTGCATGCAATAGTATCACATGCAAAGTTGTTCCATGTATTCATGTTGCAAGTACATTAGGTCTTGCAGCATTGAATAAGTCAAAGTTAGTTAGTTAAGGTTGAGCATTGAATAAGTCAAAGTGGTTAAGGGTTTCCCCTTTCTTCTCCACTTTCCTCTCTTCCTTCTCTTATATAAAGGAGTGAAATCCATTGTAATTATCATCTTTTGTTGTATTCCAGTAGGCCTATTGCAACCATTACCCATTCCTAACAAAAAATGGGAGAGTATTTCAATGGATTTCATCACTGGTCTACCTAAAGTACGAGGGAAAGATTGCATTTATGTAGTAGTAGATCGGTTGACTAAATATGCACACTTATTTGCAATCACAACCGATTACAAGGCCCCACAGATAGCAGAAGTCTTCTTCAAATAAATTTTTAAATTACATGGATTACCAAGGAGCATCATTAGTGATAGGGACATTCGTTTCCTAAGTTAGTTCTGGCAAGAACTATTCCGACTAACAGGAACGAAATCGACCCCTAGTACCAGTTAGCATCCCCAAACATATGGGCAAATAAAAATTGTCAACAAATGAATAGAAGGTTACCTCCGAAATTATGTCACAAGTCAGTAGAATGCCTGGCTAAAGTGGTTGCATCTAGGAGAGCATTGCTACAATACCACCCATCACATGTCTATTGGAATGAGCCCCTTTAAAGCATTATATATTTATGAGGCCACAACTTTTGGAAGTTTGATCGCCCCAAATAGTAAAGTGCCCAGAGCTAAAGACTTCATACAAGAAAATATAGATCTTATGAAAACTCTAAAGGACAACCTTCACTATGCTCAAAATCAGCAGAAAATCTATGCGGATTGAAAATGCGTAGAAAGAACATTTGAAGTTGGAGATATGGTTTCTTAAGGCTCCAACTGTAGAAACAAACGTCTCTCGAGAAGAGCAAAGCAGAAAAATTGAAACCTCAGTTCTATGGGCCTATGAGATAGAGTTGCCTGAAAATAGCAAAATCCACAACATTTTCCACGTATCCTGACTTAAGAAAGTTCTTGGGCAACAGGGCAACCCTTGCATCGAATGACTGCCACTAGATGATGAAGGGAAACTTGTTTTGGAACCCAAAGCTATCATTGATACACGAGAGAAAAAGGTGAGGAACATAACTCTTCCTGAATATTGTTGCTAAAAATTTTGTAAGCTACTAAGACTGCACCTTACAAAATTGTAACTTTAGGCAACGGTATCATGAGATAAATCTCTCCTCTCAGCAATAGGGGAGGCTCCCTTCTTACCGTAGGTGGCTTCAGCAGGATTTCAATTGAAATTGAATAAGGGTGATACTTCTAGTCCTTTCCTCTTTCTTTAAGAAAAGATTCACAAATAAAGACAACTTATTAACTCTACAAAGATCACCTATTGCTATGATAATACCAGTGACTTAGCAATTGACGTAAGAACAACCCCTAAGGCAGCAGTTATAAATATATTTGCAGAATTAAAACAAGGGCCCAAAGTCTCTTGCAACTAATCCTATTTTGAGATAATAAGAACTAGTAGTGAGGCTCAAAGTCTCTCACTAATAATTCTGAAAATAAAAGAAAAATACTCAAAATTGAAGCTCAAAGTCTTCAGTTCCCAGTATTCGCAGCCACTACTATTATAGCAATCCCCCTCCTGTAGC
>MU224885.1:391124-405281 GCA_018584345.1 Thuja plicata
AAGGCTTTTGCATATGTTATGAAAACATGTAATGCTCTCAAAAATCGACGTCATGAGAAGGATAGAGAAATAAAGAAGTAAATACGCACTTTTGGAGTGCATTTACATATCCTTTAAAACATGACTTGTGTAACGAAAAAGCCACCGGGAGAGTTTTAAATACGTTGTTTGGACATGCAATTGCATATAAAAGCAACATCCATAAGGATTAAATACGCTCTTTAGAGGTTCAACTGCATATGTTCAAAATACATAGAATATATATGCAGTTACAATTAAAAACAATATTTAATAATAAAAAGACTTAGAGGTGAGTTTTAAAAAGTGTTTTGCACATTGATGATATGCAATGAAGAATAAAAACCACACCTTTAATACTTAAGTCTTTAATTTTGAATTAATTTAATATATAACTATAGTGTTTTAATAAAGTAACATGAAATTAGACTATTTTAAAGCTAATTTCATAAAAACATTAAAAACTATAGTCAAATCAACTCGGAATGAGTTGAAATTTGAAAATGGACTATAAAATCCACTTAATATATCAAATATAATTCAAACTCGTGCAATTGACTTCGTAAACCCCACCTTTTAAGGATTTTTAAAGAATATGTAGTCAGCCTGAAAAACCCCACCTTTTACATCATAACTTGAGTTATACTACTCCGTTTGATGTCTAAGTTAGTTCGAAACGAGCGTATTTCAAAGGGCTATCGACTTGAGGGAAAATCAAGATTAAAAAATTGCAAATAAGAAAGAGAAAAACAAAGAAAAGGACTTAAGAACGCATGAAACATGTGTTACAAAGAACTTTTCAGAGATGACGAATTATCTCTATTAACAGTTTATCCAGAACGTTCAAATCATAGAGGATACTACTACGAATTGACAAGAAAATTCCGTAGGGTTGCCACAATTTTGTGATCTCAAAATTGAGGACAACAAATGCTTACTGAAATGGAAGATGCTACCCAAAGAAGATGCTACATGGGTGGGAGAAGAAATTAGATCTCATCTAAACTTTAAGTTTCTTGGAGACAAGCAAATTCAAGGCGGGCGGTATGCCATGAGCCATGCCTAGCCCATGTATAAATACATCTCATTGAATATATACGTAATTTGTTTAAATTAGATGGTATTCAAAATAATTGAATTTCCTTTAGTTGTCATATAATATCTTAATACTAATCATTATTAATAGAAATAATGATTAAATATAATTATATTAATAGTTATCTATGTTATTAACTATTAGTAAATATTAATATTATTAATAGAAATAATGATTAAGCACAATAATAATTATTAGTAAATATTTATATTAATTCCTGAATTCTAATTTAATAGTAATCATTTATTAAACAACTATTAATAAATATTAATACTAATATTATTATTAATAGTAAATATTAATAACATTACTAACTATTTATATCATATCTGATGACTATAGTCATCGTGGGAAAACAGAGCGGAGAATTAACAAACTGCTATAAACATTGCACCGTACGACAATGAGGGAGGCGTTGCTTGGGATGTGACGCACTCCCATCCATATTATGCTAGTCATAGTCAGCGCTAGAAGGGAGGACAAAGGATTTTGGCAGCATGGTATTCAAGAATGAAACTCTCCAATCATAAACGAAGAAAGATATAAAGTAATTCTGTGGACCAGCAAGCTATAGAATAGAGAACTTCAGCTTGTGTCGACGTATTTGGACTCTACAGCCGGCGTGAGTCCCATGTAAGCGCCACCTTTCCTTAGTCTTTGATCATATTATTAATGCTGACTCAGTTATCTCTATACTGCGATTCATCTAATAAATATAAGGAATCATAAATATATCAACTATCGATTTAAGGCACCATGGCATTTACAAAGTAAGGACATACACAAAGACATCAATATATATACAAATATAAATCTATACATATATTCTAATGCCTTACTTAAGCTATCCATTTTTGGAATAACTCTTTCATACTAATAATAAAGTTGCACTTGATGTTAAGATAATAATATTGGAATAAATAAGTGAATTATGATAAATAAATTAATACGTACCATCATAGCTAGGGGAAGGATCTCATAGGTAAGAGGGTAGGGCTGATCACTAAGGCAAGAGGGAAACTTCCCCTCTTGGGCTTAGGCTAATCGAGCCATGGGACCCTGCTACAATCTCATGACAGTATGATGGTAATACAATTAAAAGATGGAAAAAATGGTGGCAAGCACACATAGAAGTCTCCTTGGGGGGAAGCCTTAGACAAGGGGCCAAGGTTCTACCTTGGGCTTCGTGAGGTCTCCTTGGCCAACTCTAGATGACCAAACAAATATATAAATAATATTCGGATAAGTAATGAATATAAGCATTATAATTATAATGAAAAATAATCATTTCTAATTTCCGTAACTGTGGATAAATGGTATAAAAAGCAATACTGGTAGAGACATTACACCCCTGGAGTGGGAATTGACCTCTGGTTCAACCAATTGAGACCCTCTATCCCTCTGACTTAGCCTATGAGGGCCACTGATAGGCTAATCCACACTATGAACCAAGATGAGCTAAAATGGGGACATTACAGTTTCAGATCACACTCTGTGATCCATCATCAAGATGAATGAAAGAGAGCATAAGGAGAAAATGAGTAAAGTAGTAGACTTAACCACAAAAAGAGGGGGAGATAGGTGGAAGGAGAGAGAGGAGCAAGAGGAGAATGACAAGTGGCACAAAAAAGACTCCCTTTTTTTTTATATCTTTTCTATGCCACTTGTCATTCTCCTCTTGCTCCTCTCTCTCTCCTTCCACCTATCTCCCCCTCTTTTTATGTGGCTAAGTCTGCTACTATACTCATTTTCTCCTTATGCTCTCTTTCATTCATCTTGATGATGGATCATGGAGTGTGATTTGAAACGTTGATGCAAAAATACATACACAATCGAATCTAGAAACAATTTGCAATGGTCTCATGGATATTGGAAATCTACTTGCTCTTATCGTTGTAACAATGTCTTCCGGTTGTGAAGGATATATATAGGCAAACCTCTTTGAGATTGAACTTTTGATGAAAAAACTCATCCTTTGCAAGATCATAGACAAGTCCCTAATGGTTCCTAGTACAAACATTAATGTCTTCTGACAAATTTTCACCTTACAGAGAACAGTTGCCAATTTAAGAAGATATCAATGTATGGTTCATCATTTGATATGTACAACCAAAGGCAATGAAGCTAGTGGGGCCTAACGAATTATAGAGATACCTATATTTTGTGAAAATAAAGTTCCTTGAGTTCTAAGGACTCAAGCTAAAAGTTATGCCACTCTCCAAAAGTTTAGTGGGATTAAGGATTCCAAAAATACTAAGGTAGTCTGCCTTGGCTTGTCATGTTCTTTCCTCTTTAAATCAGCTTGAACCACTATGTCAGCAACCAAGGGTGGTTTTTTTTTCCCTTAACAACTTGAACCCAAGAATTTCTCTCTTTCTGTTTTCAAATAGACTCTTGTTGTGTTGTAATTTAAATTTCACAATGCTCAAGTTGAACAAAGGTTTCTGACTGTGTTTTTAATTTCAAGAATAATCTCTTGGAGCTTGTGAAAGGCATTGGCATTGGAAAGGAGAATTTGCACTTGTTTGCGTTATAGAATATAAGTTGGTAGGTCAACAACCGTGATCTATTTCTCCTTCATAAGTTGTTTGGAGACACAAAAAACCCTTCTAAAAATATGAGCAGACATTCGTGATCCCTAAAATTCAACTACAAAGAAGACTGTCACATTGTGCTTTAGGTGTTTAAACTTAATAGGATTGGAAATGCTAATCTTTGGGATCTGTTGGGATTACATACCAATATTTTCTGAAAAGTATCAGTTATTTTTTAGAATATTATCCTCACTCTTCTGATAAATCATTAAGTTTCTGAAAAAAATTCTAGCAATGATCCATTTTCTAAAGCAGATTTCCTAGAATATGATATGGCTAACTGTCCTTGCAAAATTATACACTTTAGGAAAGTAAATTTTAGAGACAAATCATGTCAGCCTGGCTTGTCTATGATTCTGAAATGACATTGTCCAGGTCACTTATGTTGACTTCATTAATTGACCGACACTTTCCATGCTTGAAATCCCACATTTTTATTAAAAACATTGAGGAAAAAATCCCTGCAAAATCTTCTATTCAAAACCCCCAATTCATGCAAATTCTTATTGTCCTTGCATCAAGGGTTTTGAGAACACCCTTTTTCTACTACTAAAAAATAAAAACAAATAACTAGGGCTTTCTTGATGCAAGAAGGGAGTCAACACCTCAAATTAGGACCAAAGACTCCAAGGAACAATCACAAGCCTTCCTACCACAAATTAAATGAATTGCAAAACGATGATAATAAGGAGCATCACGCTGAGCTTTCTTCTGGAAAACCTTTTAAAGAAGATGCCACTTATGTCTTCCGAGCCCCGAGAGAAAAATATTCAACATCCTTTTGAATCCTTGTATTGTTGCATTTTATTTTCTAATTTCTTCTTCCATTCATCATTGTGGCTTCAAGGTTGACAAGGCCATGGTTTCTTAGTTGATCTTAAATGTCTATTTTTTTTCAGAAGTTTACAGCAAAGAGAAGGGAGTCATGCAGAGGCAAGCGGGTTCGAAAAATGAACAAATTAAAGATCATATTCATACAAATGTCATTGGTAAGCTTGATTTCCATCTAAATTAACATGAATAACTTTTACGTGCTTCCATATTAGGCAATCAATAAGACTTAGAAGTTAGATACTAGAATCAGAGTCAAATCTTTTTGATGTGTGAAATATGATTAACAAATTTGAGAAAGGACATTGTTTTTTGTTGCGTTATAATTTAAATTTTATCTTTAAGTTGAACATTTTTATGGAGTAAATATTTCAGAGCAGTTTGGTGCTTACTTTGGAAACAGGATTAGATATTGAGCCTCGTCTTGTTCAAGATGCTTTCCTCAAAGCAGAGTATGTAGTTTAGATAGTTTTGATAGGCTCTTTATTGGCCCTCATGCAAGTTCCTTCTATAGAATACCTTTTCCTTGATTTCAATTTTCATAAAACATTTGCAATCTTAACAGCACTGAAACTCAATGGATGCCTTCCTCTACTACAGAGGCTGCAAAGGCCGCAGAGTGTACTGAAGGTCCTTTTCTGCTTAATCTCCATGAAAGTTTTCAAGAAAAGAAGCCTGAAGAATTGAAGAACCAAAGTTCTAGAACAAATAATCCTCCAAAGAGTAGGGAATTCTCCAGATCATTGGTCACAAATTGTAAAATTTGGAGATTAAATATTATAATTTTCTATTAATTCACATCCCATTAAAGCATAATGGTATTTTTGTTACTCTTGTTCAAATTCTGTGAACTTCCATGTTTAACATTTCTCTTACCCTGCAGAATTTTCTCTTCTAGACATCATTGATGATGACAGCAAAAATGGTTGTCAGGAAAGGTCTCCATTGGAGGTATATGCAGCTTTTTCTCTCAAAGGTATGAACATTCTTTCATTGAAGTTTGGATATAATAACAAATCATAATAGGTTACCAAAGATGGGGCTGAAAGTTGATTAGATGAAGAGTAAAATGGATTTGTTAGCTTCATAGGGTATACATTTAAGTTTGGTAAGAACTCAGAAATCCAAAATGCTGACTTATACAGAGGCCTCAGAAAATCAAACTCTACATAAATTTGTAAAATAAAATAAAATAACATGCCAAATATAGTTAAAAATTATATGAAATGAATTTAAAGAACACTTGCTTACCTGGGAAAATTTATGAAAAAACATTCAAATCCAATGCATCCAAAACAGCTTAATTTATTTATTCAATTACTTTTATCCACACATCCCAAGTTTCTGAAAAAGTTGGATGTAATGTCCCTATTTTTTATCATTTCAGCATTGTAGTTAGCTCTTCAGCTTTCTTGGTGGCTTTTGGTCATGCCACAGGAGATGTTTGATGTTGGCAATGAACTCAGATGGACTAAAGGATACTTATGACCATAGATCGCATAATTGGACTCGGAGAGTACTTAGCAAGCCCAATTTTTTTGACTTGGCAAAAACTTGGCGAAAACTCGTCAACTTAAAAAGTACTAAAATTTCTTATTAAAATACTTTTTTTTTTGCAAAATTCAATCACAAAGTGTATTAAATGAGTCTAAAAACCACGAGGTAGTGTTTTCTATTAAACTTCATTGTTCAATACATATAGATTACAAAATGGCTTCTTGTATGGCTGCTTGTTGCCTTGCCCTCTCCAATTTCTTTTCATCTAGTGCTGCAAGGAGGGCTATCATCTCTTGTGTGACCTCTTCAAGACATTGTTTACATGGCTTGGAATCATGACAAGTAATGCTTGCAAGATGGTATTTGAGGCAATTGATGCCTCCACTATGCTTCTTCATGCATCAAACACAAATAATAGTATTGGTCCCATTATGCTATGTTTCAAAGCGGGGTCACACCTACCAAGGAATTTCCTTCCAATAGATTGACTTGCACTAGTTAAGTTTGAAGCAAATGTGGAGCCAAATGTGGATTCAGATGCCATTGTGATTATAAACCAACCTACAACATTAATAGCAACAAAAAAAATTATACAAGTATGGAGCTAAAACTATAAATAATTTTCACTACATTTATTATATTTATGAACAATTTATTAATATGAATTCCTAGTTTATAAAACTTTTCATAATAAATATTTAAAAAAGAAAAGTAAAACTCTATTTAAATCTAATATATATACTAATAAGTTCCTAGGATGCTGGTTCGAGTTCAGGTTCGAAGAACCGGTTCGCCGGTATAGCAAAATTTTGAAAAGGGTTTTGGGTTTGTTAGTACAAAAACATATATATATATATATATATATATATATATGAAGCCTAGAAGCACGAGTTAAGATTAGAATGTCACATAGTATCATAAAAACATTTAAACACCATAAACTTGTAATCATAGCATCATGAATCATGATCATACCATCATAGCTTCATATTGACATATACTCAAGCTCAACATCAAAGATTCAAAACATTAAAATGTCAAGTGATAAATCATAACATCAAGCTCAAGTATCATTGTTTCAAGTTCAACTAATGGATTAAAAATTTATTAATATTCATCATCATCATCTTCTTCTTCTTCTACATTGGCATCAGTTGACTCACAAGAAAAGCTAAGGCCAATGGGATCAACTGCACCAGTAACATTATTGGTGTCAAAATCTTCAAATTCATCAAGTGCAAGCTGAGAAGTGGAAGCCAACATAAGCCTTTAGAATCCACTTTTTAGGGTTGTGGATGTGTTTATATGGAGCCTAATTTTCAATGGGGGTTTTGGGGCAGCGCCCCAAGATGGGGTCAAGGGGGAGCTCCCCTTGCGATACAGGGTGGGGCTGACGGGCTGCGCCTCACGAAGCCAAAAACAAATTTTATTATTGTACAAAGGAACCAAGATTTACTTTTCTATTCGTCGACATATTCGAACCCTAACAATGGATGTCGCAAAATAATTAACTTTGCAAAAAAAACCAACTTGGCCGCTGACTTTGACTGTCTGCGGGGCCAAGTTCACTAGTGGTTCCCTGTTTTCCAGCCTGGTCCGCCTGGGTTCGAACTGGGCGTGGTCTGGTTCGTATCACCCCCCTGTGGGGCACACCTTGTCCAAACCCACAGGCGGACCGGACTAGAACCACAAACCAGTTCGAACTTTGGCTGGTCCGAGGGCCCTTAGGGGCGAACTGGACATCCTTAATCAATGTAAAAGATATATTATTATATTGATTATTAAAATTTAATATAATCAATATATACATTGTTATAATTTATATACATATAGCAATTATATTTACATTTAATTTATAAAACTTCTCATTAACAATATTAAAAAAAACTCTATTTGAATCTAACATTTATATTAATAGTCAATATAATAATATACCTTTTATTTAATGTAAAAGATATATCATTTTTTATTATTATATTGATTATTAAAATTTAATATAATTAATATATACATCGTTATAATACAAATTTTATATACATTTACAATTTTAAACAATATAATTTTTCAATATAATATATATTATACATATAATAATTATATATACATTTAATTTAATAAAAAATTCATAATCAATATAAAAAAAATTCTATTTAATCTAATTTATATAGTAATAGTTAATATAATAATATGTCTTTTAATCAATGTTATAATGATTATTAAAATTTAATGTAATCAATATATACATTGTTATAATTTATACATTTACAATTTTAAACAATATTAATTTTTAAATAAAATAGAAATATTATATATTCATATAATAATTACAATATAAAATAGTATTAAAAATAATAATATTGAAATGAATGATATCATAAGAGTGGGGCCATTGAGAAGGTGTCCCATTTGACATTGCAAGGAAGACAATATTTTGAGTTGGATTAATTTATTTAATACCTACTTTGTTTATAGTTGTCCTAGAATAATATTTATATTGGAACACATTTTTTTAAGAAAAACCACCTAATTGTATTTATTACATTTAAAGTTTAAACAATACTAAAATTTAAAACAATATTCAATAATAATAACAAAACTCTAAATATGTTTAGATCTAAGCATTTAAAGTTGAAAGTTTTAAACTACATGAAATTTCATTTAATCAGTCATCTGAAATGAACGATGGAAACGAATTGCAGAGGAAAAGAAAGAAATGAAAACAAGCGAAAAAGTTTATTGAACCTCCAAATCTCGTTTATTTTCTGCCACACATGAAGTTGACTCAGCCATGTATTTTGTGCAACGTGAGTAGGGTTTATAAAGCCCGAAAATAACAGAAAATGAAAAGAGCCAAAAACGGAAACAACTAAAATCGAAGCATAGAAACAGCGAAAAACGAAAACTCAGAAATAATGAAAATCGTGATTTTTCCCTTGTTTTAGCCACATACTCTTACAAACGAGTTGCAGTGAGTTCTCGGCGAATTGCAGGTGATTTGTTGGTGAGTTGCATGCGATTTTAGAGCCAAAAATCTCGCGCGAGGTAACTCGCGTGTTGCTTGCGAGGTTAAAAAACCCGCAAACACTCACATGCCCAGTGGGTACTCGTTGAGTGTGTAAACCATGCTTATGACACTTTCCAAAGTGATTTCCGACTTTTAGTGCATCTTCTGAAATTCTTGGAGAGAGTGTCTATTTATGGAAAGGCACCCGGTTAGGCCTGATTTTCATTATTCATCATTGGTATCACTCCAATGCAGTCGAATTTCAATTTCGATGCTTTTTGATAGTTTTCATAACTCATGTATTATTAACTATAATTTGATTATTTAACTAAGATTTGCTTAATTTAATCGAAATAATTTAAAAACACCTTATTGTTGTAGCTCGTTGGAAAGAGGATGAAAAGTTTCAAATCATGGATGCATAAAACAAGGTCCTTGCATATCAAAAATTATCATTAGTTTAATAATAGGGTCTTTGGAGCTAGAAGTTGTTTTTGATTAAAAAGTGATTTTAAAATGGAGTCTTTCAAAAAGTTTGGTGGGAAAAGTGCAATAGCCCTGCTGGCTCTACTATTGATCAGCTGGCAACGGGCTATTATTGTTCTCAGAAGTATTTGTGTTTTTTTTTGTTGTTTTTGAAATTTATGCTTTTCTGTGTTTTGATTATAAAAAACAATGCATGAAAATAAACTATCTCTTACAAACCAAAGCAGTAGAAATTTAGTTTTTTCACCATATGATTTGATTGCTTACAATTGCAATTATTGCAACTCAAGAAATGAAATTTTGTAACACCAAATGAACCTGGTTGCTGACGCAGCTTTTGAAAATCAGTAATTATTGCTTCAAATCATCGCATTGTTGGGTGGATATTTTGCAACCGTCAGTTTTTAAGGATCAATCAGTAATGTTCCGAGGGCATAGTCTCTAGTCATGTTATCGCTGTGCACGCAAAATGGCTCCCGTACAGACCAAAGGCCTATCTTTGTGTTTGGTTCCCTACGTGCGATGAAGGCGTGACGCCCCAGCTCAGCCGGTTAACGTACGATAACCGTACGGTCCAACCTGGCAATACCCTGCCACTCTCCCTTGTCTCCCTCAGCGTACGGTATGTTATGTTTCCTTCATGCACGTACAATAGATGTCGTACGGTGGTTGTCCTCCAATATTGCCATACGGTGCATGGGGTGTCTACCAGGCCGTATGGTCAATGAGACCACAGTCGTACGTTGATGCTTCAGCTTCGTGTCGAACCATGTGCGGGTGGTATGTATGAGTTTGACGACGAAGTATGAAGTCAGAATGATGCCTTGTGTTGTCGTATATGAATTGGCAAATAATCAAACATATAATAATCAATACCGATGGCAAACCACATAAATGATTGACTACTTCCAAGATTGAAAATTCACATATGCAAGGAGTTTGTATTCAATAATGATAGCACTTCAGATTACACCGAATGGATCTTCAATAAAATAATCTCGGACCAAGAGCATGGCAGAATAGGGTGAGGAGTTACTCCCACCGAAGCTGCAGAAGCCAAGTAGGGAGGATCTTTCACCTCCGAAATGGAAGACAACTTAATCCCAACAGGAATTCACACATACAAAGAAAATACTAAATTCACATACCTACAACAAAGCTAACTCGGCCTTATATATGACCCTGAGAAACTTTCCGAAGGATTACAAATGTGCCGACACGGCCAAAACTACTAAATTAAAAATTGGCCCGAGAGATATTATTATTGATTTCTGGGCCATACACAATTAATCTTTAATTTAATTATTTAATTATATTGGTATTATTATAAAAAAGAAACAGGTGATTTGCAAATACTACCTATTATCAAGGTATTTGTTCAATTATCCATTCAAGGAATAGGTCAGAAATTATACTCAGTTGTTTGTGATAATATTATGTACAAATCAATTGTATTCTGCTCTGAAATGAATATTCGAATAAATATTGTAATGCTTTATGAGTAGTATTAATTGTGTATTGGTAATTGTTATATTCATTTGCAAGCACACAGATAGTTTGACTTCTGCGTATTGGAATCCCATTCAACAGCTATCAATAGGCAAAAACAAAACGAAAAAATTGAGCCTGCCTTTTAAGGAAAATCAGGATGCAGTATCTTTTCTTTCAAATGATAGTAATGAGTTTATCACGGAAAAATTGTATACAGAAAAAAAACAGGGGTCATGGAAACAATCCATTCACACTGTCATTCCTGCTATTAAATAAATGGATGTATATTTCTTTATTTATTCAAATAGCTGTTGATTTCTTGTTTGGATGCCAATAGTTTCTTCCCATCTTGCCTATGTGCTAGCATTTTGTGTAATGGTTTTCCTTGATTTATATATTTTTCTGCTTGAAAGTTATCATGTAAATACAACATAAAGCAGCATGCACTAAGCTTTGTAAGATTCTGTTCTATATCTTCTATTATTCCACATGGTTCATACACATTTAGGAGAGGATTACAGTAATCTTCTTCGAATACTTTGAAGAGGATGCTGGTGAATTTTGATTATGCAAATGATAATATAAATACAAACATTTGGGATTTAATAATGCTTTTCTAATACACAATTTATATTTAGGGATTTATTTCTATTGTACGGGATTTTTTTAACTTACTTTTGTTCTCTATCAAGGCACTGGTAAAATAAGGGATCAAACTCCAAATAGTTTTACACCAATGGAACGAAAGGGTTCAGTTTTCACAAGGTAAAGGTGAAATGTTACTAGTTGATTTGTATTCCTTTCAAAAAAAAGATATCTTCTGAAGTTAAATTTGGCTTTGTTACCCAAGATTTCTGAAGGTCATGTGATATTCCTATTTTCCTATATATTGACTATCCTTACTAAACGAGGATTATGTATGGAAGAAAAGGAAAAGAGAGCTCTTTTCTTTTTGATTTGCAAATTGGTTCTCTTATCTTTGTACAATAAAAATAAAAATAAATATCAGTCTAAAAGTGAGAAATCTGAGCTATCTAATTTTTAAGTATAGGTTGTATGTCTTAACCTTATATTTCTGTTGAAAATTTTACGTATATATTTTAATAAGTTTATTATCTTTGAGATTTGATATGTAAATGTAATGTTGTATTCCTTATGGAGAAGGAAATTGTAAACCCATCCATTATATTTAATTTTTAAGCCCCAATAGAGGTATGATTTTTTTTTGAAGTTAATTACAGGATCAATTATAGGTTTAGTTGAGTTCAACTTCAACCACATGTTAACATCATCATGACATTGCTAGCATTTTTATTTGTCCTTTCGAAAATAACTTAAACTAGAACACAATGTGACAAAAATCCTCTCTTCAAATTTGCAAGTTGAATTCCTTAATCTAAACTACAAAAATCTAAACAATATATAAGGTGCTACTTATACACTGTTGTAAATTGTAATATACAAATTTGTTTTGCCTTCGTTTTTTTATTTGTTTGTTTTGTGTTTTGTAATGGTTTTGAAATGATAAACAAAGTGCAGATAATAAAGTAGCTTGCAGCAAGTTAACAATCAGAAAACTGACAAAGCTCAGAAATATATGAAGCTTACAATTCTATTTTTTATTTCTGATCAGAAAATAGACGTTTTGCCAAAAGTAAGAGCAACCCAGATCATTAAATAGCATGACTTATTGTTGATGGGTGTTTTGTGACAGTCGCCAAAACAGAATAAATTTCCTCTTGAACAAGGAAACCTCAAATACTGAACTATGTGATCAAATAAGGCAACCACATGGTTTACAATGCAAACATGTCACTTTATGATGGATATAGACTTAGTGAAATGATGTGATTTTGCTGGTAATCACAAGGGGACTTGCACATTTGTTTTTGGATTTTATCAAATTCTTTTCCCTTAAACAACGGATAATTTTGCAACGAGGCTCTTCAACTAATCCTAATAAAGATTATTTTGAAATAAAATGCGAAAAGAAATGGGTTTAGGAATCTGATCTACTTCTAACAATGCAAGAAAGTGAAGAAACTATTGCTGACTTAGTGAAACCAAACCAAACTTTGCTTCGCCATGAGGAAGCAACTACACAAAGATGTTGTAATCTCCCAAGGGTATGCAAATGATTTTCAAATCACTTATCATATTAACACCATAAACATGCGAATCAATGAGGATAAAACAATTGAAGCTAAGCTTTCAAAATGCGTTCAAACTAACCATACACATAAATTTGCAATCAAGACTAAAATGAATTCGGCGAGTCCGAGTAGGACTCTGCTGGTCCAGAGCCAGAAAAACTCTGGAGCCCGGACTCGGCTTGATACTTGCAGAGTCCTGTAACACTGCTTCTAATGTCCCAAAAAGGGGACATTACATTGTTTGTGAAGTGTTATGATTATATCTCATCTTGAAAGGCATAGGTGTACTTGGGCCACATCTTACATTTATGTTATGTGAAAATCAAGAAATGTTGAATCTTCTTCATAGTCTATTTTCTCATGAGCACAAAAAGCACATTGAGTTTCAATGTCACTACATTTGTGAGCATGTGCACCAACAAAATATTCAGCTCCAAAACTGTTCCACTCTAAGTGGACATCTTTACTAAACTTCTTGCAGCCATTTGCGATTTCTTGACTTGTATGTCATGTCCCCTTCTTAGTGACATGGACTTTTTCCGAGGATTAGCCTATTACGGGCTCTCGTAGGCTAATGTTGTTGCGGAGGGAGCCATTTTTGGCGACTATCTGGAGATTGGATGGCTTTATATGTGGTTGGTGGAATGGCTCTTTATTATGTTTTATTGTTATATTACTTTATCGGGGCCATTTGTTATAATTTGTTGTTGAGTTGCACTTTTTAAAAAAAAGTAATATTTCATAAAGTGCAAATATTTTAATAGAACATTTGGGATGATTCTAGAAGTTTTAAGTGACTTCTAGTGGAAGCCAATGAAAATGAATAAATAGACCCTATGGTCTCTCATTTGGGCATCCAGTCTTGACACTGACTATTGTTATTTTCTTCATGAGCATTTGTGGAGCCAAGGGGTCTGCAGATAATCATCTGATCTTTGGGAACGAAGACTCCCATTGATTGCATAACTGAGGGAGTGAAATATCTCT
>MU224885.1:415222-440585 GCA_018584345.1 Thuja plicata
GCACTTGCTTGGATATTCTGAAATTTTATAGCAGCAGCATATATACATTGCATGACAAGTGTTTGACAAAAATTCCAAGTAAGAAGTTAAGTGGTTTTAAGGTCCTATTGAGTAGGGGACTTTACATTGTACTCTTGAGAAAATGATGTAATAAGAGGGGTTGTTAGCAGTGTTACAAGACTGTACGAGTCTTGGCCGGACTCTGCGAGTCTCGGGCCGAGCCAGGCCTCCAGAGTTTTTCTGGCTCGGACTCTGTACTCGGCTGAGTCCAGCCGAGTCTTGACTGACTTGCCGAGTCAGCCGGACTCTGTTGACTCGCAGAGTCCTGTGGACAGGACTCTGCCATGGCCGACCAAGGCAAAAAGTAAACAAATAACAATTTTAATTGTTTTTTTTTTCTTATTTTCTTTCTCTAAGACCTAAAAAGGTCATTCCTTCATTTGCAAACACAAAGAAGAGAGAAAAAAAGGCTTGAGAGAAGAATATTGGGGTTTTAGAAAATATATCAATAGATTGATTGGCTCTCATATATTGATTGCTGATTGTTTGTGCAAGTTTGTAGCTTGCATTCACATTTTGAGAGGAGCTAAAAGAAGCATTTGGAGGAGGTCTCTACAAATTTGAGGTGCATTTCTTCATTTTTGGAGCAAATTTGAAGAGGTGAGTTACATTTTTTGTATTGTTTTCTGAATTTTTTACATTCATATTTCCATTTTGTTTACATTTGTTTTAGTTTTGTTCCATTTTATGTTGATGAAAAACTTGAAAAGTAAGAAGCCCTAGTGTTTGATTTTCTTTGTTGTAGATGCTTATTTTTATTTATTTATGATATATTGCAGCAACAACATAATGTCTCAGCCTGAGGGTAGTTCATCTAGGCCTCCATTTAACCCAGATGCAGACCTTGTTATGGTAGGAAGGGATAAGGCTTGGAAACATGCCATCCCTGGATCAAAAAAAGTAGTTATATGTTGGCATTGTGGTGTTAAATATAGTGAGAGAGGTATTAACCGATTGAAATATCACCTTGCACATATACTAGGGCATGATGTTAAAGCATGCAAAGGAGTACCTCAGGATGTTATACGTGAAATGCAAGCTCATTTAGAGGAATATGAAGAGAAAAAAAATTGAAAAAGAAGAACCAAGAAGAAATGCCAAACTTTAATGGAGAGGCCTCTTCAAGTATTTGTTCTCTATTACCTCCATCTAGTAGTGGTACTGCGAGTGTGACCATTGGGCCTCGGATTCGTAAGAAGAAATCCACACTAGATTCCATTTTTGTTCCACACACGACTCCGGGTGCCCAACCATCGCTTGAGAGCATGGGTTGGAATAAGGAGAAGCATGAGGCTGCGAAAATAACACTTGGAGAGTTTTGGTTCTACGACCTTCCATTTAATGCAACAAGGTACTTGTTATTATTTTAATTTCTATGTCTTGATTTTCTTGCTTTCAAGACTCAAGAATATGTCACATTGATTGTATTAATTTTTAAAGTTGAAAGTAAAACTTTACAGTATACTTCTTTTGTTTATTTAATTTGTTTTAGGTCTTCTTATTGGCAAATTGCAATAGACATTCTTACTATTTGTGGTCCGGTGTTCAAAGCCCCTAATGATGAGGAGCTAAAAGGTCCTATTTTGACCTGAAAGGTGGCTGATGTAAAAGTCGCAATCGATGAGCAGCGTGAGGTATGGAGGAGGAAGGGTTGCACCATCATGACTGATGGTTGGACCGACAGAAGAAGTAGAACACTGCTGAATTTTCTTGCCTCATCAGGTAATTGTACAACTTGTACTTACTATTAGTAAACCATTGATTTAGTGATTAAGTTTTTAAATTATGATTCTACTAAATTGCTTTTTTTTTGCCTTAGGTGCCATCGTGTTTTTTAAATCAATTGACGCTTCAGGGAAAACAAAAAATGTTGAGTATCTTTGTGAGGTATTGGAGGAAGTGTTGAATGAGGTGGGTGAGGAGAATATGGTACAAGTAGTTACAGATTATGCATCAAATTATGTTGCTGCAGGTAAACTTCTTATGGAGAGACACCCCACCTTGTTTTGGACCCCTTGTGCTTCTCATTGCATGGATGTTATGTTGGAGGATCTTGGAAAAATCCCCTAGATAAAAAGATGTAAAGAGCACTGAAGGGGTATTTGAAAACTCATATATAATCATACTTGGATCCTCAACCTTATGAGGGATTTCACAAATAAAAAAGAGTTGGTTCGTCCAGGGGTCACCTGATTTGCAACAAATTTTCTCACGTTGCAATCCGTGCTTCAATCCAAGGCTGTTTTTAAATGCATGTTTGTAAGTGAGGAGTGGACCTCATCATCACATGCGAAGAGCAATGCAGGGATTGAGACGACTGATCGGGTTTTTGATGAGAGTGGCTTTTGGAAACCGACCAAGGAGATTGTGCAGGTAATTTTCCTTTTTGTCCTGATTTCCAATTCCATTTGAGTTCATCATTTTTTGTTTACACTTGTTTATGTTCATTGTTCATTTTTAAAAGTAATTAAAACTTAAAGCTTAATGTTTCAACTTTCACAATGATTGCAGTTCATAGAGCCTCTTATTGTTCTCCTACAGATTGCTGATGGAGAGAAGCCCACAATGAGATACATTTATGAGGTCATGGATAGGGTGAAAGAGGCCATTAGATCTTTTTATGCAGGGAATCAAGCTAAATCTGGTCCCCTATGAGATGTCATTGATCGACGATGGGACAAGATGCTTCACAGGCCTATACATACAACTGCCCACTATCTTAATCCGACATTCCAATTTAGTCTAGGTTTCAAGCCCGATGATGAGGTGTGGAGTGGGCTCTATGATGTTGTAGAGAGAATGTCAACTAATTCAATAGTTGAAACAAATGTAGTCTGTGAGATAGAAACGTATAGGAATTCACAAGGAGAATTTTTGTCATGAGACTTCTACAAGAAAAATCGCACATTACTGATGCCAGGTAAAAATCTATGATTCTAATTACTAATTTCTAATTCTATTACCATTTTACGTTGATAAAGTCAAAGTTATAGAATTGATTTTTCAATTTTCTTGTTTCAAATGCATGGTGGGAGATGTTTGGTACTTCGGTGGCAAATCTACAGAGGATTTTAGTTCGTATCTTGAGCCATCCATGTAGTGCTTCAGAATGCGAACACAACTGGAGTATGTTCGAGCATATACACTTGAAGAATCGCAACAAGTTGGCAGTGAAAAGGGTGAATGATCTTGTGTTTCTTCACTACAACCTTCGCCTCCGTCACAAACAGATCTTGGGCACTGACACATCTCCTATCATTTTAGAGGAGGTTGATCCACAGGCAGAGTGGAACACTGAGATTGATATCCTGTCTTTAGTGATGAAGACTTGTAATGGGTTGATTAGGTGGAACGAGAGGCAAAGGCTGTAGCCTGGCAGAGGAGGAGGCTAGAGCGCGAGGAGACATAGTGGAGGACCCTGAGGCTGAGAATGAGGGATCTGAGGATGATGGGGATGCCATTGAGGTTAAGCCTCAGACACAGGGAGAGAAGATGGTTGCAGAATCTTCCATGACCTATCTTAGGTGTACACGTACAAGTAGGAAGATATAGGCTACTCTGAGCCTTAGTCTTCTAGGCTCTAGCTTTATTTCGATATATGTTTTGAACTTGTGATTCCATGGATTTCATATTCCATGAATATCGTAGACATTTGACAGTGACACTATTTATATTTCTAATGTGTTATTTAGTTTAACTTATTTCCTTCAGAAATTCACATTTATACTTATGTGATCAATGTAAACTTGTGTATGTGTGCAAAGTAGCTTCTATTTATCTCAATTATTGTGTCTTTGATGTTAATTGAATAAATGATGCATGAAAAAAGTTTTAAATCCTTAAAAATCTTTGAATTTCTTGGATTTTTCAATTTGCCGAGTCCGAGTCTTGTAACTATGGTTGTTAGAATAAATAGCTATGCACCCTCAAGTTTTGTGGACGAGAACGATAGGGGGTGATTAGACTTGTTTTCGATATAGTGGTACTTTTGTGCCATTTTTTAGGGGGCATCTTTTAAAAAATAAGGATTTCTTTTGAAATTTAGAGAAATCTCATATTTTCATAATATTGATAATAAATTCATAACATAAGTTATAGAAACTTTATACATACCATTGGACTTGAATTGAGATTTCAAATGAGAATTAACAAAAAAATTAATAAAATTTAAATGCTTTCATTGTCGGTGTGCATATATATTATATAAGAATTATTAGAAATGCCCAAAGGCTGGAGCAGATGTTTCCTAAGCGTCCTTGAGTCTCTGAAACATCCCCTACATTAAATGTGGGTACCAGGGCAGGGGGCGCTTCCTCAGGGAGCAGTGATAATAGATATTATAACAGTGTATGTATTAATTACTAATAATAATTATGCATTATTATTAATATAAGGTGGTTGGTCTACAATTTTTATTGTATATATTGCATGCTCCCTCCAATAATAATATTGTCACCACTTCTCCTAATTTTATTAGCACAAATCTGATCATAATTTCATCATAATTTCTCTTTTATTATTTTATAAACGTTAATGACATTATAAGACTTTGAGTATATTGATGACCTTTATTACACGTCTATGTATCTTCTCATATTTTTTGGGTGCTGACCTATCATTTAATTCCAATTGCCTACCTCATTTACCACATTGAATTGGTAGATGATGTCATGGGAAGTGCTTAAGAATTTGTCCTTATTACATTGTTTTTCTATTTTATATTAGGCATTTGGGGCAAATTTCATCATAGTGGGTTCTTTGTTGAGATTGTATGGGCCTTATAATCAATGCATAAACCTTCATTTAAGAAGTTGGGTGTCACTTCTTTAACTTTCATAAATACTTTTTCTGTGGTTTTGAATCTGCAACATGCATGACTGCCTTAGATAAATCTTTTCTTGTATGAATTGACTCTTGGAAGCCTTTACTATGGTACTAGGCCATGAAGGTTTAAGGTTAAGATTTTGTGATAGGTCAAAATAATTTCTGATAAATTTAGGTCTGAAACTGATATATTATTATATTCATAGATATGTAGTTATGAGTAGATAATTATCGAAAGTTATTTGATTTCATTCCTGTTTCATTTATGCAGGGTTGATGATGTAGGGTTTAACCTTCCCGCAATGCAAATGAATGCATCTTCACAAGGTGCTCAATGTCTATTTGGTAATATAAAGACTTCATTTTTATAAGCTTATTATTTTTATTCTTTGTATATGTCATGATTGCTGCCTCTAAATTTTGAGTATTGATTGTTCTAGCTATGCAAGAGTTTCTCATCTTCTAAGAATTCCTTTTACATTGGTTTATTATTATGTACATTAAATATAAAAACAAAGTGTATTGTAGGGAAACGAGTGCTCACTAGCTTATGCATGCAAAGTAGGAACTAGGCCTATTTCCACTTTGATTACTTTAACGAGAGTGGATCCACTTGGCTCAACCTTGAATTTGTTTGAAAAGGATTGGGCACTAGGTGGATCCAACAGTCCTTGTTTGAGTTGAAAATGACTATGGAAAAATAAAATTTGAATGCTAGATCTAGGGCTAAAGATGAGAAATTGAGAGTATTTAACATGCATAGAAATCCTCAGCACAGATATGCAAACAAGGGTTATAGATGTGGAAAGAGGAGCAAGAAATGAATATGTCTGAAATTTGGACTTAAATCAGTAGATCAATGTCGATTGGGGAGACCTCGAGCTAGGAATGTTGGATGCAGATGAAAGTTGTGTTTCCGGGATCAGGATGCTGCTCAGGAACCTTCCACAAAAGTTCTATCAGAAAAGTGTTAAGACACTGTTGGGGGGAACAATGTTGACCCTTCTTTTTTAGATCTATGAAAGCTCAATCTATAGGCCTATGTCTACTTCATTTGATTCCAGATCCATGTCTTTCGATCCTGCCACCTGCACATGCAAAAGAGAGAAATTGTTGGGTTGATGGGGGATTGCCTAGGTCAAACCCCAGTTTTGGAATTAACCTTGAAATTGAATTGAAAGCATTCTTTGAAGGAATAGAGGCTAGATCTGAAATTGAAATGATTGAATGAAACCTTATGCCTTCACGAGTCTCCTTCATGTTTACATCTTCATGCAAGGTTGATGTTGACTTGGATAATTGACTTCATAGTTGGTTGATCATGGATGATATCTTGAGTGCTTGAGATCTGAACTTTACTTCTTCTTCAATGCCTTGATGATGATTACTTTCTCAATGATAAGATGTAGTGTCTTATTTGAATTGTTAATTGATGTGTGATATATGTTGATTGATGTCTCAAATGAGTGGGGTTAGGCTTGCTTTCATACCTCTCATGAAATGTATTCAAATTTTTGAAGCAGGCAGACATGGAGGAGCTATTTTTGTCTACATAATCCGACCATTGGAGGGTCCAAAATTGGGCCCTTTTTGGCAGGTCAAGGGTGACCCAAGCATCATTGATCCAAGTCAAGGGCGCCCTAGGTGCCATTGACCAGCCAATCAGGGCTGCGTCAAGGACCAACAACCAATAAGAAGATAAAGTTGCCAGATTCAAGCTGCTGTGAGTAGACTTAAAGATGATCAAGCATGGAAGGCCAGGAACACTAAAATGAGGCCTAGGTGAGCATGCAATTGTACAAGGATACAATTTATGATGCTACACAAATAAAAATAATTCTAGTGTATCCAGGCTATCCTAAGATAAGAAAACGATACAATGTGACAACATATTGAAGAAAGAAAGAGATGCATAAAAAAGATACCAAGAACTGCTAACAGTTACCAACACCAGTAAACATGAATGCATTAGCTCCTCAAAACACTACTGCAATTACTTAGAATTCAAACCTTGTGTAATATACACCCTTACATTTTTTGGGTTTTGTGTTTGATTTTCAAAATGTTTGATGTATAGATTTGTAGGTAGAGCCACGACCACAATGCATAGTGCAACAAAGAATATTTGCAATAATATTCAATGGAAATAACACTTAAAACTAAATATTTGAAATGCCCACAACTGATAATAACTATCAGATTTAATACTGAGTTTTGGACAGCAATATATCATTAAATAGAATAATTTAACTAGATGGCCAAATTACATTAGAATCAAAATACAAGCATAGCCATTTGCTGTTGTTGCAAAATGATTGATGTAGATCTGAAAACAACAAAATGTGTAAGAACCCTGTTCGGATTCTATCTCTGATCTCTGCTACAATTTGTTTTGTTTTCTTGGATTTTGTATTTTTCTGATATATGTTTTTTTATTGGTTATTGGACAAATATCAGAATTAAAGGAAATGCTTGGAAAAGAACAAACTCAATGCTATGACTTGTGATTAGTTTCTTTAGTACTCGATGCCACGTCTTCTTATTACAATCTCGTGACATTAATATATGCGCCCTTTTTCTGAGTTAGTTAAATATTGTGCTTAGAGGATGGGTAGTCTTCTCTCACTAAATGATATTATGATCAGAAATTGACATCAACAATGGACTGGTCTGCCCTTATCATAGTTATCCTTCATTACCTATAGTTTACGGTTGACGGATTAATTGAAATAGTTGCTGGCTTGAGATACTTTTATTAACGGTGGTTAATCATAATAGTTTCTTTCATTATCGATGTCTTGCTATCACCCTTCTTTGCTCTTAGGAAGATTGAGATAATTGCTTAGCTCCTGCTTATTGAGTAAGATACCCCATACCGTGCTCTCTTATGTAAGATTGTTATTATAAGAGACCAGAAGTAATCATTTCATACGGGTCTGCCGCCTTAAGATCACAAGAATCAATGACACGACTTCTAAGGATGTCGATGACAGCTATAAAATCAATATCTCCAATGTTAATCATTACTTCTCAAAGTTCTGCACCATATAATATATACTTTGCGATCAACTTATTAATCACACGGAAAGGATATAATCTCTGTTAGATATGATAATATACGACTCTCTTGCTTCCTACAAGCGGTAGCAACCAAATAATCCCTAAGATAGTTTTCACTTACAATCGGTATTATATTGTTGATCACAATAATCAAGTTATATTTATGTTTTATTTATTTTGATACATTAATAGTCATTATTTATATATATTTAAAATATTTATATGTATTAATTTTATTTTATTTTTAATATTATTATATTTTGTTAATTATTATTATATCAATAATATATTATATTTTTATATTTATAATATAATATAATATATTATTATTATTATTATTTAGTTGTCTATTAATTTTATTTTATTTTCATTTATTGTTAAATCCTATTCAAGAAAGGGGACATTACAAGCAGCTTGAAAATGATGATCTTCTATGGCATTAATGCCTAGAAATGATAATATTGGCACCAAGAAGCAAAATCGTGCCTTGCTCTTTCAAACGCAGCCCCAGGAATAATAAACGCTGCCTGTATATGCTGGAAGATGTTAAAGATGATCAGATACAGAGGTTATGGTATTTTAAAATTTCTATATAATATTGTAATATATTATCCTTTAATACACGTGAATGCTTGTACGTGCTTTTCACGAATAGATTTCTGTATTTGCAAGATACAAAGCACTCAACATATATAATAATAGATGAGGCATGTTGTGTAGGGACATGCCTCTACGTAAACGTAGAGACATGTCTCTACAAAACATGTCTCTTATTATAATCTTCATTAATAATTCATGTTATCAGTTAATATCATACAACCTCATCATATTAATCTAACATTAATATAAATAGTGCTATTATTAATGATATATATATATAATATCATCTAATAATATCAATATATCAATAATGTACTTCCATCTACTATGAAAGAATCATTTTGGTGTTGGTACGGGAAGCGTTTTGGCTCTGCAACTTGAAGGTTGCCGACGCACATGGCCTTCGACCTGACTAGCATTCAATGCAGCCCCCGCTTGATACACTAAATACCCAATATATGTTTCATGGTGACTCATTCTCCTGGAATGGGCTCGGAAGACAGAGGGAAGACGTTCAAGCAAGCGCTGAACGAGGAAGCAAGCATACCGGTGGAGGCGAAGTTCGTTATCAATGGTGGACAAACCAACAGAGCAGAAGGAGGTACCAGCGATGGAGGTGAGAATGCTAAGCCTACTACTGTCTGTATCATTAAGCCTAATTCTTTTATGTCAATTGCTATAGAGAAAGAGAAGGACTCTCTTAGGAACACTGCAATCTTTTTAGCAGCCCAGGATGTCCATAAACTGCCCTCGAGAACTTTCCTTAATGACTGGCTTCACAATGTCTGGGGAAAGAAATTAGGTTACCATTTCTCCTTCCTGCGAATGGTCCAGAGAGGACTTTTTCTGATATTCCTCAAGAACCCTAATTCTCAGAAAGAGATCATTTCCAGACAGTATTGGAAAATCGGTAATGCCAGTTTTAGGGCACTGCCGTGGTCACCCGACGCGGCTCACAATCAGGTCCTAGCCCTTTCGAGCCCCCGATGGATTACCATGGGGAGCATCCCGCCGTTCTTGTGGAATATTATGCCCCAAGCCCTAGAGCCGTTTGACACCGTCCTTAGAGTGGATAAAACTTATGTGTTGCTTCCTCACATCGACGCTAGAATTTTGATCACGATTAACTTGGGGATTGATCTCCCGGGTGAAATTGTCTTTGACCTAGATGGTCACAACTATAACTGCCCCATTTCCTTCTTAGGAGGTCTTAACTCTTGCGTCCTCTGTAGAAGGGAAGGCCACATGAGGCACGAGTGCCCACTCTTGAACAAAAAGAAAAACCCACCAAAAATCACTTCCTCAAGAAATGATAACATTAAAACTGGAAGGGAGAAGAATGAACCACTTCTCCCTCGACCGGAGAACCCTAAAAGTATCAATGTGAGTATCCCGACAGCGTCGGATGCTATTGCTGAGCCCCTAGAGGCGCTTAGGAGGACCTTCAATGATAACTCCGGGAAGTTCCCGCCCTCGAGCATGAGATTTGTAGAGATTGTTGACCTTCCCCATGTTGAGAACCTGGACTTCAAATTGAGAATAGAAACCCCCGCTCCTAAACACAGAAGCTTGAATGCCCAACAAATTTTCCTCAACAAGATTAGAAAGATCTCGGCTTATAGAAGGAAGACCCACAATTTGGATGACAGAGACACTGAACCAATCCTCCCAGAGGATACAGGACAGGAATTAGATGAATCCTCTAAGAGTAGTGTTGTGAATGCACTGGAAGCCATTAGGAATGCCTATGACAAGGAAGATAGGCTTAATAATGTTTCGGTTACTGTTATTCATGCCCCTCTAAACCTCGGGTCTCCTTCCTCCCTCCCGGTAAATAGTCCATGTGAGGTGGAGAAGGCTGACCCCCCCAAGGTTAGTAGAATTGAGGATGTGATGGAAGGAGAGATTAAAGAGATGGGATTGGCTATGGTGCCTTATGTCAGCATTGGGCCAACCGATTATACCTTCAAGGCTAAGAAGAAGATCAGGAAACCCCAATCCAAGATGGTAGAGGTGGAACTGTTGGGGAGAGGTGATTCTACTGAGGAAGATGAAGAGACCCCTAAGGTTAAGAGAAAGAGAGGTAGACCTCCCAATCATACCTCTAGTATCAAGCCTCTGAAGATTCAAAAAAGAAGCCTGCCCAATTGTTTCAAGAGCTTTCAAGCTCCCATGGATGAGGACTCCCAGTTATAACATGGAATTCAAACTCACAACATGGAATGTGAGGGGGCTGGAGACCCCAGACATGAAATACGTTGTCAAGAGATTTCTTAGAATGCAAAAAGAAGTAGACTTTCTGCTGCTTCAAGAAATCAAAGTTGTGGGTTTCTCTTTGGACATTGCCCTAAAATGCATTTGGAAAGATGCAAGGTGCTTTTTTACCAATCATCAAAAAGGTAAAGGAGGGAGTGCCATCCTCATGCATCCCAGATGGGCTAAAAAGGTCACAGACTGGGGATGCTCACCATGTGATAGGGTTGTTTGGGTTAGCCTGGTTCATGACAAAAAGGAGTTTGGGATCTTCTCTGTGTACGCACCTAATGACCACTATGACAAGATTAAACTTTGGGAGTGGATGTGCAACTTGAAGAATATACCCTGGGTAGTAGTCGGGGATTTCAACATGATAGAGAACTCGCAAGATAAAGGAGGAGGATATAGGATGGAATGGAAAGGCAATGAGAAATACTTTTGGACTAAGATGGTTAGTAAACTCAGGATTTTTGACCCGCTAGCAGGGCAGAAGAAAGATTTTCAAGGAATCTAGCACACCTGGTCTAATTACCAGAAGGGGAACAAAAGGATATACTGCAGACTTGATAGAGTTTATGTTAATAGAGACTTCTTCAGCTTCAGGAAAGGAAATGATGGTAATTCTGTAAGAGTGGTCCCTTACTCTCAGACCACCACCCTGTAGTCTGCTCCATTTTTCAAGTAGGGTACTCCTCCAACACCAGAAAGGGAGGGAACTCCTTTGCCCTCAATACTACTCTATTAAGGAACAAGGAAATGAAGGCTGCAATCTTCATTATTAGGTGGTTCAACCATGAAGTAACCAAACAACAGAGTGCCATTGTTAGATGGAACCAATGTATTGACAGTTGGAGAAATGTGTTCCAAGTGGTTGAAAAGAAAATGGCTAAGGACACAAGGAGACTAGAAACAGAGCTACAGAATAAACTTTGTCATTATGAACACAGATGCCAATTGGAACTAGCTAATGAAGAAGCCAGACTCAGCCAAGCTTGGGCTAGGGACTCTTTAAGGAAACTACAACATAAGATTTTGGGTGCCAAGGTTAGAGCACGAGCCAACTGGATCCAAGGAGGGGACAGGGGGTCAAAATTCTTTTTCCAACTACTGAAAACTAAAGAGGCTAAGAATAGCATTGATTGCATATGTTTGGAGAATGACACCCTAACCTGATATTCTCCAAGCCTTTGTGAGGTACTTTACCAATCTGTTCACATCCGAAGATGTAGGCCTAGGGATGGAAGAGAAGAGAAACATGATTATGGAGATCATCCCCCCCGTATCCTGGAGGAAGACACCAACTATCTGAGCAGGTCGATCTCTGTGGAGGAGATTAATGAGGCCATCAAACACATGAGCAATGAGAAGGCCCCGGGACCGGATTGACTTCCCATTGAATTTTACAAGGACAACATAGAATGGATCGGGCAGGACCTACTGCAGGTTTATGAGGAGGCCTTTGAAACAGGATCCCTGGGATCAGTAATCAATACAGGCTGCATCAAACTAATACCAAAGGAGGGGGACAGAACTCTTATTAAGAATTGGCACCTTATTATCCTCCTGAATGTTTCTTACAAGATCTTGGCCAAAGTTCTTGCCAGAAGACTGGTTGATATCCTCCCCTGGGTAATCAACCCCACCCAAATAGGCTTTGTGAAGGGTAGGTACATCTTGGAGAATCTGGTTACCTGTTGGGAAACCATGGAATGGGCAAGGAGCTCTGGACAACAGGTCAGTATGCTCCTTATTGATTATGAGAAGGCATATGACAGGATTGAGTGCAATTTATTGCCACAATGCTAAAAGCTTTGGGATTTCCCTCGAACTTCACTCACATGGGGCTCACTCTTATGAAGGATGCTACTGCTGTAGTAGAGGTGAATGGAGTGAGATCTGATCCTCTCCTCTTAACCAGGTCTATTAGACAAGGTTGTCCACTGGCTCCGACCTTATTTGTTATAGCAACAGACTCCCTGTTCTACATTCTGAGAGATGCCTCCATCTCCCCTAAGGTTGTGGGAGTCAGATTATCAAATGAGGAAGAACTGATTAATGTGTAATTTGCAGATGACACTTCCCTTATGATTGATATGAAGGAAATCAACTTTAAGAACCTCATGGACAAATTAGGCCTCTTCTGCTCACCCTTAGGTAGTAGGGTCTCTATCCCTAAATCAACCCTTCTAGGATGGGATGCATCACCTCCAGATTGGTGCCAACAATTTGGATTTGCCTGGGGAGGTTCCCTCCATCAAGTCAGATACTAGGGCATCCCATTCTCCATCAAACCTGATCTTAGGAACATGTGGGATTGGGTGAGAAACAAGATTGAAGGTAAATTGAACAAGTGGAACAACAGATTCTTATCATTGGCAGGGAGGATACAGGTATGCCAGAAGATCCTAGCCTCCTATCCTATCTATTACCCTTCAGCATGGCTTTTCAACCATTCTCAGATTAACTTCATTCATAAAACTATCAGAGATTACTTGTGGTCAGATGGCAAAGGTAACAAGAAACCTCATGCGGTCAGATGGGATTGGTGTACTAGAACTACTTCTCAAGGGGGTCTTGGGCTGAAGGATCTAAGGTGGCAGGGTATCTCGCTAGCAGTCAAATGGATAGCCAAAGCAGCCCAGGGTAATGAACCTTGGAAAGTACTAGTTAGACACAATATCTGTAAAGGCACCTGGCCTGAGCCAAGCTTTGGAAGAACATTCCTAGCATTGATCTTATGGCCGGGAGATTCAAAGTGATTGTGGCAGGCTTGGAGGTGTTCCAATCTATTTGGAAAGGGTGGGAGGAGATCAGATCATTTGTGACAAGTAATAACTTGATGGATCAGAATCAAATGGTGTGTGGGGAGAGGTCCATCTAGTGGAATCTATATAAAGGGGACAAGCCTCTAGCCCAACTGCAGGGGTGCTCTGCTAAGAAATGGAATTCATTAGGCATCAGTTACCTATCTGATATAATTGAAAATGACAAACTGGTTCTGTGGGAGGAACTTGTTCTCAAATTTGACATACCTCCAACCCAATGGAGGACTTACACTACTCTTAAAGAGGAGGACTTACACTACTCTTAAAGAGGCTTGTTCTATACTCAACCTCCCTAGAGACAACTTGGTCGACTCTGATAGCTCTGACCTCATCAAATAGAGAGATGGCACCCCAATATGTTATACCAAAACCAAAGCTGTATACAAGCTACTGGCAGACACCAATACCATATATGAACACCTAAATGGGAAATGGAATGTGAACCTTGACCCCAACACCTGGAGTAAGAATCTTGGCACCTTATGGCACACCCTTGCTGAACCTAAAATCCTCTGCTTCATGTGGCATTGTCTTCTACAAAATTATGTGGCGTTGCCTATCAAGAAACCCGCTGGTGAACTTAACTCGTACTCCTATTGCTCTGAACCTGAAACCTTGATACATATCCTATTTGACTGTCATTTCGCCAAAGTTGTTTGGAACCTTTTTGGTCTGACTCTTAATATTGATTTCCATATTATAGATGTCTTCTCTGGATCATTAGTAGGACTGGATAAAAGATGCAACATGTTCTAGACCACTCTTTCTTATTATATTCTTTGGCATATTTGGAAATATAGGAATGATGATATCTTCAATGATAGGAGTAGAATTCTCATTGAGTCTATGAGGAGACTCACCTTCTTTAATATTGCTTCGCAGGTTACAATAATCTATCAGGTCAAGGAACAACAAGCTCTAAAGGTCCTTAGGAATGTTAGAAGTGCGCTGGACAGGGAACAAGTCACATGGAAAGAATCCACCAGGGCTCTAGGTGACCAAGACTTTGAGGTCACACTGGGGCAGACTCCAACAGATTAAAGATCAAAGGAAGATATCTGAGGTTCAGGCAGACATAGAAGCAGAAATGACCGAAGGGAACACCACAGGTTTGGGAGTAGAGATCAAGACTGGTCAAGGGTCACAGGTACAGGGAGGTGAAGATGCTGAGGGCAACAGTGCAGATACGAGAGCATAACTTGATCCAGAGAAGGGGGCACAGATACTGGGTGGGCAGACCGGTAGTAGCAGTGATGACTCTGAATTGGACCATGAGCAACATGTCACTATTGCACAGACTCAGAATACTTAGGCAGTCAGAGACTCCAACTATGTTCCACCCGTTGCATCACGACCTCCCCTTCCCTGGGATGCATACTTCTCCAATCCCTACAATGTCATCCTGCATGATGACCTGAGACTCAAATGGACAAACCATGAACTGCCGTGGACAACCTGGTTCCCCAGATAGGGAAGGAGGATAAATGTGCTTGATTTTGTTAAAGTTTAGTAATGTTATGAACTATTCGATGAATGATTCCCACCTTATGTAGGGGGAAATGTAATTTTTTGTAATTTGAACCCTGCTGTAAACTCCCGATGATTACTTAGTAATATAATATAAATGATAGTTAATAGAAAAAATATTGATATAATGTAAATCATTAGATGAAGATACTAACACAACATAATCATCAATTATGATTGATATCAACAATTTGATTATTCATAGTTTATATTATGTATATGTGTATATATATTTAATAATATCTATATTAACAATATTAAATATATACACCCATATATAATTACTAACTTAGTAATAATCATATGTATGATAACCAATAATCATAGTGCTAATACAGAAGAAGAATAGTGATCAAATGCTCAAGGCCGATAGGCCACTTACGCATTTGATTTCATCGATAGGAATAATCCGATCGAAGCCACAATTCATTAACACTCCCTCTTAGCTAGAGAGGATGATAACTATCCTTATGAGATCATGATAGATCCATGTATTGAATGAGATAAATACCACCTCAATGTGATATTAGAAAATATGGATATAAATCTTTAAATCAACATTAGGGGATATAGTTGAAGGCTAAATTTTAGGCATGAATTATGCCTTAGATTTAGGGTTTTAGAGAGATCATAAAGGGCTTGTTAAAAGCTATATTATAGGCATCAATTAGGCCTGAATTTCATGGGATCTATCTGTTTTAGAGGCACTTTTTAGAGGGAGTTCTCAATTTTCAAAATAGGCCTTGGGGGCTATATATTCGATGTTCTTATTCATTGTAAAGGGTTCAAAATTTGGAGATTTTGAGGTATTAGTGAACATATCGTTCCTTTGCCCATTTCCTTTGTATTTTGTAGTCATTTTGCAGATTTTGGAGATAATAAAGCTGGCTTTACCATTCACACATTTTCTGAGTCTTGCATCTATCCTTTTCAAGTTTTCTGCATTTAAGTGTGTATCCCTTTTTAAGCACAGATTAGTGAATTACTACAAATTCCTATTCTAGGTTTAAAGAATTAACCTTCTACATAAGTTATCTGTTTGTTGGTTGAATTCCTATTATTAGTGGTACCAAACCCTAATAACGAATTGTAAACCATCCTAGGTGTTGAGAAGCGGAATCATTTGCAGAACTTAGTAATGTGTGGTTTGTAGGTACCGTCTTGTGATTCTGATAAGTCTGCATTCATCTTTGGTGTATCACCTTTCTTATTTAGTTTTCATTTTCCAAGTTTTCCTTCTCCCTTTTCCCAAAACCATAGAATTCAGTATTAGGTGATATTCCAAATTCAATAGAAACCAGCCTAGAATCCGGAGATTCATTCTCTCATCCACCTAGGAGAATGTTTCCATGTTTCAACAGGATGGCTAGATTTTGCATCCAGCTATAGGCGCAATCCTGATTGACAACAGTAACCCTGAACTGGGTGTGTAAATAATTGTATACATTCTCATATGGCTAGTTGAAATTTTCACGTCAAGTTGACTAACCCTGATTTGCTAATTTTTCATTGCCACTTAAGGGCATAGTTTGGCCCCTCATGATCTTGCACATACCCCTCTCTCTCTCTCTCTCTCTCTCCCCCTCCTCTCTCTCTCTACCCTCCCTACCCTCTCTCTCTCTCTCCCACTCTCCCCCACTCCTTATCATACTCTCTCTTTCTCTCTCTCTCTCTTAGAGAGAGAGAGAGAGAGCATACTCATTAGAGAGAGAGAGAGCATACTCATTTTCCTATACGTTGCATGTATGGGCAATAATGAGTACTTATTTTATACCTTACTTGATTCAAATGGATAAAAAAAATGTTGATGACTAAAGATGATTTTAGGTTAATCATGTGTTAGATCGTCTCAAGATCTTTCCTACGCTTTTTGAATGTTGTCAATCGGACTCCGTATGTGGAAGTTATGGCTTCCAGAAGAAAAGCCTATTTTAGTTTCTTCATAACCCGCTCGGGTTATGGAGAATAAAATGAATAGTTTTTACTTCTTCAAAACCCGATCGGGTTTTGAAGAACTTTTTGCTTTTCAGAACCCGATCGGATTATTTTAAATTTAGAAACCCGATTAGGTTATGGCTCGGGAAGAGGCTTGAAAAACGACCCAAAGGCTTGGAGGCTCATTTTCCCTCCATTTTTGTTCTTTTAGATGTTTTTTTCATCTTGTAAGATCAATTCTCGACTTTATCTTTCATCAGGTTTACAATTTGTCAACTGGGTAGCTTTATAATTTTCACCATAATCTCATACGTCTTCTTAGCTTTCTAACCATATAAATTTTTCTATTTTTGGACAACATTAGCATAGTAAACTTTAATTTTCTTTACCAGTGTCTTGATTGTCCTCACAGACATATGTCTACCATTTTTTAATAACTTTTGATATACTTAATCAAATTACAAATAAATTACATATTATTGTTCTACACTTGATTCTATACACTTTAAAAAAAAAAGTTTTCATTTTTGAATATTTTGATGCAAGTTATGCCTAGCGCACAAACAAATACCAAATTTTCAGGATGCGATAAGTTCAAAAAATCACAGAAAAAAAAAACTCATCGGAAAATTGCAAAAAAATACACAACTTCTAGATCTCACTCTTATCTATCTTCCTACCAATGGGATTTAAAAAATATTGAATATAACTATATCTTTTGTACCGCGCACGGAAACAACTATGTTATGTTTTTCCAAAAAAATCTGGAACATGTTTTCGTGCGCGTGAGGTTTGACTCTCTTAATCTTATCGGTTTTTAAAAAAAATTAATGTTTTAGAAACTAGATTCAGAGTACTACAATTTTTATTTTTTACACATCTTATTTTGAGTGCATGACCCTCAAAAACCTGTTCCAAGTTCAGGTTTACCCGATTTCGGAAAAAATGTGTCCACTTATACCCCTCTTTTTGGTCTACAACTTGGTGCACATACCCACCTGTCCTTTAGTGGTCATTGAAGTGTGACTCCCAGAAGTGGCTGCAACCATCTTCACATATTTCATACTTTAGCAATGATAAAATGCTACAACACATTAATTTGCTAAACTGGCAACTGTACAGTCACTGTGAATCCCATTGTATAGAAGCTCACTATACTTGACTCCCTTATGTTGTTATCACAAAACTTCGTGATCAATTCATTGTTATGCTTTCATTGGCTGTCATTTCTCAATATAGCATTTGATGACTGTTATGACCCCAAACAATGAATAGAGCACTAGAACAGTGAATGCATCCAATAGAAAAGTGATAGTATCTTTCCAAAAGTGTGAAAACTTCTTCTTAGCAGTGAATGGAGGTCTTATGATTAGTAAGAAATGAACTTGTTTTTTCCCCATAACGTGCTTTAATGAATGATACTTTATATGGCTTGCCACTGCTACACTTGTATTTGCTTTGATTGTTATTCCTTTCTTGAAGCTGTAGCAATGCTTTCTTGAATACTCTTGTTGTGTATCAGATCTCAAGTAACTCTTTGATTTCACCCCAACAAGCTGGGCTCGACCCTTGTGGGAACCTCATTTACTTCCACATGCCACTGGCAGACACCTGTTACTCAATATTTAGAAGGCTCTATCCGATTGAGCAAGAAGACTTCACAAATTTGACAATGAAGTACACAGTGAAATATTTGAAGCGACATCTGCAACGACAGACTAGGGTGAGGAATGACTCCCATTGAAACTACAAATACAGATTAGGGAGGGTCTTGCACCTCCGAAACTACAAACAATGCCGAATTCCAACTGGAATCACAAATACAGAAGAAGCATAAAATCCACCATTGCTTCCTACAATACCAACAACGACCTTATAAAGAGCTCCAAGAAGTTTGCCAAAGGGTTATAAATAGGCCGACATGCTTTATTTATTATTTTATTACTTGGGCCCCCTTTTATTAATTAATTAAAGGTCCTTTATAATATTATTTAAATTTTGGGACCACTTAATTAATTAATTTAATTAAGTCGCTTCATTAAAAAATTTGGGGACATTACATTCATGTATTGTGTTCTAGTGAAAACTACAAATAGAAGCTTCAAATCCTTTTGCATTTGGTAGCACTTCTTTGATATATCTAATAAGGCACCTGCATGCCATATGTTGTGCTTTCACAACTTAAGTGTTGTTTACGCTGAAAAAGAGTGCAAATGCAAAATACCAGATGGAGTACACATGAAATGCCAAAAACTAACCATAGACAAACAAATGATAACTCAGAGACATGAACTGGAAAAGAATGAATGGAGAAAATAAAAAAGCTTTATATCCTTAGGTGTCTTGTATTTTCCAGTGTAACATAGGCCCTGGGGTATTAGGGAATGCAGGGACGATAGGACAAGTTTCCCGAATGAGGGGAAAAAGGGCTTTAGTTTGGGGATGGCGAGAAGGCAGTGTTGTATATACAATATACTATACATATATTATTTGAAATGCTAGTTATGAAAAAATGTATAACAGTATAAAAAGTAAAATAGAAAATTGCAAGTGCCAAATACTAAATACTTGAACATTGAACAATGAACAATGGAACATTGCATATCGAATTACTAATTAGAAATTAGAATACTAAATAAAATTGTTGAACAACAAATGAAATGTTTATATTATATCAAAATCTTCATAAAGATCATTACAATGAGTAGCATGATATCAAAACAAGTACAAAATGTCAAAATGTAGCGAAGGGAGGCCTCTAATCATCCCTCAAGGGAAACTCCTCATCACTGGAACTGCTGGACTCTTTGCAGTCAAGCTCCGCCAAATGAACACCAACCAGCCATGCATTTGAAGCCACTGCATCCTCATCCTCATCAATCTGTGTTGGCTCCTCTAGCTCTACATCCCATCATGTTGGGCTCTCCTTGCAAACACGTGTATTGTAGTCAATGATACGCAAGGCACTACATACAACCACTAGCTTCTCTGCTCTCCTAGAGGTAAGTTTGTTCCTCTAAAGAGAGTGGATGAGGTTGTCATGTCCCCGTTTTGAATTAAGATTTAATAATAAATAATCATTAAATAATAAGATAAATAAATAATAATATAAAAATAGACAATTAAATTAATAATATATTATTAATTATATGAATATTTCAATATATATATATGTGTATATAATATATATATATATATATATATATATTAATGAAGTTGAATGACAATACAATATGCATCACATATATAACATAATTTATTAAATATAATATGTATTATCAATACAATAATACAATAAAATAATTATAATTTATAAATAAACAACAATATTAATTTATCAATATATTAATATAATAATAATAATAAGTATAATGTATCATTAGTATAACATGATAGATAATTAATATAACAATATAATATAATAAAATAGTATATAATTAATATAATGATATAATATAATATATTAATTATATACAGCAATATATCCAAAACATCACATACTAAATTTAATAGCATAAATAAATAAAATACATATACAATTATGAATTGAATCCAAGCAGGGACTAAATACAATAGTCACAACCTATGATAGGTCGTGCCCTCCAATCACACATATTAATGGGGGAGGAAGAAGGAATCAGAGGGATACAATTTTTTCACTCAGCAATCTAGGTTGGGAGACACGGGCAAAGACATTAGCCAGCTTTCCAAGTTCGAGCATACCAAATAATATATCTGCGACATCACTCACAGTGTGCCTTACATCACTGGGTTCACATGCCCATACACGATATATTCCAGGAACCCAAGTTCATTGTGAGTCGACTCATATTTGCAGACATTAGTGTAGTCTCAGGGAGACATCAACACAGAATCAAAGGGACATATTGGGATCACCGAATTACTCATTTTTCTTATACTTATCCATATTTGGATCAGTGGCATACACTCGAAGATAACATTTACTTTGGAATCCAAACACAAACAATACAAGAACGGAGAAAAGCATAATCCAGTCAGCGATTAATCAATTTAGTCAGCCAAAAACAAACCATACAATCAGCAAAACAATCACCCGGGGTAGCATCCAAATGGCTATGCATATATAGTAAAAATCAGCGACTACGGAAGAAGGTAATTTTAGGAATCTTATTTTATATTCACAGTGCTCAAGGAACTCTACCACGAGGAAAGGTGCGCACAAATAGAGTACAATAATCAGACAGCCCCATAGTTCACAGCAAGGATATTAAGGTTAATCATACACAGCTATTCGATTGAGGCATAGCCTCTCAAATCTGCATCACATGAACATATGATCTTAATCTGAAACAACAATAGCTGGTATTGCATTCATATGCAAGATACTTATCATAACAGATTTCATTGACAATAATTCAATATTCAGATCAGAGTGTGGCACCTTCTTAATTTCATTATATAATATATATATATGGAAACCTTCATCATACAAGTCTATTAGAAATATAACTTTGTATAAAATAAGGGAATTAACTTTGGAGTTTCAAGTGCTTCGAGGAAGAAATCTCTTGCAAATTAAAGAATCCCGTTCCAAATTTGATAGGAACGGAAAGGGGACATTACAGTGGTAGCAGAGCATGTAGGGTAAAAGACAAACAAGGAAGACAAAGAAATACATATCTTTTTCAGACATAAACATTAAAGACAGAAGGAGATAAATTCATCGGCAGTAAGAAAAATATAATTTGAATACAATCACAAGTATAGGAAGATAGTAAATTGAAATTTGTTCCTATAAAATACAAGGCAAACAAACTAGTAGTGATGGCTCTCCCTCTCTTGTAACTTGGAAATTTGAATCTTAAATTCATTTCCAAGCTATGATTGAAGGAAGGGAGCCTGATATAAATCTCCAAAGGAATGACAATTCGAGAGTTGATATAATCCTTATTGTCAAATTGAGATTGATATAATCTCAAGAGGTTGGTATAATCTCCCATAAGCCAGTATATACTGATGACCACAAATGCATATGTAAAAGCCTTGGATAGAGGATATCTTTTCCAAGAAGAGGAATGGACCAGATATTGGCCTTCCAAAGGACCTTAGAGGATGCGATCTAGAGAAGATGGCGGAATAACCTCGGGATCACTTTAGAATTGATCTTATATCATTCAAAGAAAAAGGGTCCTTCTTAAGGGTTAAGTAGCGCGATCTGGAAGACTTACTCTAAGGATTTAATAGATAGTATTCGTTATGGGTGCCAAGATTCCTAAAGCATATGTGGAGAGGCCTTGGATAGAGAATGTCTCTTCCAAGAAGAGGAATGGGTCATATATTGACCAGCCTAAAAGCCTTGGATAGAGGATGTCTCTTCCAAGAAGAGAAATGGGTCACTTATTGATCAGCCTAAAGGCCTTGGATAGACAATGTCTCTTCCAAGAAGAGGAATGGGTTATATATTGACCAGTCTAAAGGCCTTCGATAGAGAATGTCTCTTTTAAGAAGAGGAATGGGTCACTTATTGATCAGCCTAAAGGCCTTGGATAGAGAATGTCTCTTCCAAGAAGAGGAATGGGTTATATATTAACCAGCCTAAAGGCTGTGGATAGAGAATGTCTCTTTTAAGAAGAGGAATGGGTTACTTATTGACCAGCCTAAAGGCCTTGGATAGAGAATGTCTCTTCCAAGAAGAGGAATGGGTCATTTATTGACCAGCCTAAAAGCCTTGGATAGAGAATGTTTCTTCCAAGATGAGGAATGGACCACTCATTGGCCAACCTAGAAACCTTAGGGGAAAGACTTCAGAGAAGACGATTGAATAACCATGGACTGCTTTAGACTGATTGTATCACTCAAAGCAAGAAGGGTCCTTAAGGGTTGTGACTGATCTGACAGACTTACCCTAAGGATTGAATAGAGGTCATTTCTTATAAATGTCAAGATTCCAAAAGGGAATCTAGTGATCAACCATTATTGGTGAATGTTTAAATTCCTAGAAAGGAATCAAGGCAAAGATCCTATATCTCTTAAGACTATTCATCAAGGATCAAAGAAACTTCTAACAAAGCGAAGAGAAGTGCAACAATAAATCAAGATAAGTTTAATTTACGAATTATTATTAAGATTTTTAATTGAACATTACAATGAAATATTCTCAAACTTGATATGGTCGTTTTAATGTTAAGCTGAAATTGTTGTTCCAGGTTTTAACTAATGGTGCATCAATTGTATCATAAGGAGAAGACATCTAATTGCTTGAGGACAAGCAATTTTGGAAAGGACGGACTATTATGTCCCCGTTTTGAATTAAGATTTAATGATAAATAATCATTAAATAATAAGATAAATAAATAATAATATAAAAATAAGCAATTAAATTAATAATATATCATTAATTATATGAATGTTTCAATTGACATATTATATATATAATATATGGAGTTGAATGACATTGATACATTGTTGGCTAAATATTTAGTAAGTAGTCGTAAGCACACTGCTTCCAAAATGAACTATTTAGGCACAGTACGTGAGAATTAATCTCTCCTCTCAACTTAGGGGAGGCACCCTTTTTATTGCTAATAACTCAACTAGAATCTAACCTGAAACTTAGATACTAGTTGAAACAATAATACCAATAAACTTTGAATTAACCGAAAGATTAATTGCTAAGCGTACTAGTTGATAATAGACTACGAAATATGTATATAAGCTCAAAGACATTATCTCACTATAATTTCAAACCACAAGGTTTCAATAGAATAAGCACAAAGACTTAAAGCATATGAACCTTCTACTCTATCTCTAATAAATTTATGAATTATAGCTCAAAGACTATATATTCACTGTAACTAACTTGAATTGACAATTATAGCACAAAGTCTATACAAAATCAAATTCAAGATCCTCCTTATAAAAACATAAATAATAAATCCACAAGCTCCCTCAACTCAAAGATTGAAAAACACCTTCTTTTTATTCACTCAAAGTTAGCTTGCACAAATGAAAGCAAAGTTTGTACTTGCACAATCTCACCAGAGTTTTTTTGCTATGCATAAAGATTCCTATTACAATGAGCACCCTCCTTTATTTATAGGTGAGGGGCTGAGAGCGAAAAGTGGGAGAAACCCAACTAATCAAGACTTATTCAACAACTAACTACTTACAATTGACTTATTCAACATTACAGTCCTATGTAATGTGATTACATGCAATGAAATATGTAATTGCAAATTTTTGCTTTACATGCAACTTGTCAAAACTATATTAGAGAATGCATGATGAAAAATAAAGTAAGTGTCTGACAAGACACGACCCCTATTACATCAATCTCTTATCAAAGAGATTTTTCTGTCACCAGATTGCCAATTGCTGGAAATCTTCAAATCTGTGAATTAGTGGGAACATCTGCAGAAAACAATACCGACTTCTGCACTTGGTAACATCAATGATCTTCGTTTTCACCCATTACTGGAAAGAAGTTCATGATCCATCTTATTGATTCGCTGTCACCTGCTTGGGATCAGTTTTGAAAGCATTCTAAAATGGATGAAACTTGGATTTCATCTTTCCTCCGTGCCTGATGGTTGTTGCTTGTTTTGACTTTGGATAAACACCTGCAACGTTTGATTTTGGAAACTTGGTAGATCGCTGTGCAAACTGGGCTTCAAGCAAAGTTGAAGTGAAAAAGTCTCTTTGTGGGCCATGGATGCAATTTGGAAGTTTTAAAGTGCACCGCATATGAAAGTGCAAGTGTATTTCAAACATGCAACAACTTATGCAGTCGAGGTAAAAAGTTCCCCTTTTGGAAAAAACAGCAGTGGAAGTTTTGGGTGCGACTGTATGTTTCTTTGTATGTAGTTGGTATGAAAAGTTCCCCTTTTGGAAAGGTCAGTAGTGGAAGTTTTCAGTGTGACTGCATGTTTCTGAACATGTAGTTGGTATGAAAAGTTCCCCTTGGGATATGGAAAAGTAGGGAACTTTTTGAGACAATTACATTTTTTATTACACGCAGCAGTACATGTAATGGATATGAAAACTTCCGAATTTGGTAACAAGGAAGGAATGACATTGGAGGTTTTTGGGTATGCAAAGTATCATGTAGTTACATATGCAAAGGTCCTAAAAACTTCCGAAATGTGCAAAAGTGGAAGTTTGTAAATGGAACTTTTTCCGGGTATTGCATATTGAGTTTCATGAAAGACTACATGTAAGGAGAGTTCTGCAATCACCATTTTTGGAACAACTAGGACTTGGAAATGAAGCTTTTTGGAAGCATTACACTTTCAACT
>MU224885.1:440650-466221 GCA_018584345.1 Thuja plicata
TCCTTATTTCTCATCTCATGGAAGTGAAGGGAATTTCAGATTTCTCAAGGTAGATATATGCATGTTTTGGCAAACCATTGCTGCAAATGAAAGAAAAGTTATGATTTCGAATACATAAGAAAGGCCATGGCTGCATGTAGAATTGAGATGCCTACGAACACTAGGCTCTTGCAAAATGGACTTCTGAAAGGTATTTGAACAACATCTTTTATACAACATTGCATAATATATATGATGTTTATAAACTTCTTGGGAAGGCTCCTATTTGTATTTCATCATTGCAGGAAATAGGTTGAAAATTCTTGTTTCAGCATCATTGCAGACATGGTGGCTTCTATTATGTTTCTTTTGCATATTTGAACTAAGCACGTAGAACATGGAATCATTCACCTTCAGCAAAGAACAATTCTGGAAATTTTTATTTTATTCTCTTGAGAATGAGAACATCCATTAATCCTTTGGAAAGAACTCTCCAAGCAAAACACTAAAAATAATCGTAAAGACATCAAACATCCAAAAAAACATAGGACATTAGCCGCAGGTTTCTAAAATTGCAAAACAAGAATCTGGAAGTTTCAAGAACCATGACGTTTTTGACAAAAACGTCATTATAAAACCCTAGATATGGCTGTAATAACCAGTAAAATACATATAAAATCCATCCAAAGTCAAAGACGACCCATAAATTGATAAAAATGAGCATTAAAAACCTCAAGAAATCTCTTTATATGCAAAAACGACCCACTTTATGGAGAAAAACGTTTGAGATTTTGCAAATACAGCCACGTTTTTAATAAAAACGACCACAAAAAACAAAAGAATGCAGAGGTTAATGGAAAATAAATGCCAAAACATGAATGATTATCATAGCAAGTCACAATTCTTTTGCAAAACAATCCATCATATGGTAAAAACAATAATCACAAACCAGTCACAATCACGTTTTAATCAAAAACATCCTCTGCAAGTAAAAACGACCCACTGCGAATCTAATACTGGAAACACGAAAATAAGATCACGTCAAAAAAGAATCCTCATCAAACACGGAATAATCAATTCCTCCACGAATGGTGTGATCACCTGACTTCATCGGCAGAGAAACTCCAGCTTTCCCCTAAGTTTGGCGTTTTTAAACACTATCAAACTCCAGATCGAGCGGTAGTGGTAGTTCGAATTTTCCGTAAGTCTTGACAAATACCAAGCGCGATAAAATTTGAGATAGTCGGGAGTTTTGAAGGACATCGCTCTCAATTTATTTGACAAACAAATATGTAATGACTTCGAAAAGGCCCGTCAAAAGGTAAGATGTAAATTTTAATATTATTTGCTTTATATTTAAAACACAAAGTATATTTAATATTAAAATTCTTTGAACTAGGAGTTAAAAATTATTTATATTTCAACTACACATTATATTTGCAAAATATAATAATGTAATTTAATATAAACAAAAGGAACTAAAGATTTTAAATAACATAATGCAAATATATTATTTAAAAACTTAATTAAAACAAAAGAAACAAAAACAAAAAAAAAAAAAGAAAATACAAATGACTAAAACTTAAATAAATAAACGAATTTATCTATTTATTTAGGAAAAACTTAGAGTTTAAAAAGAACCATATTAAATTTAATCGAAAATATTAATTTTTTTTGTATTAGTCATAAGGGTTTCAGAGTTAACATCGATTCAAAACATAAAATACAAAAAGAACCGGAGATAGAGCCTCACACGGAGAGAGTCAAAGTTCTAAAGCATTAATAGAACATAGTATGAGCAAAGTATGTATAGAAGAAGCAACAACTAGTGCAGAATGTCTTCATGGTTTTCCACCCAGGCCGTCCAGCCCAAGGTGCCCTCCATCCAGATGATGTTTTTCTTCGCCTGAATTTGGGTCAGCATGTATATCTGGTCGTCAGTGGTGTTCTTATTCTTTCTGATTTCCTTATGCAGTTTCTTCAAAGTTTTCTCAAAGATAGCCAGATTGTTCATGTGTCTCCGCCAAGCGTAGCCATCCTTCATCTCGAACACAAACATTGTGGTGTGCCCCATTTGAAGGAATCTTTTGAGTTTTTCCCTTTCAACCATCATGCTGATACAGACCTGCAAAGAGATTTTAAAATAAATGAGTTTCCGAAAGGACTCAGTAAGGGATCTAGGGATATCCTGATACCTCTTTTCATTCCTGCCTTTCTAGATCTGCCATAAGATGTTAGAGGATAAAATATTCCATATCAGATTAGTATCCTTTTTTAAACCATGTATATGACCATTAGTAATTTCAAAGATATCAAGATATTTAGGATAAGTAAAGCCAAAAATATTCCAAATTTCTTTAGCAAATTTGCAATCAAAAAGTATGTCTGCAAGAGTCAGGGAGCTTGCAAAGGCTACAGAGCTCAGTATTGGCAGGGTCTTTGCAAAGAGGAAATCTATTAAGAGTCATAAGCCATTTGAAACATCTAATTTTAGGGTCTATAGGAGCCTTCCAAAGCTGCAAAAATAATTTCTTCCAGTACTTAACCTCCATATTGGAATACCATAATTTATTAACATGCTCAATAATGTCAGTGTTGCTGTTCAGGATACTGTAGATGCTTTTGGTTTTAATTTTAGAAATAACAGACGCCTCCGGCCATTTAATATCCAGAAACCTGTGAGAGTCCATATTACAAGTAGAAGGGAGGTTCTTGCAAGCGTTGAGGGTCATATTTTAAGTCTTTTTCTGAGATAAAGGTATATTATATCTTATTCTAATCTCTTCCCATCCAATAAGGGAGTCATTTTTAAAGAGATCAATCAGCTTAGATATGCCCATTTGGTTCCAACTCTTCGTAGAGCAGCCTTGAGATTAAGCCAGGGGTTTACCCGAGAGGTGGAGATTCCACCAAATAGACCTTTCCCCATATAGATGGATATGATCATGAAAGGCCTTATTGGATATAAATTTTTTAATGGACTCCCAAGCCTTCCATATGGTTTTAAAAACCGCAGATCCTTGCACATTAATAGGAAAGTCACCAGTAAGGATGTCACCAAACGGGAGATTCTTCCAAGATTTAGCCTTCTTAAGGACCCCATTCTCAATATTATTTCTCATAAGAACCTTCCATGGTTCATCCCCATCCAGACAGTGAAAGATCCACTTGGTGGCCAGGGCCATCCCTTGGGTTTTGAGATCTTTTAATCCCAGCCCTCCAAGGTGCTTATCAACATGACACCAGTCCCACTTCACAGCATGCAATTTTTTATTACCTTTCCCATCAGACCATAAAAAAATTCTAATGGTCTTTCAAATTTCAAGAATCTAATAATTACTGAACATCCAAGCTAAGGAATAGTAAATGTTGTAGGATGAGAGGATTTTTTGACACACTTGCACCCTCCCAGCCAAAGAAAGAGATCTGTTATACCATTTATTAAGTTTATTAGAAATCTTCTCCTTCACCCAAAGCCACATGTCCTTAAGAGAGGGCTCAACCGAGAAGGGGATGCCCAAATACCTTACAATTTTATGGGGGCCTCCCCACTGAAAATCATACTTATAGAACCAATTAGGTGGTTGATTGTTCCAGCCAAGGCATATTGACTTTGGCTGGGACAACCGAGCACCTAAAATAGAACAAAAAGTGTTGAGCTTATTATGGAGAGCTTCGAAGTTATCTTCATTTAATTCAAAGAAGAGATTGGTGTCTTCAGCAAATTGGCACTTGATAAGGTTATCATCATTGGGCAAGGTGATCCCTTTAACCCCTGGGGAGAGGGAGGTGTCACTAAGAATATAGGACAGGGCATCAGAGGCGATCACAAAGAGAGCGGGAGCCAGAGGACAACCTTGCCTGATGGACCTACCCAGGCTAAAGGTATCAGATAAAGAACCATTAACATCCACCTGGGTAGAGGCATCTTTGAGGAGAACTTTAATATAATTGCAGAAAACATTCGGTAATCCAAAGCCTCAAGCATCATAATAATAAAGCCCCATTCAGTCTTGTCATAAGCTTTCTCAAAGTCCAGCAGAAGCATAGCAGAGTTTTGTTGGGAAATCTTTGCCCAATTCATAGATTCCCAGCTAGTGATGAGGTTCTCAAGGATGTATCTCCCTTTGATAAATCCAGTTTGTGTAGAGCTAATAAATTTAGGAAGAATTTTTTCAAGTTTGAAGGCCATGATTTTAGCAAGGATTTTATAGGAAACATTAAGCAGGGTAATGGGGCGCCAGTTTTTAATAAGAGCCTTGTCACCCTCTTTAGGGATCAACTTAATAATCCCTTTGTTAATGAAACTTCCCAGAGTGCCTCTGTTATAGGCTTCATTATAAATGTCGAGAAGGTCATTGCAAATCCAGCTTATGTTGGCTTTATAGAATTCAGCAGGCAGCCCATGAGGCCCCGAAGCCTTATCATTCTTCATGGCATTAATGGCTTTCTTGATCTCTTCCAAGGTAATGCCTTGTCTGAGAAGCTCAGAATCTTGAAGGGAGATCCTATTAGGGATGATAGAACTGTATCTTTCTCTGAGGGAGATAGTCACTTCAGTGTCTTCTGAAGAGAACAGGCTATGATAAAAAGAGGCAAATGCTTCTTTAATCCCATCTAAGGTGTCTACCTCAGTATTGTCAATCACAAGTCTGTTAATGGCTTCATTGGCATTCTTCTGCTTTAGAAGATTGAAGAAGAATTTGGTACCCCTGTCACCATGCTAAAGCCAGTGAGCTCTGGATCTAATACTGGCCCCACGGATTTTAACCTGTTGGTGTTGCCTATCATCTCTTGCTCTAGCAACAGCATGGATAAGGTTACAATTCGCGGGATTAGATTGGATGTCAAGCTCGGTCGATCTCAGATTAGAGGAGAGGGTTTTCTCATGAAATCTGTAGTCTTTGGCTTTTTTTTGCCCGATGGTTTGGAGCAGGGTATGCCAACCATGCATGTTGTGCTCCCACATCTCAATATTGGAGAGGGAGGGAGAGCAGCTTTTGTTAATATTTCTGATAAGGTGAATAGCCGAGATAACATCAATGTCTTTGAGCAGAGAGGAGTTAAGGATGAATCTATTGCTGCAAGACTTGGGAGCCGCAAGGTAGTTGTTTATTTTAATCAAAGCAGAAACAAGATGGTGGTTTGAGAGCGCGGTGGGGGTCACATTAACGCTGTTCCCATTCAGATCGGGGAGGAAGGAGAAGCAGTTCTTATTCACATAAAATCTGTCAAGCCTAGCATATATCGGAGAGGGGCCTTGCTGGAAATCGCACCAAGTGAGTTTGGGATTGTTATTGGAAGATCCATTGCCCTCCATAGGGTCAAACAGAGTTTTAGATCGTTTCAGATTAAGCCAAGGCCGTCTCTCCCCAACTTTCCATGAGAAGGGGAGCCCACCAACTTTATCCACTTGAGACTCCACCATGTTAAAATCACCTCCAATAATCCATGGAATATCAGGGAGGGACTCCAGCCAAGACCAGAGGGTCGCTCTTTCTCGACATCACTGGAAGCATAAAGGGAGCAAATGCCAAATGTGAGATTATTAGAATTGATAATAACCCAAGTGGCCCTGTTACAAGGGGAGACACCTTTGTTACTAATGGAATTGGCCCATTTAGGACTGATTAACAGACCAGCCCCACCCCTGCCTTTCGGATGGTCAGTATAAACTTTGATGGCCTCTTTCCATATGTGATTAAGATTAATATCAAGCATGAAACCGACAGCTTTAATTTCTTGCAACATAAGCACGTCTATGGTTTTAAAATTATCAAGAAATCTTTTAATAATAAACTTCCTGTCAGGGGATTCAAGGCCCCTAATATTCCAGGTTATGCAATCATGGTAAACCACTTGATGCGGGAGCACAGCTTGGGTCCGGGGACCCACCATTGGTTTGAGTGGCTGTGGTAGATACAATCCCCTCATCACTCTTCGCATAAGAGGTTTTATTCTTTGAACCCACAGGGCGACCTCTCCTTTTGGATTTGGGTATGTCAAATTTCCAGTCAAATTCATCATAGTCCGAACCCTGAGTAGCAGTGCCATCAACATTGTTAGCAGAGTCGTTGTTTTTGGCGGCAGGATTAAGAGAGGGCGCATGGCTCATAGGGTTGCCTATACCAGGATTGGAACCAGCGGGAATAATTTCCATAACGTAATCATCATCAATTTCCTTAAAGGCTTTCGGAGGGACGTGTTGGACTTGTACCTCATTAATGACCAGACTACCAGCCATAGGGGGATGGAAAACATCGGTGAAGCTACCATTGGGAGAATTGCCAATAATAACCGGAGGAGAGGGCAGGGGAGAAATTTCTTCCGCGTTGCCCTGCTTATTAGCCTTCCTCCTCTTGTTGGTTTTTTTAGTGACTAACTGAAAACCGTTAGGTTGGATGTTCGAAGTATTAAGTTCAGCGCGATGCAGCATGTTATCTGGTGTATTCACCGGGGGCGGGGTGTTCTGCTGGGCATGAGAGGGAGAGACATCATTCTTCTTATGGGTAATCACTTGGGGAGCAACCGTGGTGGTGGCGGTGTTCAACTCAGAGGTCATCTCATTATTAGCAGCAGGGGCGGAAGAAGGTATTACAGACTCAGATTTCCTCTTAATAATGGGGCAATTTTTCCTAAGGTGCCCCTCCTTTTTACAAAGAAAACACGCATTAAGCCCTCCCAGAATTTCTAAAGGGTAGATAAAAGATTCTTCAGCAATGTTAATAGCCAGAGTAGGAGGGATGTCAATACCAGGCTTCAAGGATATCAAAGCTCTTGCGTCCAAATGGGGGACCAGTCGGGTAGTCTCATCAACCCGAATAACCTTACCCAAGGGTTCGAGGATATGGTGGAGAAACTTCCAAAGAAAAGGAGGAAGATTTTTCACAATTAACCAGCGCCGAGCCGAAAGAGCAAGGACTTCCTCATGAACGACTTCCGGCGTCTAGGCTAGGGCACGGAATGAAGAACTTCCTACAGTCCAGTATTGCTTTTTAAGAATAGCTTCCTGTGATTCCGAATATGTCCGTTTGATTCTGTGTATGCCAATGTACGAGTAGAAACAAGTGGCTGCCCTTGCCTTGCTGAATTGTCTGAACTTGTTTCCTACCAAACAAAGTAGTAGGCATTGCAACTGCATTGTCTTCAGGAACACCCTAAAGCTTGTTGATCTCAATTTTGTACTTGATATTTGCAGCTTCTTGCAAACATTTACATGGATTCACACCATGTCCTTTGCAAAAGATGAAGTGTGCATTAACTCTAGTGATGCTCCCATACCATCCCATGCTACAAATGTTGCATTTCGATTTTCTTGTGCCACCTGATGGGTTTGGGATTGTTGGTCTTATTGCAAATTGTCTGAGAGGAGACTTGGGATCATAAGGACCCCTAGCAAACTTTGCCAAAAGTTGGGAGGGGCAATCAATAGAAGTTGGTCCACTAGCCATGGAACTAGTTTGAGCTTCCAGATCAGCCCCATGGTTACTCTCCTCAAGCTCAACCTCATGCTCAGCTTCATATTCTGATTGACTTGCACCCTAAGATTGAAATTCCACCTCATCTCCATTCATATAATGACTATGAGAGCTCATTGCGACACTACATTTCACAAAATGAAAATAACTTCAATAACCAACTAGTTTCAGCCTACTTTAGAATCTAAAAAATTTAAAATTTTAATTTTATTTTAATTACTGATTCTAACAAAATGAAAATTTAAAATTTATGAATCATGAGGGCAAAATGAAAAATCATCATAAATTCTTCATTTTGCCCTCATGATTTATCATAAATTATGATTTAGAACATAAAACAACAAAAAATAAAAATATAACTTTAAAACATTCAATATTTGAACAACAAAAATGAAAAAACAATGAACATTCAACATTTTAAAACAATTTGAAATTTAGAAATAAAACCAGAAAGTAAAACAAAAAAAGTTGAAAAACCCTACCTTGTGCTTGATGAATCTCTTGTAGAATCATCCTCTATTCTTCTTCTTGCTCCTCTTTCACTTGCACTCACTCCTTTCTCTCCTCTAATCACTCCTTTCTCTTCTTTTGACTCTTCTCTATCTGCTGTAGCAAACAATGAGAAATGCAATGTTGAGAAAAAATGAAGCTTGGAGGGGTTTATGTAGGCTTGGAGTGGCCAAGATGGGACCCACCTCCATTTAGGGTCCGAATGGAACCCAAATTGCAATTAGAAAACATAATTTAAAAAAAATTTGCCTTTTTTAAGTGGCTGCCGACAGGGAACGCGCAGAAGTCCCCGGGATAGTCAAGGGACGCTTGCGCGTTCCCCAGCCGTCCCGAGGACTTCTGCGCGTCCTCGCATCCTGGCAGTGTCCTGATGTAATGTCCCCAAATCGATAGAGAATAAATTAATTAGTTGGTCCCTATTTAAAAGAAATATTATTAAGGACCTTTAATTCATTAATGAGGGGCCCATTTTTTATTTAATTGTTGTCCGTAGGTGTTTACCGGATCTGCGTTCCTTTGTAAACCCTCGAGAGTTTCTTCGATGGGGTATTTATGCCCGGCATGTAGGTAGTTGTTGATATGTTGAGTTTTGATATTTTATGTGTAATTGCGAATTCCAATTGGAGTTCTGTTGTCCGCCATTTCGGAGGTGAAAGATCCTCCCTATTTGGTTTGTTGCAGTTTCAGTGGTTAGCAACCACCCTAGTCTACCATTGGAAATATCATTCCGATATTTTATTCTGTGCTCCAAATTGTGAAGTCATTCGTTGAAGACCTATTTGATGTAATCTGAGTTATATTCTTATCATCTGAAAATATAAATATTCAGTTCTCATCGATTCAATGTTGTGGTCTGTGTACCCTGCATCTGTGATAACATTATTAGCGAAGGAATTGATTATATAGTTGGGATACTTGGTGAACAATACCATTACTGTACAAAATATAGAGGGGATCATTTGTCGTGCTTTTATCGAAGACAATGGTGGTGCACAGATCTACCTTGTTGTATGGGCAAGACATATTACCGTATGAAAGTCTGATTGTCGTACGGTGAACTTCAATCACCACACGGGTAACCTTGGGCCGTACAGAAGCAAACACGTCGTACGAAGGCAAGCAAGTTGGTGGGGGCCGTACAGAGGCACTCGTTGTTGTTGACCACGGAGATCGTGAAAACCGTACGGAGCTAGAGTTGACCATACAAACTGTTCATACCGTATGTGTTAATACCGTACAAGACTGAAGTCTGTGATCGTATGGGGTGTCGTGTTGAGCTGCACGCTGGAGGTGACGAAGAGGGGTCTGTACGTGTACAGACGAGCCAAACGTGAGTTTGGTACGTTACAGTGGTATCAGAGCTGGTGATCTTGCTAGCTTGTTGGGAGAATCATGGCACCGAGTGATGGATTGAAAGATCTGTTGAGGAAGATGGCACCGAGTGATGGATTAAAAGATGCCTTGAGTGAGTTAAGATCAAGTCGGTAGAAGCTCTGCCAGACCCTCGGAAGAAGGAACCAACAGATGGAGGAGAAACAAGAATTGGACAAGCCCACTTTTGTTGAGTCACTGAAGAAAATCAAGTAGGATTGGGTGATTGGTGGTTGGGAGAGGGACATCTCTAAAAGATTATATAGAATTGCGAATGAAGTATCCATCGTCTAGGCATCATAGTCTGAAGTAGGAGATTGACAAGTGGTTACAGGATGAAGTTAGGTCCACAACTTTACTACAACCACAGAAGGATATGAAAAGCAAGAAATTATAATTGTCCCTTCAAGTGGAGAGCAACTAAAACCTCAAGACAACCAGAAGGTTGAAGATGGAGGAATCATTGATGATTCAAAAGAGAAGAAAGAGGTCAAGGAACAAGACGAAATAGCAGATATGAAACAGGATGACAACCAAGCCAATGTTGAAGTGAATGTTGTTAGTGTGTGGAACGAGAGCAAGGTTGCGAATCTACAGGAGAACATTGATAATAATCTGGAGTCACATAAATGGGATCATGAACCTAGAGCATGGGGCAGAGGTTGTTTGTAGGAACAATTGCTACCGATGATTGATTACAGAGTCTATCCTCCGACAATGCTCAAGGCATGCATAATTGAAAACTTTCTGTGTGGACTTCCTCGTGAGGCAAACAAGGCCTGCATAAGTTATGAGGTTCCAGAAGAGATTGATGAACATGATGGCATTGATGTGTTTGATGACTGGCTTCAGTGGGATCTTGGTGACTACGAACATGGCAATGTTTAGATCAGAGTGGTGAAGCGGAAGCTTGATGACGGTTTACTCGTCCTGACTAAATCCAACTATGTACATGTAATTCAAAAGTAGCATGGAGATTTCAACAAATACTGCGACCAACGTCTACGCTTGGCTTGGGATCTGAGCATCGATGTACTTGATGATTGGCTTCAGTGGGATCCTGGTGACTCTGGGCATGGCGACGTTTATATAAGAGTGGTGCATCGAAAGCTTGAGGGAGCTTTACTCTTCTCACTTACTTCCAGGTGCATGTGCATGGTCATGTTGCGGCATGAGGGTTTCAGTGTATACAGTTATCGGTGCTTGCGCTTAGTTTGGGATCCTGGAGTTTTGATGACAGATTGCTTGAGGGCAAGCAATCTTTGGGTGGCAAGGATTTGTAATGTCCCTAAATTGATAGAGAATAAATTAATTAAGTTAATTAATTATTTGGTCCCTATTTAAAAGAAATATTATTAAGGACCTTTATTTAATTAATGGGGGGCCCATTTTTTATTTAGTTGTTGTCCGTAGGTGTTTACCGGGTTGGTGTCCTTTTGTAAACCCTCGGGAGTTTCTCCGATGGGGTATTTATGCCTGTCATGTAGGTAGTTGTTGATATGTTGAGTTTTGATATTTTATGTGTAATTGCGAATTCCAGTTGGAGTTCTGTTGTCCGCCATTTCGAAGATGAAAGATCCTACCTATTTGGTTTGTTGCAATTTCGGTGGTTAGCAGCCACCCTAGTCTGCCATTGGAAATATCGTTCCGATATTTCATTCTGTGCTTCAAATTGTGAAGTCATTCGTTGAAGACCTATTTGATGTAATCTGAGCTATATTCTTATCATCTGAAAATATAAATATTCAATTCTCATCGATTCAATGTTGTGGTTTGTGTGTACCCTGCATCTGTGATAACATTATTGGTGAAGGAACTGATTATATAGTTGGGATACTTGGTGAACAATACCATTACCGTACAAAATATAGAGGGGATCATTTGTTGTGCTTTAATCGAAGACAACGGTGGTGCACAGATCTACTTTGCCGTATGGGCAAGACATAACCGTACGAAAGTCTGATTGTCGTACGGTGAACTTCAATCAGTACACGGGTAACCTTGGGTCATACAGAAGCAAACAAGTTGGTGGGGCCGTACAAAGGCACTCGTTGCTAGAGTTGACTACAGAGATACCGTGAAAATGTACGGAGCTGGAGTTGACTGTACAGACTGTTCATATTGTACGTGTTAATACCATACAGGACTGAAGTCTTTGACCGTACGGGGGTGTCGTGCTGAGCTGCACACTGGAGGTGACGAAGAGGGGTCCATGCGTGTACAGATGAGCCAAACGTGAGTTTGGTTTATTACACCTGACAACTGGCAAGCGACGCTATGGTGGTGGTGTGGGAACGCCAAGTACCCGCCCCCTGTCCCCGGGAAGTCACTGGAAACTTGGGGGGTTTAGGGGGGGACGCGATCGTGTGTTTCATTGGTATTTTCTATTTTTTCAATTTGATGAACTTGAGTTCCAAGTTTGAATCTCAGTCAACAATCAGCCAAACAAATCTAAACCAAGTCCTATTCTTGTAAATTCCAATAGTCAACAACTAATACACTCTTAAGACCTAAGAAGTTAGGTTTGTGTTTTGGTAGTTTTCTCATGACATCAGTATATGTATACACATCAGATCTATGTTTTAAAATATGTTGACTTCTACTTTTGCAAACATATTTCTTCCATTAAAATAGGATGTGTTAACTAGATACACTGAATAGTCATTTAGTATTTGTGTTATAATCAAGTGATTTTTTGCAGCATTGCTAACTTGTAATAAGCTTATTTTTAATCACGTCTTCTGTGAATCGGAAAGAAAAGCCATCCATTTTGTTTCTCATGTGTACATATGTAATGTCCCCTCTTTGAAATAAGATTTAATAATAAATAATAAAATTGAAGAATGAATAAATAAATAAATAAATAATATAATATAATATAATTTCAATTTTGTGAAGTCTCTGAGAGAGACAAAATTACAGAAGAATAGATGGTTCAAAATATAATTGGCCATTATGATAACACTGAGGAAGTATACTAAGGGGTGAAGAGCATATCACTATCATACTCTTAAATATGAAGGCGATTACTAAGAATGGAAAATAATATCGATGATAGTGAATCGTTATGATATAAGCAGCTGTTAAAGATATCGCAACTAATAATAGTGGTCAGCAAAAGTCAATGATAAACTGCAAACACAAGAGTTCTTGCAGATGTGTCCATAATTAGTGACTCTCCTAGTAACAAATTATGAACAGCATTGGAAGAACGATACATTAATAACGGAGTCAGCGGTAGAGAAGGAACGATATTAATATTGACTCATACGATGGTATGGAGAGATACAACAACAATATGTCTGTCATTCTGTATAGTCGACACAACCAAATATATTTACGTAAGCGCTTAACTCCTATGGAAAATCAGAAGCTATCGAGTAGAGAAAAAGTGAATAAAAGTATTGACGCTATAGAGGAGCACTGCGACTGAGGATTATAAGGATATTGTTTGAGAAAATAATAACATTAAAGGCTACCGCACTTAAGAAATATTTAAGTTGATAAAGTCACAAGGACATACACCAGCAATTATACTAATTGAATGATTAGATATTTAATGAGTAATAATAGCAAGATGACCAGTGGCAGCAATTACACCATTAATACAATCAATCATTTGTTACCATATTAATATTGAGCTTCGCTGATACTAGCAGTAATCATATAGACAGCGATCATGATTAAGACTAATCAGTTGTTATGAAGACCTCTTGGAAGAGTTATGTCTCATCGCTTATGAAGAGTTACATTTATAAGGGAGATGTCTCTTAGACATTCAAGGGATGCAACTCTTCAATCTGCAAGATACTTAATGGAAACCTATCTCTCTCCCTGAATCATGGAAGGATCAATATGGAATGGATTGAGATGATCGAAAGGATCAGGAAATTTATTATTAATTTCTGATAGAAGGAATGAGAGATATATAAATTGGGTACTCATCCCAAGCACAAGATGAGAAGGAAAATCTATATGATCTGGTACATATATATGCTATACTTATAGTATTAATATCAGTAAAAATCAGATATATATATATATATATATATATATGTATGGTATGTTTTTTATATTTTATATATATATGTGTGTGTATTCGTAATGCAGAAGATAATAATAAATACATAGTCTATTCCTTTATCACTCACTAATACCGTTAAAGAGGATAGCTTGGTTTTGTCAGGGAGAGATGGAGCAATACCTCGCAATGTAGAAGGAAACTCCCAAGATGGGGTAAGGACATATATCATGAATCCTTGAGGGAGATGTCCCAAGATAGGTATGCATATGTGTTCCATGAAACCTTGAGGGAGCCTACTTGTAGATTGGTTTCTAAGTGCCCGTAGACAAGTAATTTCCCATCCTTCTTAAGGTTATTGATTAGGAGAGAAGTAAGTAATTAGGGCTTAAGTATGCATTATGAATCAGTAAGTTTTTCTTACTTTAATCTGATTTGAATGCATAGTGATGTATGTTAATCTTAGGGAATTGGCAGCCTCCTAGTAGGGAACGTTACGAACTTCCATTCCCAAGCGCAACCCAAACTCTAGTTGGGAATTTTAGGGTAAATTAAGTCCAATCTTGGTTGGGGACATTACAGCATACCCAGACATAGTTATGTTCAATTGGCAAGATATAATAAGCATATGAATGCAGTTCTTATATAGAAATGCTTAGTCTATTCATTTAATGTAAGTCACATAAACAAAGTAATATAGATCTTAGGTTTTTATGCAAATAATCTCTCTCTCTCTATGTGGAATTTTTCATATATGAACCCTCTGTGTTCTATCTAAATATTTCTTGCACCAATAAGCCTACTAAGGATGATTGAATTGACTACAGTATGGTTTTTTGACATTGTTTTTGCCCATAATTAAGTATGTGACTTTATTATTTATTCTGATTAAAATAGATGTTCTAATTTATCTATTGTCCCACTTCTAACTAGTTTTTATGTATATTTCGTAGGATGGGAGGATGAAAATTGCAAAAAAGACATATTTTCAGAAAAATGTAGTACTTCTGAGTTATTTACACCACCAACTGGATCCCAAAAAAAGGAAAAAAATCCCATTAATGAGAGAGAGTTTCAAGAAATTTCCAATATGTTATCTTGGGATGGATCTTCTCAAACAAGTGGTTCTTTCATGGACTTCGTACCTTTACAAACTAATTCATGCACATTGTATGATGATTGCTTGAGAAATTCTAGTTTTCCTAATGCAAGGTAATATTCAATTCTGATAATATTCATAATCATTAATTGTTCCCCATGCAAAAAAATACTGAAAATGAATTTTCCTTCTCTAACTTCTTTCTTTGTAGGTGTGTTATGGATGAGATTTCCAACACGTTTATCAAAAAGGATGTTTCTTGTATGTTGTATGATGATTGCTTGAGACACTCTAGTTTTCCTAATGCAAGGTAATATTCAAGTCTGATAATATTCATAATCTTTAACTGTTCCCCATGTAAACAAATACCGAGAATGAAGTTTCCTTCTCTTCGCTCTTTCTTTGTAGGTCTGTTATGGATGGGATTTCCAACACGTTTAGCGAAGAAGACAATTCTTGTAGGTTTTGAGCTGTGAGTTGGTATTCTCGTGAATTGAAAAAAGTTTTGAAAAGAACTTTCTTGCTTTAGGAAACATGTATTCACATTTATTTATTAAGTGTAAAATTGAACTCATTGGTAGCTATTAAATTTGGATTGCATTTCCTTGTGGGGGTTTCATTAAAATCAAAACTTGAGATGGTCAATGAACTCATCTATTCAAACTAAGTCTACAGTACAATTTCACACCATCTAGTTCAACACCCTCCTCAAAGGAATACAATGAACTTTGTGAGGGGTGACTAAATTTTTTTTCTTATATCAGTATTGAACAACAAGCTTACCAAGATCTTGGTTAAATTATTTTCTCTTTAGTCAACCACCACCATACTAAAACCTCATTTTACACTCAAGTTCAAACTAAGTTGAATCAGCATTAAAACATAAAAAAAGTTTGACCATGGTGATTCATGATATCACTATATATCTGTACTTTAAGTATTTTAGGATTGGTTATGATTCCATTTGAATAACTTCATGCATGCAAAAAACAAGAATGGCATTCCAAGAATGATAAATGTTCTTGAAAAAATTCATTTACCCTTGTGCGAATGCCTACACAATTAAACATATTTAGCATGTATAAATATATATTTATTTAACATGTCTATATGTTGATCCTATTCAAGAATTATCATTAATGTAAGCACGTGTCCTACATACAAGCTACATTCATTGTTCTGCAACCAATTAATGGTATTTTGTATTTATTAGTAATCTATCACATCTAATAGTGCAATGGTTCAATATACATTAACATATATTCCAACCATAGTACAATGTTATTGTTATCAACTAGGTATGCACCCTTGTTGAGTTACCAACTCAACTACTTGTTGAAACATGCATTCTTAGGTTGTGGGTAAACTATGGTGAGAATGGACCTCCAGAGCAGGTTGTTCCCCTTCAGTACTTCACCTAATTTACTTACTTACTGACTTTGCTGAAAAAAGAGGAAAGTAAAAGCTTAAAGTGTGACTAAAACTACTTCGATGATGCGCTGAATTGGTTTTAAGAGCCTATATTTCTGTTTAATACACCCAATCACTCAATGCACAAGATAATCCTTACACAACTCAGGTTTGACATATTTGCACATCAGTACTTCTTAGGAAAGGTGAAGTTTTTTTAGTTTTAGAAGGAAAATCCAAATTTTCTCACAACTAGAAAGCTGTTCAAACCAATGACATAACGTACAACCTATATAAAACATGTTTTTTTTCACGAGGAATTAATAAATGAGACACACTTAGAGGATTTGCATGAAATCACAGGAAATACATCGATCATTCACGTTTGCACACAAAGAAGCAGATTAGAGAAGGTAAATACTTGCTTTGTTAATCAAATATTTTTAGTAAACAACTGTACATATTTGAAAGTTAAGTCTTTGCCATTACAATATCAAAAAATTGGTTTTCATATCACAATCTTGGTCTAAACAACAAGAACCGACTTTGAGTCCTAAGAGTCCCTATATAGCCTACAATGATCTCCTAAGTGTTTGCAACTTGTGCAAGCAAGAGAGGGGAACATTTGTCTTTCCATGTTGTCTCTAGGTGTCCCTAGATGCTTGGAAATGGTCTTTAGCCACTGCCAGATGCCTCCTAGATGCCCAGGGGATTCTAGAATTGAGTCAAAAAGCTCCCAAAACTTCCCTACATCCACTCTTAGTCTCCTATATTCTTGTTCCACCTTGCCAAACTGCCTTACCAACTTCCAAAAGTAATTGGAAATGTGACATTTTTCAATACGTTTGTTGGGTTGATACTACCTTGGGTCGGATGAAACTGAAAATGGTCATTAAAGACCCTCCTAACTGCTTCAAATCTTGTCATAATAGCTTGAAATGCTCTTTGAAATACTCCATACTCTTAGTCTTTGAACATGTGAAAAAGGTAGTTTAAGAGTTATAAACTACTCTTTTACCATTGTAAATTTCCACATGATTATAGCCTATAATATCCACTATCTATAGATTCCTCTTGGTGCTTTAAAATGTAATGCCTATAATATTCCACTATCTATAGACATCCCCGAGGCATGGTTCATCAGTGTCAGCAAAGCAAAGCATTGGCATGATTGGCTCGGTGAATTCCAAAACATACTCCACATGACTCCACCAATCATCATCTAGTATCATTGCCTTCACTTTTGGGGCCCTTGTTGTATTGGACTGCTTCCAAATGCCCCATTGGTTGCTAATGACCATCTATGACAATGCCTCCTTTACCTTCACAATCGTCTCAAGACGATTGTGTGAGAGGCAAAACGAGTTTCAGCCACCTAAGAACATGTTAATAGTAAGTTAGTAACACATTTAAAATATGTAAACAACACAAAAAATATTTTATTCAATTATGCAAAACTAAATAAATTAAATTTTAAAATTTACCTTCAATAATTCCAATCTCGAATAAATTCTGAAAATTGCCTGTGACATATGGTGATTCTTCACAAACATTTGAATCTCCTTACCCTCATATATTTGTTTCACCCATTCTATTTGGGTGCCAATTGCTTTTATCACTAAATTGAGAGAATGGATGGTGTCCAAAAGATGTGATCATATCTAGCCTCTACCAAAGCACCTGCAGCCCTGCAAACTTTTTCATTGTCCGTAATTACTTGGACAACATTGTCATGGCCCACGGACTCTATGGAATCAATGAGAATCTTGGCAATGAAGTCTGCATCTTTTACTTCGCCTTCACAGTCAACCGCCCTAAAAAACATTGACCCCTTGGGGCATACAACAATTACATTGATTAATGGACGGTTTTTGCAATCTTTCCATCCATCTGAAACAATAGATACACCCGTTTGAACCCAAGAATCTCTTATTGGTTTAAGTTGCGCCTCTACATTTTTTCTCTCACTATATAATTAGGTGGTGCGCACCTTTTCATATCCAAGGCCTTGGTAACTAGAAGGTGCATTATTTGTTGCTTGCACCATCTCCCTCCAATAAGGTGATTTCACTAAGTTGAATGGAACACCATTCGCAAAGAGGCAACGTCCAATTTTTTTATCAGCAATATCTCTTAACTCATTTTGAAATGCCCTATCTAATGGGCCTCTCTTGCGGGTGGTGATTTGTGGTTGTTCTACATCTTCATCATCCCTAGAAGGCATAGGCAAGAAGGGATGTGATCTAGTGGTTGGTTGAGTGGGTGGTGGTATTGTTTTTTTTTCTCGGTATAAGCACCTTGTTTCCCTTTTGAAAATAATTTGTCAGCATCTTCTTGTTCTTATACAAAAGTTGTTATTTGTGCAGCTGACAACCCCTTCTTATCTGGCCCTAGGCCCTCCTCACACATGTTAATCCCTTGACCCTTAAGGCCCAAAAAATGAAATTTTACTCGGGAGTAGGAGCTTCTATATTGTGTTGCAAAAATCACATTTCCATATAAACCCCCCACCTCCAGGACATTGAGAAATTCTTGTAGTGTATCTCCATAAAGGAGACCCTTTATCAATTCTAAATTTTTGAGACCCGTCCCCACCCACTGAGCCTTGACTACTCATTGTATGATTGTTACAATCTATAACAAAAATGAAAAGAAAAACATACTTCAAAACTTATACAAAAACTTGAAAAATATTTAAAACTTTTCAAAAACTTGAAATAATCTATCAAAAAACTATAGAATATGGTTGAAATGCATACCTTAATCACTCAAATTTGCTTTTTGGAAGGTATTTTCCACTCCACAATCGATCTCCTTCGAATACAATCACCTCACTTCAAACTTGCAAGAATTAGAGAGCAAAATAGAGAGGAAATGTCAAATGAAATGTGTTTGGAGGCTCCATAATAAGGGTCATTTTAGGGTTAGAAGCAAAAAAAATAATTAAAAAAACATTTTTTAAGTGGGTTGGACCCACTTTTTAACATGCTTGGCCATGGGTCCCTGGGGATCCGCATGGGATCTTTGAGGGTCCACGCTGGATCCAGGAAGGGTCCGGATCTGGACTTGTGGGTCTGTCGGGATCCTCAGGTCTACGGATCCAGATGGACCCACAGGTCCAGATCCGGACCCTGTCCGGATCCAGTGTGGACAGTCCACGAATCTGGACCCGGATCGGACCTGGACCCGAATCGAGGGTCCAGGGTCCGAATCTGATAACTTAGTTTATTAATAATATATTATTAGGGCTTATTATAATGTTATAAAGTAATGGGGCCAAAGTCTTAATTAATGAGCATTGATTATGTTATTAAAAGTTGGCGTCTAAACCAAAGAGGAATTAATTTAATATTTCAAAGTCAATTTGCAACAAAAGAAAATGCTCTTAAGTGATTAATGAGACTTGTAAGTGAAGTCTCTTGGATCGAACCTCATGAGGAAAATATAAAAAGCCAAGAGAGGATTTCAAACCATTATGCTTTGATGATTTTGTCTTGGTTTATGGTGAATATTGGGGTTTGGAGCTTGAGTTGGAGGTTTTAGCCATTACCAGCATTAGAGAACAAGAAACTCTTCAGTGTTTGCAATTTTGAGGCTGTGTAAGACCAGTTGAATTATTGCTAGTCTGTGGGCTTCCTCCAGGAGTCTAGATTGAGTGAAATTGGAGTAGTTTGTGTATGAGATTCAATGAATATGTAGAGATTATCCATGTCATGCTTGTTGTAGGTATTAGCTATCATTTTCTAGCAGAATATAATAAATTTGAACCTTGCTGTACCATCTACAGCCCACACGTGTGATCCCCAGCCTGGGTGTGGGCTTCCTAACACAAATTGATTGGGGTTTTTATGCCATTTTCAGTTCAGAATTGATCATCTTACAACGTCTGAGGGTCAGCAGTATTAAATAAAGGACATCTATCAGTTCACAGGCCATTCGTGGGGTGTCAAGTTTTTCACTAGTTGCATACATATACATTTTTTAGAAAATTCAAGAAACAATTTCCAATGCATTGTAAATATTTTTCATTTAATAGAAGCATCTGCATTTAATGTTTTGGAATATTAGTTTAGATTCTCTGTTTCTTGCAAGCGTAGAGTTAGTGTTGATTATCTCAGGGAAAAAGCTAAAAAAAAAACCATCAATACCTGTTATTTGCCAGAGTGGTTTTAGATTGATCCAGCAGGGCTCATCACAGATTGCAACTGTCTTGTGGCATCAGGAAAATCATAGCACTCTCATTATTGATGGTATCGAGCATATCACAACTTTCACAACATCGAGACACCGCTAGCATTTGTCGACAATTCACTATCGTTGTTCATACAATCAGTTAGACAAGCCGTAGAGGACATTCCGCGCCAGTTGAGGCATCACTACAATTTTCTCACCAATTCAAATTACCTCAATGCGAACTCTATTGGCGGTGAGCTGCATAGTTTAACAGGTGCAAACCATGTAATATCCTCTTGTAACATCAAGCCCTCTGTCTAATACAATCAAGACTGTGCTAGGAAGAACTCAATCCGCAAGATTGATAATTTGCATTGGTTTCACTTCACTAGAATTAACGAACAACATTGTGAACTATCACGGAGACAAACACTAGTGGAGTTGGATGGACCACAGAGACATACATGTAGCACACCTGATATAGGGAGTTTTGAGACATATTGTCATCAGGATTTAATGACCATTGTCGATTTGGAAGGTCATTGAGGTCTTGCATTGGATTATCAGTTCAATCACTGACATGCAATCCATGTCACATCTGAGTCGTTGATAATGAGCGATATTGATCAAGCATCAATTTCAAACCATGAGTTAGTTGAAAGAAATCTCAGGTCATCACATTAATTCACTTAGAATTGGGTAGCATCTCTGCAAACCATTGACATCAAAGCCTCAATAATATCAAATTTAAGATTGGCTTGACTATTTGCCAGGAAGAGCTCCCTTCAATCCAAGGTTAATGAGGTCAACTTTCCACGCTTCCCTATGCGGAATATCGTTTGTAGAGAAGGTTTTCGCACTCTTAATCACTGATTTGAATATATCAATTGTAATCAGTTTTCAGTCTCAGATACAAATTCAAATGGCACACATTTATGTGTTGGATTTGTTTTCTTTCTGTTGTTGTTTGCCTTGGGATATTTTAGTGGTATCAGAGCCTTGACCTTGCCAACCTACTAGGTTGATGATTTGTGAGTGGTGAAGAAGCGGAGTTGCAATGTCCCCATTTTTTGTTTCTCTTGTAGTGCAACTAGTGTTGATCTTTTGTGTTGGTGTCAACAGGATTAGAAGGGTATTTCGATGTCACTAGTGTGTTCAGACGAATTAATGGAGTTGAACAACACTTTTTTGGAGTGATTTTGGACAACTTTTCCTAAACCTACTATTTTTAGTAACTATTAGACAGTTGGACAGTGTTGGTTAGTTGGGAGTTTTAGTTGACTTTATATTTTTCAGTGGTTACTATTTACAGTAACCATTATTTTTGGCCATTGGTCATAGCTTCAGCCTCCTGTCAGCTTCAACATGCAACATCTTCAGTAGCTTCAGCATGCAACATATTTAATTTCAGGAGTTTTGGGGAACATTTCTATTTTTAGCATATTACTATTTTTAGTAAATGTTGTATCAGATAGGTCCTAGTTATAGTTCCCCTCAGCTTCAAAGAGAGGTATCTTCAGTTTCAGGGTTTGGATGATTTTGTTTATTTTTAGCATATTACTATTTATAGTAAATGCTATTTTGGGTAACTGGTCTCAGTCTCAGCCTTTCCTCAGTTTCTAAGTGCAGAGTCTTCAGTTTCAGATTTCCTAAGGCTGGGAAATATTATTCTATTATTTCACTTAAATATTTTATAAATTGACTTTATGATTTAAGACTTTAAATGAAATAAAGTGTTCAAAAGACCCCCTTGGGCCATGCCTAGATAGTGAAAACTATAAGTTGTTTTTAAGTGAAATATTAAAATAGCCAAAGTTTATTATTTTATTATTGGAGTTGTACTAATTTCATGTTGCCCTAATGTTTCATTGAAACTCTACAAAATAGTCTTGGCTCTCATTCTTCTTATGTTGAAGTTGATATCTAATGTTATGCTGCTAGAATGATTTTGGAGTTCATGTTTCGACTGATTGAAAAGTGTTGAAGGGAGGCAATGATATGATGATTATGCATGTTAAAAGAGTGAATTTACACATTTTTCTTTTGCTGATATGACTGTAACAGTTCATAGACAGACCTGACAATTGCTTAGAAACAATTATCAGATTTGAATCTGATTGCCTTTCCTCTCGTGTGATATAATTGGTGAAATTAGTGAACTTGTAGCTTATTACCATATTTGAATGATAGTAAATGCTGGTTGTATTGGAAATTCCTGAAAGTTTTCACTACTGTCCTAACTACAGACCCGTAGCAACAGATCTGATGAAGTTAGTGGGGTCATTGTGTGATCATTTGTGGTTTCAGACCTATCTATTCTGTCCCAAAAGCAACACATTGTTACAGCTGGGAGATTACTTTGGAGTGTAGAGGCAAGTTTGATGTTGGGAAACGCAAATCACACTATACTAATTACTACAACAGTTCTGTACTTAGTCTTCCATCCATTTTCAAAGTCTCTTCGGTGAAGGTTTCTTCGCTCACTAGAGCTCTGTGGTTTCTTTGTATTAGGGTAATGCCGTAAAATGCCAAACAATAGAGAAATAGCCCAAATAGCCCATAAAGCGTGCGAGATAATAATAACACTACACATCGGATTACGGTCCCTGTTTAAATAATAATGATTTTTAATAACCCTTGTCATTTCATAATTCATTGCTTGGATATGATATTGACACATTGCGTGCTATGAACTTTATCACTAAAATTTAGTGATTTCACCTCATACGGCAAATCATCCTCTCCGTTCCATGTTCTGACATCATTGTTCGTCACCGCCACATTGGCAGCCCAGTCAACCGCACCATTTATCTCCGTATATCCATGGGTAATAATACAATTATCAAAATTAGCTATTATATCCCATGAAGCCTTAATGATATTTGTGATAGTCCATGAGGGATCACATTTTTTAGTTAGGCATTTAACTATATTATTTGAGTCCCCTTCAATCCATAGATTTTTGCAATCCCATTTCTTAGCTAGGAGAAGACCTTGATAAGCCGCCATAGCTTCCGCCTTATGATCAGTTTGAGTCCCTAAAGGAACAACAACAAACTCAATACAAATGCCTTCTTCATCCCTTAGTATAGCACCACTACCTGCAGGCCCTGGGTTACCTATAGAGGCCCCATCAAAGTTGATTTTCATCCAGCCCTTAGGGGGCACTTGCCAAACAGCTTCTTCCCTTTTGATAGTGACATAATTCTTCTTATATCTTCCTCTAAGCTTCCACTTTTCTAATATTTCCTCATCCATCTTGCTATTAGGCATATTCAAATCTCCCATGATATACATATTCTCAAGAATAGCTCTTTGAATCCTTTGGAAAACAACATGCATTGGAGAACACTTATCTCTAAAAATTCTATCATTCCTTTCCTTCCATATTCCCCAACACAAATGTGGCATAGAGATTCTCCATAGAATTTTTATAGGGGGTGTTTTGAAGGACATTGCCATGAAGAGTAGAAGGTTTGTATTTCCTTAGGGAAAACCCATTCCATCTTAAACATGTCCAACAGACTGGACGACAAAGAGACAACAAAGGGATAGTGGATGGAAATGTGTTCCATTGTCTTTTACTCCTGGCAGCATAGAGAACATCGATTAGGAATACAGAAGCCTCTACCTTTCATGTTGTCAATAGTTAGGATCTTATTCTGCAGTAATATTCAGAAGAACATGATAATCTTATGTGATGTCCCCGATTTAGCAGTTGTCTGTGGGACAGGATTATTAGCCCATCATTGCGACCCTCGTGGGCTAATGCTTTGTTTTGAGGGTCTCTTGTCAGGACTTACTATTTTGGGTAAGTCATCTCTTGCCAGTTTCTATTTCGGGATGGTGGAATTCAGGGTTCAGTGTTCAGTATGATTTGGAGACGGATCAAATTGATTAATTAAATCTTCCCTATTTAATTAATCTTGGAGTTATAAGTTATATCATCAATGTTTAACGATATCTTATGGTTATATATGATACTTTATTATAAAATATGGATATGATTAAATTTGCTTATATCCTATGTTTGGAGGGAATAAGGCTTTAAGTTATTTGAAGTGTGTGGATGAAGATTGAAAAACCGAGCCTTCAAGGAGAAGATTTAGCTTTTATATTGGTTTTCGAAAGCTAAGGAAATATCTTATGCATTTTGTTAAACTTGCGAAAATGGAGTCTTGATGAAGGTTTGCAGAATTAGGAGCTAATCGAATCGTGAATTCGATTTAGTGTTTTCGGCACTTTGAGTTGGACTTCTACGTCCATTGAATTGTGTATGGTAGGCTACGGTGGAAGGGAAATTGCAGTGTTTGTATTGATTCAGGTTGAGCAGATAGTAGAGGCTACGGATTGTATAAAGATGTAACAGAGTTACGGGTTGGGTGTGCAGCGTATTGGTGACTTGGTGTCACTCTCCATCAACCTTTAGCAACGTGTGAGAAAACATCAAGCCGCGTCCTTAATACCATTGTGGATGGAAGAAATATAACAAGGCGGCCAGTATATATAAGCCGCGAGCAACAGTGGATGTATAGCGGCCAACAAGCATTGGGAATCTAAAGGTAGCGTGATACACTAGCATCCATTTTCTATCAATTGTGACTCTTTCATTGGATGAGTATGGTATTTATAATTAAATGTTCATTTGCAATTGGTTTAAGAAATTAGGAGTTTCTTAGTGTAATAGCCATTCTGGCTTATATATTTGAAAATAAAAAAAACATATATTTGATTTCAAAGGGAGTAAACATTATCTTTCAGTGTGAAGTGTGATTTGAATTGAAATTCCAAATAAAAGCCAGGCGGGCTCTTTACATCTTAGGAGTAAGACCCTTAATCCAAGCATTGGACCACCATGGGGGATCTTCCTGAGTGACAGACATCATATTGATCATGGACATCCTTTAGAGTTCATCTTCCATATCAGAGTATCTTCTTCTTCGTTAAGAATCATGGAAAACAAATGTCTTTTGAGCTGTATCAAATTGGAGCTAATAACATCTATGTCCTTCCACATCCTTATCCCAATAATCAACAACATAGTGACAAAACTTTGTTTTGCACTTTAAGGCATAAGGACGCCATTCAGGGTGGTTAATGATAGGATCATCATCAAGCCAAGGGTCTTCCCAGAACCTTACTCTCTTACCATTCCCAACATTCCATTGAGTGCTCTTAATCATAAGATTTTTGTTGGTAAGCTGTATTCTTCCATATGTGTGATCCTGTAATGTCCCCGTTTTTCAGACTTCGAGATTAGCTTGGTTTGGCGACCCTCGCAAGCTAATTGGGTGTTCAGAGGGGGTCAGATTGTGGAGCCAGCGTTGGGATTCCATTCTGGAGATTCAGTTTATCAGGTCTGCTCTTCGTTCAGGTCATTTTGGCTAACTTACTATTTTTAGTAAGTGGAGTTTTTGGTATGGCCAGGATTGGCAGGGTGTCTGCACAGAGCATCAGATATCTTAGGACCGAGTTTCAGAGAATCTCCAGTTTGAGGGACTTACTATTTATAGTAAGTCTATTTTTAGCA
>MU224885.1:478897-505476 GCA_018584345.1 Thuja plicata
TCAACAAATGTCCTCCATGCAACTCAGATTGCTTAAAATTAGCAACATGCTTTGAATGATTCAAGCACGTGCCCTAGTTGATAACAATCTTCTTTTCAATAAATGTATTGCATAGAAAGAATGCATTTTGAAATTGAAAAGATAGAAGAAAAACTTTTTTGATAAAGAGTCATAAATCTTACCAAAACCGCACAAGAACAGGAGGGAAATCTGCAGAGATTAATGGCTGGGTTCTCTGAGAAGAGAAAGTCTGGAGATTTACAAGACACCACAGACGGTTTCCTCCATAAAAATCGCAGGGAGTTATGGATGCAAATTGTTTTAAAAACTTCAAAATACCTCGTGGAGAGCTATCGCGACATGGCATAGAGTTCAACGTTTTAGTGAAAACGTTAATGTATTCCTTATAAAAATCACCGCTATGTATTAACGGGTCTTTTATAAAGGAAAACGCATATGTTTTATTGGCAAGTAAACAACACCCGATAACTTAAAAGTTATCTATGGTTTTAATAAAGGAAGGCATATGCAAAACGATATGCTCTTTCCATATAAAACGACGCCATATTTAAAGAGAAGTCAAGATTTTAATAAGGAACGACATATATATTGTGGTATATGAAAACAATATGCACTTTCAAATAAAATTGACGCCATGTTTTTAAAGACTAAGTCATATATAAACTCGACGCCAAGCTTTTAAAAGAAACGGTGAATCTGTTCTTTTAATACATATGCCAATTCTTTAGAATTCAACGCCTTAGTATATCAGCCGTGGGTTTAGACGAGCTAATGTTTAATCATATGCTACGTCTTCGGTATTCGACGCCACATTTTAATGAAACCACTGCTTTAATATAAAACTCGCAGGTTTAATCAAGACTTAACATATGCTATGTCATATGTATATGCTAAGCTAGATACTCCCAGCCGTGGTTTCTTTTGACTCTTTAAACATTTTCATTAAAATGTTTTTGAAAATCGACGCCAATAGAGAGCCATAATTAAAACGATAACATATCGTTTTCCTCGCATATTTTAAAAACATATTACTTAAAAGTAATATAGTTATATTTTTTTTTAAAAACTAATGCTTATTTCATAAAGCCATATATATTTCGAAAAATATATTATGTCATTAAATTCTAAAAACATACTATCATACGTTTTTAAGTTCAATTTCTTTTTAGACTTTTGCATAAAACATTATTTTTAAAATATATGCAAAGTAGATCACCATTGAAATGGAATTTTGAAATTCATAAATAAATTTTAAATTTATTTATAAATTTCATCTTTTCGTCGTCATTTGATAAAATAGAGAAAACAATCTATAATTTTATATGCGACTTTAAAACTTTAATGATCTGATATGCAGATATGATGTAGAATCGTGCTATCATTAAAATTTTAAAGCAAAACTTCGCAGAATGACGCGAAATTTTAGAATAGAGTTTAAAATCTATTTCACATACAAAATAAGCTTTCGTTTTATGCAACTGACAGGAAAAGCCCATTCTTTTGACAATCTTAGAAGGATGTATGAACTGCCTGAAAACAAACTGGAAGACAAAAGCTACAAGACTCCGACCAGTTTGAGAGCAAAACAAGAGGCAAAGCAAAAAGAAAGATAAAAAGACTGGATGATCTCAAAAAGTAAAATCGAACAAGAACCAAGGGATAAATGATCCTGTTAAATCAAACTCCTTGCAAATCATCAACACTCTTAGAGAAAACTCCTACCAACCGTTGAGAATTGCGTAGGGTTGCCCCAATTTTGGGGAATGCAAAATTGAGGACAACACAAATCCCCATTCTCCTTTCCCAAAGCCTTGTTTATTTCCATTACATCTCCCCATTTTTTAGAGATAGGATAAGAACTCTTCACCAAATCCACAGTATTCTGAGATAGATCAGATAGGCTAGGATCCTTTGCAATGCTGGGCTTCCTGGAAAGTCTTCGTTCCCCTCAAGGATGGATGTAGAATCACCATCCTCTTCACTTGAATCCGGAATCTTCCCTTCTTTAGGTTGGTGATTCTCTTCAAAGGAAGTTGTGTAATCCCCTTTATTACCCTTATCAAAAGAGTCAACCACAACCTATAAAATGGGATCATCTTCTTTTGAGTTAGAACTCACTTTCTCTTTGAGATTCTCCTATGTTTTTGTTACCAATTTAGTTTGCATACTAAATTGCTAAGTTGCAACTACCTCTACATTGAATTATGGATTGAATAATTGCTGTTCTAAATTGCAGAATTGATTAAATGCGGGAAATAAAGTACACATTTAGTTTTGGGTGAGCACTATCTAGGAATCGGCCTATCTTCCGGAGATTCTTCTCTCGTTTTAGGACAACCCACCACCCGAGAGAGTTTCCATGTTTCAACACGATAGCTAGATTTCATATCAAGCTAAAGGCGCAATCCTGATTCACAACAGTTTTTGGCACGCCCGGTGGGACACGAATTGTTTCATAGTTTGGTTGAGCTTCATATTTAATGTTTTTGATTAAGGTAAAAACAGGTTTTGAAAGGACCCTGAAACCTTTTACAATAGAGTACTAGAGATAATCATCAACAACCCTTACACACATAGATAGCTTGCTACGAACAAAAAAATAGGACCCCAACGAACACCCGAAACCCAAAAAAAGAAAACAAAAAACTGTCAAAAAGAAACACAGTTTCCAGTACAGTTTCCGGCACAACTTCCAACGTAGATACCAGAACAGATAAAAACTTCATACTTTCATAGGCTTCCTCAGCCTCTTTCTGCATGTCTTCCATTTTATCAATGGACTCCTTCAGCGCTTTCATCTCTTTTGGAATCTCTGGAATTTTCCTTTTAATGCCACTTCGGGTTCTGGTACCCGGGCCCGAGCTCCCAGCTTTGTCATCTATTGTGATTGTAGTATTTTCCAGCAGACTACTCTCCAAGTAAGCATATAGCGCTTTGAGATTTTGAACAAAGACTTTAAGCCCTACGTTACTATGCTTGAGAATAATATTTATCATATGCCCGTTGTGGCTGATTTGATTTTTCATGTCTTTCAGCTTTTCTTTCACAAGAGCATTGACTCTGGCTGTAATCTCCTCATCTCTGTTGTTATTTTTTTACCTTAATCAACAGATCCTTCTCCATTTCTTTCAGCTTGGATTTGAAGGGCTCCATAGCTTCTTGCATTTCATTCAGGTGCTTCTTCATGTCCTTCATTTCCTCACTGAGCCAATTCTCCATGCTGGCTCCGTGATCCTCCTTGCTCTTTGGAATTCTATCATCAATTTCAAACCCTACCATAGTTTTGTGGTTAGGGTCCGTTCTCTGTCTTTTCTTTTTCCTGTTACCAGCCTTCAAATTCGGTTGCTCTATTTGCTCCTCGTCCTTACCTTCATTCACTTCCTCATTTTTTTCCTCCTTGTCATCTCCATCTTTTTCTTCTTCTTTTTCCGCTTCTTGATTACTGGCTTCATTTCCCCTGTTCTCATCTTCATCATTCAAGGGCATTTCCTCTTCATTTATCTGGGTGTCCTTATTCACCTGTTCATCTTTATCTTTCACCAGAGCCTCCTCATTTATCTCTTGAGCTTCCTCTTCAGTCGCAGGCGTTTCCTCCTTCTCCTCTTCCTGAATCTCTTCTTCATTTACCCTGACTATCGAGGGTTTGGTCTTCAATCTCCTCCTGCCTTTCCAAATTCGCCTTTTTCTTACTCCTTACTCTTTTCTTGAGGTTCTCCTTTTTACTATCCAGCTTTATTTGCTTAGCATTCCCTTTAACCCTTTTGGGAATGGGTTCTAGGATATGATTTCTGGCGTATTCTGAAATTAACAAAATAAGCCCTTCATGAAGAACCGGGTTGCTAGCTTTTTTCCTATGCTCCATGACATTGTTATTCAGCGAGCTCAAAAGATAGAAGGGAAACGACACCTTTTTGTTATGCCTAAAATGATTTGCAAGAACAAAATGCAGGTTGTAAATTTTGGAGTAGCGACCATCCAGGGTGAAATACTCGATCATCACAGTCAAAATGTTAGCCCAGTGACTCTTAATTTTGTTAATGTCCACATAATCACCCATCCCTTTGCTCAAAAGGGCTTCTTCTTCGGTTTTTGGGAAGATTTTGAAAGCTTGAGTCCCAATGCGTTTATTGTCCCTATAAAACTTCATGCCTTCATAGGAAAGACCCGTAATTTCTGAAATTATGCTCATAGTCAGAGTAAAAGACTTACCCCACATTCACCTTTCTGTTCTTCCAGCCGTCTGCAAATTTTTTAGTTATTTCTTTGTCCCATCCATGCAGCTTCTCCAAATACTGGGTCACACCACCCTTCTTCAACCTCTTCCAGACTTTTTTCTTTTGTTTCCACTTCGTACAGTCCATCGGCTCCTCCCTCTTTAGACCACCACCCATTATACTCGAAGAGTTCTGAGCTTTCAGAGAGTGAATGGGCAGAAACGCAAGACTGTTGTGATTTTTCTATTTCAAAATGCTAGCTAAAACCCACAGACAGTGCAAAGTCACATTTTTCATGAATCTCGCGTCCCTCGACTGACAACTATCATCACTCTTAATCTTAAGTGATCTACTCATCATTAATTATGATTATTAATTGAGCCTTCAATATGGTTAATCTTATCATACCTGATAAGACATAAAATCTCCATATTGAGATCCGCTTCCCCTCTCCATGATTGGGTGACGTTAATTTGGGCCCCTACATTAGCAAAGCCATCCACCGGCTTATTTCCTTCTCTAAACACATGGGTTATGTGACTTTCTTTAAAAAGAAGCATGAAGGATTTAATTTTATCAATTATGTGGCTAATTGCCCAGGAAGCCTCATTCTTACCATTAATACAGTTTATTATGTTTAGTGAGTCTTCCTCCAACCAGAAATTCGAATAACCCATTTCTTTATCCATCATAACGACTTGAAGGGCTGCCATCGCTTCAGCAACATGATTTGTCTGAATTCCCAGAGGGGCAGCAACAACTCCTAGACAATTTCCAGCAGGGTCTCTTATTATGCCTCCCACTCCAACTCTTCCCGGATTCCCTTTAGCTGCCCCATCAAAGTTACCTTTGACCCAGCCAGTCGGTGGAGCAGACCATCTTGTGTTTTCCCTCACATTTGAATCCTTGTCTTTATGCCCCTGATTTTTCGTGTTAAGAATATCATTTAAAATCTGAGTGTTCTTACAGGGGGAGTCTCTAGGGAGAGAACCTTTAAAATTTTTCAGCAAACTTCTGCAAATGCAATTGGCCACAATCTCATAGGATGAGATTTTTTCTCTGAAAATTTTGTTATTTCTTTCCTTCCAGATTCTCCAGGTGAAGTGAGGAAGAAACAACCTCCAAAGGTCTTTTTCTTCTTTACCATTAAAGGGGCAATGCCATTGTTTTACCATGTCCTAAAAGTTATTAGGTTTCACCCATTCCAAGTTGAAATGATTGAAGACAGAGCTCCACACTTTACAAGTATAAGTACAATGAATCATAAGATGGTTACAATTTTCAGCTTCAGAACAACAGAGAATACATCTGTTAGGCATACTAAAATCCCTTTTACAAAGATTGTCCACTGTAAGAATTTTTCTCTGAACAAGCAGCCAAAAAAACATAATAATTTTAGGTATTAGCTTATTGTTCCATACCTGATAATTGATAGGGTGATCTTCCTGGGAAAAGAGAAGGGCTGAAGCAGAAGAGACCGAAAATTTGCCATTAGCCTCCGGACCCCAAATCAAAGAGTCTTGTTCATTTTCTCTTAAAAACCAAAGATTAAGATGTTTGTTGACCAAATTGAGGTTTTCATCTAAGGAGCTAAGGTCAACCCATTTCTCATTGATCCAATAATCAAAAACCTTTTCCCCAATTATTTCTTTACAGTCCAAAATCGCTGGCATCCATTCCTGCTTCTCATTAAGAGCTTCTTCTTTCAGCCAGTTATCATTCCAGAAATTTATCTTCCTACCATTTCCCAGCTTCTATCTTATCCCTTTTCTAATCAGATCCCTTCCTTTCCTAATGCTGTTCCAAATGAAAGAACCTTTGATGTCCAAAGGGTTCCTTAACATATCCTCCAAAGAGTTCAGATGGTATTTTCTCTTGATAATAGCATTCCATTCCTTCTCCTCTTCAAATATTCTCCAGCATTGTTTAGCCAGCAGAGCCTTGTTAGTATTTTTAATGCTTCTGATTCCAAGCCCTCCAAACTTCTTAGGTTTACACACCACCTCCCAAGCCACAAGACTTAACCTCTTCTTCTCTTCAACTCCAGACCAGAGGAATCTTTTCTGTATTTTTTCAATCTAGTTCGCAAACTTCTGAGGAATTTTGAAAAGACTGAGCGCATAGACTAGAAGGTTTTGAAGAGTAGATTTCAGAAGCTGAACTTTTCCAGCTTGGCTTAGAGTAGCTCCTTTCCATCCTGCCAGCTTGTTGTGAAATCGGTCAAGGATACCATACTAGAAAGAATCATCCGGTTTATGACATAAAGGGAGACCCAAGTAGGAGGGAAAATTCCCAATCTTGCAACCCAAAATGGTAGAGATCTTCCTTTGTCTTTCTTCAGGAGTGTTGCAGAAAAAAAGGTAACTCTTCTCCCAGTTAATAGATTGACCAGAAGCATTAGTATAAGTCTTCAAATCCTTTTTCATGTTCCTAGCTTCCTTAACAGAGGCTTTCCCCATCATGATAGTGTCATCCACAAATTGTTCATGTGAACATTTTTGCAGAACAGAAGAAGGTTGCAAACCAGAAATCTGACCTGTTATTACCATACTATTGATGTATCTCCCAAGGCTTTCCGCCATGATGGCAAAGAGAATGGGGGAAATTGGATCACCTTGTCTCAGACCTCTTGTGGGATGAAAGAAATTGGAAGATCCCCCATTAACAAGCACATAAGAAGTCACAGTTGACACCAATTGCATTATTATTCTTATCACATCTTTATCAAATCCAAAAGACCTAAGGATATTTGAAAGGAAAGACCAGTCCACTCTGTCATAGGCTTTTGACAAGTCCAATTTCATCAGGAATCCTTGTTTTTTAGAGGCATGAAGAAAATGAATATTCTCATGCACCACCATAATAGAATCCAAGATCTGTCTTCCTGGAACAAAACCATTCTGTTGAGGAGAGATCAGATTAGACAGTAATCTCAGAAGTCTAGTAGTAATGACCTTCGAAATGATTTTGTATAAGGAGTTACAAAGACTTACTGGTCTAAAGCCATCAACTGTATCAGCTCCATGTTTTCTAGGAATAAGAGCTATAAAAGTAGAATTTAGTTCCTTTAGGATAGATTTAGTTCCAAAGAACTCTTTAACCGCTGAACAAACATTTTTATTGATGCTCCAGAATTGCTGGAAGAAAAACATTTGTAACCCATCAGGACCTGGAGATTTCTCTCCTTCAAAAGAAAAAACAAACTTCTTGATTTCAATATCCGAAGGAATTGCTTTTAGGAGAACATTGGAAGAATGATCCATTTTACAAGGAATCGAAGAAAGTAATTTCCTTTGGTCTTCTAAGTTAAGACTTTGATCTTTCGATAACAAGGTCGCAAAGTACCCCATCATTTCTGCCCTTATTTCCTCTTTAGTAATTTTACCTTTAGTAGCAGACAAGGAATGGATTCTGTTTATTGCCTTGTGTTTTAGAGCAGTAAGATGGAAAAATCTGGTATTCTTATCTCCTGCTTTCAACCACAGTGATCTGGATCTCTGCCTCCAGAAAGTCTCCTCTTTAGCAATAATATTGTGAAAATCCGCAAGGACAACATTCTCTTGGGTTCTTAGATTTTCAGTTAGGCCATTTCTTTGAATTTCCTCCTGGATTTCTTTCAGGTCCATTCGGGTTTTATTTTTGGATTGGAAGATGTCTCCATAGACATTCTTGTTCCAATATTTAACATTAGATTTCACATTAGCCAGTTTCTTGACCACTTTGAACATTGTTGTTCCTTCCACCTTAATATTCCACCAATCCCTTATTTTATTTTCCAGATCAGGGTGATCTAGCCACATCTTCTCAAATCTAAAGGGACCATTTCTTTTGCCTGTTTAAGGATGAACATTAAAGGATATAGGAAAATGGTCCGAGCCAATTCTGGTAAGGGAAGAAATGGCACATGAGAACTTAGTATACCAATCCGGATTGATCAACACCCTATCAAGCTTAACTTGAATAAGATCAGCTCCCACTCTACGATTAGACCAAGTATAATTAATCCCTTCTAGATCAACATCTAGCAATCCTTCATTAATAATGAAATCCATCAAATCTACCCTACTTTCCACTTATGATAAATTTCCTCCCATTTTATCTTCCTTCTTTAAGGGAGTATTAAAATCTCCCATTATAAGAAAGTTGTTCTCCGGACTAATTTCCATCTAATTATGCAACTTCTTCCAAAGTTCAAGTCTTCCAGATTTAATGTTGGGAGCATAAACATTTATAAGGATCCAAGAGAAATTATCCTTTAAGCTTCGGACTTTGGCTGCTAAGAATTTTTTTTTCCTCTTTTAGGAGCTGACAGTCAAAGCAAGATTGATTCCAGAAGATACCCAATCCTCCAGAAGCCCCTTCAGAACTACCACCAAAACATTTCCCATTTTTTAACAATTTCAAATTCTCTATTTTATCTTTGATCATCTTAGTTTCTTGAATCAAAAGAATATCCGGTTTAGAATCTCTAACTAAATTCCTAACTATATCTTGCTTATGAGGACCATTGAGTCCTCGAATGTTCCATGAAATAATCTTCATTTAAGGATTGGAGAACAAACTTGATGGATAGTGAGTTGTTTTCCATCAGCAATATTTTGTTTTGCTTCCTCTTCCCTTTGAGTTTTCTTTGATTTTCTTCCTTTTTCTGGTTTTGGAGTTCCCATATCTGCTTTCTGCTGACCTTTTGTCAAGACTCCTAGTTTTTTACCTCCATTCTTCTTTATCGATTTCCACATTGAGGAGCTCTCAGCTTTCTTTCCTGAGCTAGAGTTCATTTCATAAGCAGAGTAGTTTCCTTCACGGGATTTTGGGCCATTTTTACCTGATCCCTTCTTTGAGTATCCCACAGTTGACCAAGAGTTTTCCTTGTCATCTGCATCTACATCTTTCTTCTTTTTCTGTTTATCATTCTGATTTGAATCAGCTGGGGAGTCCTTTTTTTTTCCCCTAGTTGAGTCATTCTCCTTCTCCTATTTTTCCTTTGACCTTTGTTTTGTTTTATTTTCTGTTTCCTCCAAAAACTCCTCTTCTTCAAAGTATCTTTCTTTTTCTTCTCCTTTGGAAGGAGTCAAATTTTCTTCTATTCTTGATTCATTATGTTTTGTTTCTCCTGTGAAAAGTTCCCCTTTTTCTTCTGCAACTATGTTCTGGCTTGTGGACTCAATTGTCCTTTCTTTAGGAGCTTGCATAACTAATTCTTGAACTTGAGTTTTTTGTGCTTCCCCTTTTTGCTCCTTTTGATTATTCTCATTTATTTTTTCATACATGCTTTCATCCATCTGATCCCTATTTCCTTCCAGCGTTTTTGGGATGGCATTTGTTTCCTCTATTTTTCTTTTCCATTCCATTCTCTTTCCTTTGTTTTGATTCTGGTCCTTCTTCTTTTCCTTTTGAGGCTTTTGGGGGCAATGTTTAGCCCAGTGATCCGATTTCTTACATATAAAGCATGCGAAAGGCATAGATTCATATTCAACCTCTTGGATCCATGACCCGAGTTTCGATTTCAGGGTTATTACTTGAGGAAGATCTACATTCTGCTGAATGTTAACACAAATCCTTGCATAAACTTGTCTTGTTCTAGCTTCTATCATAGGATCTATAGATAGAAGCTCCCCAAAGGCACCTGCTATAGCGATCAGAATGTCTTCATGCCAATATTCCAGAGGCATCCCAGGAAGACAAACCCAGACCGATGCTGCTGTAAAAAAGATAACATTATAGTCGAGGTTGGTCGTCTATTTTTGCAGAGATAAGGAGGATTTTCCCATCATCCAAGGACCCCCACACAGAACTTTAGAAAGGTCTTCCCCATTTGAGAATTCAAAGGAGAAAAAACCTTTAGGCATAGCCGCTACATCAACTTGACCTTTCAACCTTCATTTCTTGTCCACAAAGGATCTGACTAAATCTATATTTGGTCTTGGGCCCAAAAATTTGCCTACCGAAGTAGAAGCCATGATTGAAACCGTATGGTCCACTAACAGATTAGGTATATCAATACCAAACTCTCCTTTCAGTGGGTTTGTTAAGATATTAACTTTGGGGAATAAGGACTTACCCGAGGGTTTTATACCAAAGAGACTCGCCCATTTCCCTTTCCCCAAATTAGCGGAAAGACCATGTGACTTACCTTGAGACGATTCTCCCCCAACATTCGAATCTTTTGATTTTTTCGCCTCTGGCCCCATTTCTAACCCATTATCCTTGTTGGACAGTACCCCCGTAGATCCTCCAGCTTTTTCCACAGATCTAACAGCAGTACCAGCACCTTCTGTCGTAGATCCCGCAGCAGATCCATCAGCTCCCAGCTTTCCTCCAGTTTCGAAATTCAAAATTCTTTCTCACGCCTTTTCCTCTCCTCCTCCCTCCCGCTCACGCTCCATTGTTTAGAAGATCTTTTACTTCATATTTATTGTTGTTTTGGTTTGAACAACGGTATTTCAGCCTTTGGAGGCAGGATTCAAACACACACCTGCCGACTCTGCAAAGATCTACTGGTTTCAAAAGATCAAGTGCTGGTATTTTTCAAATCATTTTTTATATTCAAATTTCCAGCTTACTACATGAATAGAAATGTCATATTATTGTGGGCAGCAAGAATACCCGCCAGCATATTATAAAAGAAATGACCATGAAGTTTCTAATCAACCATATCATTTTGAGGGTGCTACCAATTTTGTTCAGAATGAATTTGTAACAGCAGATTATCAGCATGTTCTACCTGTCAGTGAGCCTCTCATTCCTTTGCACATCTTGTATAAAATGGATTTTAATGAAATTAGGGATCAGGTTATGGCTCTCGGTCAAAGGCTTGTTGACCTTGATGTGGATTTGAAAGGAGATCCATCTCTACCCTTACATAAGGATGAGTTTTGATATCGTGAGTTACAGCTCCTTTTGGGGGGTTGGGCTTGCCAGATGCAAGAAAATAAAGAGCTTCAAGGATTTGATATGCAAATAGAGGATTCAGCCTACCGAATTTTTCAAATGTGTATGCTGATATGGAATTTGAAATACTCTGAGGATACAACAAAAATAAAACAGCATATGCGGACTCAAGCAAAAGAGCAGTTTGATGCCAAACAAAGACAATATGATCTAGTCCTTGCCAATAATTTGGAAGCACAGAAGAAAGTTCATGAGAAAGAGTTAGAAGAACATAGAGAATTAATAATAGTCATATTTTCTACAGGTATAAGGTGTGAGGAAAATTTCCAAAGAAAATTAACAGCTCATGAGGAATTTCATGACAAAGAGCTACGTGAGCACAAAGAGAAAATAAGGCTCCTGATTAATACAACAATTAAGTATAGAGAAGCCAGTAAAATACACTATGAAGAAGCCCAAAAGCTTAAAGGAAATGTTGAGCAAGGGGTTGTATCTGAGCCTCATACCTTTGTTGATCAGAACAATGAAACGATGGCAGATGTGTTTGATGAGCTGCCTAGGTTTGTTGAAGAGGATAACATACTGGAACAAACACCATTATCAAGTTCTGGCCAAGTAGATGAAGAATTGAAGCCTATCCTCATGCAAGAGCATGAAGAAGATGTTGTAAATCAGAGGGTAGAAACACCAGTCCCAGGACAGCAAGAAGAAGTTCAAGATTTTGATGTTTTGAGCATGCATGACAACAAGGTAAACATCAGTTCTATCCTATGCAAAGATGAAAGTCATGATGCTGGAGCTGATTTTTGGGATGGTCTTGAAGTATTTATGGCAGACTTAGATAAATGTAATTCATCTCCTCATAGAGAGTCAAATTCAACAAGCTGTTGAACATGTGGTGGTTGTTGCATCTCAGCACATACCTAAGGATGAAGTTGACAGAATGCTGATTGAAGAACAGATAAGCAAAAACAACATGCAGAGATATGAGATTGAGCCAAATTCTCCAAACAAAGAGTATGACAATCAGCCACATCAGGTAGACTATGCAGTTATCCAACTTTTTAATCCTCTAGAGCTTGGAATTTCTGATCAAATTGATATCATAGTTGAAAACATAGTTGAAATCACAGTAATCAGCAGCAGAGAGTCAGAATCTGTTAATACAAGAGGCTGCCCAATCAGGCATCTTTCCAGAATGGAGCCTGAGTCTGAGATTTCAGTCCTTGATGAGCAGATCCAGCATATTTATTCACCTCAAATCTGCATTGATTTTGGTCAAATCCAAGAGGTATGTGATCTGGTCTTTCATTTTCAGGATATGCTTCAAGAGTTTCAGATCTTTCAAGTTATATTGCATATATTTTCAACTGCCCATATGCTTGCATCTCATACGTTGTTGGTGAGAAAAGGAAGCTATTTTAATCAGTCTGTTAATGGATGTATCTGAGGGTTTTTGATGATTGATTAGCTTAGCGTAGATTATAAATTTTCAGTTGCAGTTTGCTTTCTCCAAGTGCGGTCGAGCGCAATAGTTTCAATTTCAGTTAGTTGTTTTGGCAATCAGTACCTCTGTTTCTATCATGACCCAATCAAAGAGATATACATAATGCATAACAGTAAACCATTCAAATTCGCTGTTATAGAAAACACACATTTCATTAATCAGGTTTTGATAGGAGCAGAGTTTTTAGTTTCAGTTTCAGTTGTGTGGTAGAAGAAACCAAGGACAACACTGTTATACTTCACCATCATGACATGAAAAAGATACCTATCATAATACAAGGCATGGAATCTATTCCGCTGCCCGATATCATAAGCATTTCATCCATGCAATGACACTAGAGTACAACAGTAACATCTGTGGTTTTGTTTCAGTTTAGTTTCAGTTTTCAGCTTGTTTTTTTGTTTGAGAAGGTTCAGTTTTTGCAAAGTTGAAGACCCTGTGCCCAATGGATATGCAAAAGCCAATTGGTCTTTTTGTTTAGCAGGCAAACACCCCTGAGAGGTCGCCAAAAATGTTACCAATTTAGTTTGCATACTAAATTGCTTAGTTGCAACTACCTCTACATTGAATTATGGATTGAATAATTGTTGTTCTAAATTGCAGAATTGATTAAATGTAGGAAATAAAGTACACATTTAGTTTTAGGTGAGCACTATCTAGGAACCAACCTATCTTCCGGAGATTCTTCTCTCGTTTTAGGACAACCCACCACCCGAGAGAGTTTCCATGTTTCAACAAGATAGCTAGATTTCATATCAAGCTAAAGGCACAATCCTGATTGACAACAATTTTATCTTCTGTGGTTTTCTGTTCATGTGATGTTGTTTTAGGAGACCCATCCCCTCTTCTTGGATTCTCAATTCCTGCATTGGTTGTTCCCTTAGCAGATTCAACAGATTTGTATGTTTCATTTTGCTCTTTCGCTTGCCAGATTTTCTTATTTTTTGGCTTAACTGTTTTCTTCTCTTTAAGTGGCTTGGAGGGGCAGCTCTTGGCCCTATGGACCACCTTCTTATAGTAAAAACAAGCAAAGGGGATAGATTCATAATCCACCCGCTGATCCCATTTTTCCAATTTTGATATAATTTCGATAGAATCAGGCATATCCGCATCATGGACTACACCCACGCAGATTCTAGTATGAATGAGCCTTCTCCTTGAAGTCGTCACCGGGTCAATGGACAGGAAATCGCCAAAATATCTTTCTATCCTTGAGAAGATATCTTCTACCCAATATTCGATAGGTAGGCCTGGAAGCTTGATCCAAACAGGAACTTGAGCTAGGAATGATTCATCATTAAGATTCATGTTTGGGTACCATTTTTGAAGGACTAAAGCGGTTTTTCCAACCATCCAAGGACCCCCACATAGGATCCTAGCTTTATCTTCATCACAGGAGAATGAGAAAGAGAAAAATCCCTTAGTCATAGAAATGATATCCACCTGGTCTTTTAAAACCCACTTCTTTTTAGCATAAGCTCTAACCACCTCTATGTTGGGTCTAGGGCCTAAAAACTTCCCAACCAGGAAGTTCGCCATTAAAGCTATATTATGGTCAATAACCATATCCGGGACAGAGATAGAAAATTTACTAGTCACCAGATAAGAAATATTTTTGACTTTGGGTAGGGAAGACTTACCGGATGGTTTGATTCCGAATAGGGAAGACCATTTTTTTGCTTGAAAGCCCACACCCGAATCAAGAGCATCTCCCTGGATGGGTCCCCCTCCTAGGTCCCCAGATTTCAGCAAAGCCCCCGACACAGTATCAGGGGGTTTGTCTGTCTTCCCAGAGGCCTCATGCTGTCCTTTCCCCCATCAGCAGCCTGTTTTGCAGCATGGTAAGAGTTCTCGCCCACCACAGAATTCAAATTTTGAATCTGTCCATTCTCTCGCCCGTTCTCTCTCACACTGCCCATTATCTTGCCCGCCTCAATATAATGTTGTTTTATTGTAACATTTGAACTGTTTGTCGCTGGTCTGTCAGTATTGAAGTTCGTGTCACTGGTTCCTGTCACTCTGTTTACAAGATGTAAAGTTTACACTGCAAATTCTTAATCATCAAATCTTCACTAATTCCTCAGTATGAGAATTTCAATGGAATATAACTCTAATACAAGCAATGCATATTTTCAATGATCAAACTCATATACTTTGTCATCCAACTAACCAGCTCTCAATGCTACTTTTGATATCTATGCATAAACCCAACACTCAAACATGTTGCTGCATTGAAGCTCATTTAAATCAAACACTCCTTCATGAACACATACGACACAGCTTTCTTGCATCTCTGTCAAGCAACATCTCTTCTCACATATCATCTTAGTTGACATCAATGACAAACCAATGCCAACAATATATATATATATATATATATATATATATATATATATATATCAGCTCAAAAAATTGAATTAAGTTTAGAATGTCATATACCAATACATATGCTGAACAAAACCATTACAAATTTCAAATTTTGAAACATAAAATTCTAATTTAAATTCAGGCTTCAATATTAGAGAGATCAAACTAGAATCACATGATAGATAAGTTCAGAGTTCACTAATCAGCAGTGTAGGTCTTAAGAATATCAAAAAGATCAAACTAGAATCATTAAACATTTGGCATCTAAAAACATGAACCCCAGACGCACCCACAGGAGATTTGTTTCAGAATCCGATTCCAGTACATTTCATATCCAGAATCACCTGAAAAATCCCATTTTTCAGCAACTTAGAGAAAAACTATCTAAAAAGAATGAGATTGCTGCTTTTGTTATTTCATCTACCTGATTTGTTTTGTTCTTGAACTTGGCCTGGAGGGCTGTGACATATTTAATCTTTACCATCAGATGTAACCGTGCTTTGATCAATGCCAAAAAGATGGCTGCAATTAAACATTCAGAGAATAAAGATACTTTCTAGAGTAGAATAAACTTATTTGTACATCTAAACTAGACGTCTATCCGTGCACTTTATGTTTGCTTTCATGTTAACATTTTTTATGTGTAGCTTCTTTATTTATTGTCTAAAATGTAGACTAGTTTGCATTGCATACAGCCTGCATGAACTTGTATTTAAATATATTATCGGCAGCTTTTCTTGACAGTTTCTTTCCCAACTTTTCCTAAAGATTTCAGAAAATTTAGATTTATGTACTTATAATCTCTATTGGATTATAGTAGATTGGAGTACTATTACATTGGGCAAAGAGCAGGAATTGAAAGGAAAGGGTTACAAATATAATAGAGAGGATATTCAAATGGCATCCATGAATTTTCCAGAAAACATTACATTAAATAATTTGCCATACCATAATGGATTGTGCAAAATGGAAAACCTGCGGAATAATGTGAATGGTATAGCTACTGATCTGGATTGTTCATCGTCAAGTACCTTCAACCCACATTTTACCGAAGATCTTGGAACAGAAAATGGTGGTGATATCTGGGATAGTTTCAGGTTCTAATTTTTAGATCAGACAATTTTTTGTGTAATGTTTTCCAGACATAATTTTAAATGCTCGACTCTGAGCTATTCTTTCTTCAATGTGAGTCTATACTTGACATGGTGAATTTCATGGATTTCAGCATTGATGAAAATCTTCCAACCAGCATAGAAAACAATTCGTGGCTTCATGACATTCCTGGTTTGTGATGAAATAATATGGTTTTCATGTTTGTTTTCAATTTTAAACATTCTCTTATCTCCTTGTAACAATTTTCACCAGATCATGTTATTTTGATTCTCTTTGCAGTGGAAAGGAACTGGTCGCAATTTGACAATATGCCAAGGCATTTGGCTGACTTTGTATCTCTAAGAACAGAAAATTATAGTGGGAAAGACATTATTAATGATGGTTTGGAAATCAATGGCTGCAGAAGAATATCACCATACTTGCCAATTTTCCATAAAGAAAGGCTTTGTAAAATGCGAGATGATGCTATTCTAGAACAGTTTGACATTGACAGTTCTAGGGCTATGTCTGGAGACTCCCAAACCAGTCCTTATCTGGAAGAAGTTTCCGTTATGCCAAAAAAATCAGATTTAAGTATGATGAACAGCCGTTCACAAACAAAACCGAAAGTCACCATGAACATAATGAGTGAGTTGATGAATGATAAAAGGGCTCCTATGATATCATCCTCATTTAACTCCAGATGCAGCTATGACGAAACTTTTCAATCAAAATTTCCCACCACCTCAAAGCCTGCAAGCAAAAAATCCAAGTCAATTGTCTTGGGAAAAATGGAGCTTGCAAAGGAAGGAAATAGAACCATTTCTTCTCCTCTCTATTTTTTGGGGAGGGAGGAAAAGATAAAGTATTCAGTAATTCCTCAAAATGAAGATCGAAACAATTTTATTAAAAATTTGGACAGTAGGCTCAAACTAAACACAATCTTTAGCAGCAAAAATGTAGAGAAAAAATTCAGTTCATCTGATCAAGATGAATATAAAGACTCACAGAGATCTCAAGATTCTGAAGAAAGATCAATAGATTCTAAACAAAAATCAATAGATTCTTCATTTACATGCGTTAACACAATCCTTAGAAACAAAAATGTAGAGGAAATTTTCAGTTCAGCTGATCAAGACAAATGTAAAGGCTCACAGAGAATGACATCTCAAGATTTTGAAGAACGATCAATAGATTCTAAACAAAAATCATGTAGCTTACAGATAGAATCTTCATTTACATGTGTTAATGGTCAAGAGATCATCCAGCCCAGGGTAACCCAAAATCATATAGATAGAGTTCATGATCTGGAACTAAAAGAAGCTCAAACCAAAGAAAAAGAAACACAAAAGACCCATGTCCTCCATGAATATGAATACCAAACAATGTGTTCTAAAGAACAACTCAATGCAAAGCCTCAAAGAATGGAAGATTGCAAAACTCAAGGGTAAGTTCACTTAGACCTACAACAGGATTGACCTTTCAAGATTCAGCTAGAATGATGTTTAAACTTTTATGTTCTACAAACGGCCTCAACTTTATAGTTCTAATATATATCTTTTGACTGTTATACATGTTCTCTTTCGCCAGACATTCCAAAGAAGGTGATCAATACAAGCAATCTCAAATTGACTTCTCAAGTTTGCCAGGTTTTTTGTCAATTGAACAGTCAGGGTTGTTTATAGCATTCCAAACTTGTATTTGACACTTTATATGTAATTATAGATACATCTAATTTTGTATCAGAGATGCAAGGTAGTCTCCATGATGCAAAACAAATTGACAAAGCACTCATATTTGTATTACACTTTTGCAGTGATGAATGGAAACAATATTGAGCCTCAAGGAGACAAGTCAATGATGGATGGTGCAGTTTCCATGGAGTACCAAGCCATGCTTGAGAGTTATGTTTTGCAACTTGGCTGCATGAATAAAGTATTACAACAAACAATGGATGTGGAAATCTGTAAAAGGAATTAAATCAAATGAACTTCAAACCTTCTCCATTTCATATTTCAGATTTATATCTTCATTTGATTTGCCAAATATTCAGACCAGATTTTCTGTTGAAATATAAGTCATGGTTGTAATAGTGTCAATGGAGGTCAATCTTATTGAAGGATTGCTTTTAACTTTTAAGACATTCCTTAAGTTCCATTATCTTTGTGAATGCACAATATTACTGTCTCCTATCTGGCAAATTGGCAGATTGACAACCATGAGCCATATGAGCTTTTAAGTCTCATTATTCAACTTCCATTGGAAATAATCTCACGCCAAATTACAACTTCTGAAAAACAAAATGCTCGGTAAACAATACTATTTTATTAATAGGGACAAACGCTTATATGATACAAGAAGTTATTTGCAAAGAATCCATTCTGCCAAATCAAAAATTACCAAAAAAATTATATATATATATTGAACCATCGAATTCTGAATCGAAACCTTGCCTCAAAATCTTTTATCAAAAATGAATATGAACCATCAAAATAATTGTAGGATGAAATTTTATGTTGGGATATAATCAATGTAACATAACGGATACATAATAGAAATTGAAAATACCATAGAGATAGCATATTAGATAATATATGTAGCTGTTAGCTCTACCTGATTTCTGTTCAGGTTAGCTTAATATTAGGCAAATCATTATGTCTAAATCAAATGTTTGTTACTTTTTTGTTTTTATTATCAAGATGCCAGTTTTGTATTCAATTGCATTTTCCCAATGTCTTTGTACGACCTATCTGTAGCATTGAGTGTCAAAACTTATTGCTCTAATATGGTGTATGAGTTTTATGTTGTAGGCAAGTCTCCCAAGGGAGCTGGATTCTAAAGGTGTCAGATCAGTAACGGTGGTATTATATTTGAGGTTAAAGTGGTGCTTCCAGATCACATAGGTGTCAATGGGATGACCGAATTCTCCAAGTGAAATCTATCTCCTATGACAATAAACTCAGTATTCTTAATACTATGACAATAAACTCAGTATTCTTAATAATAGCTTTGAGAATTGTGGCATTAGCTGAAGTCAAATCTCTGTTGAAAGTATATCGTCTAGTCGGCTAAGGCTATGGAGACCAGTGATCTGAAAAATATCAAGCATCTTTACAGAGAGCGAGGTTAGAAAATTGTGTCAAAAGTTTTCAGAAATTATTTTTTTTTTGCTTGCATGCATGGGTTTTCTATTTTTACCCATGGCTCAAAAGTTGATATGCCTATTAATATCTGCACATACGTAATTGTTGAGTGAGAACTTTATTATTGCATTGCGAATAGAAGAGTTTTTAAGCAATAGTAGATTATTCAGCTGGATATTTTTATCTGAATGGGTTTTCCTAGGTTAAATATTACATATTATGTGTTTTATTTTTTATTTTCTTCAAATTCTATCTGCATTGTTTCTATTGTATAGGTTCATTGAGCTTCTTTTCCTTCAATTCGAAGACAGGCTAGAAATCTGCTCAAGAAATGATAGTAGTGAAGCAATGCACAGCTCGTAGGTAGTAGGCAAAGGCTTGGCTGGGCAACAGAGGAAGCCGCGGTAGCTTCAGCAATTGTATAGATTTTCAAAGAGGTGCAATTTTTTATAAGAACCCCAAAACCTCCATTGCCTCCTCCATGTGAGCTCTCTTATCTTTCTTAGTTCATTTTGTGGTCATGGGCAGGTAATGTTTCCATTTCTACGCCTTCCATTTTTTTTTATAGGATTAGCCTATTAATCTTGGCGCCATCTACACAGCAGACTAAAACAACCCGATTTAACAGTTTTTTATCATTTTTTAATTAATTAAAAAATTACAAGACAACTGCATTGCAATTTTTTATTTAAATAATAAATCAAAACAATTAGCCTTGTCAGGTATATTTTGTCATTTAGCCATTTGCATTAATCTTGGAGCCTCTGAGCTAATACAGTGGTGAAGGAATCAAGAGGTCCATGTATGGATTTATATTGTTAATTTGCTTACCAAGCCCCTCGAGGTTAATTAAAGTGTAAAGCTTTATAAATTAAATTTAATGTTATTTTTAATAAATTAAAAGAGGATTTTATGTGGATGTCTATCGGATAATCAAATATAAAGTGATTAGTCCATCTAGGTCCTCTAGGTGCACCCATACATATTAATAATTAAACATTACTAACATTAAGCAAGGTGTACAACACCTAATTCCTAACAATTACAATCATATAATAAAATATTTAAAAAAAAAGACAATACACATGCACCTTAGGTTTATTTCCTTTATAATTGTAGCAAATAAGTTGGAGCTACTCAAGTTAATGAAAATGCATATTGTCTTGTGTGTTTCTTGCCTAAAAAGGGCTATTGGATAAAGAATTTTAACCTAGATAGAAAACCAAACTTTGGCAATGAGGGAAGAATTATTTTGGAGTACAATGAGATTGCAATTGAAGATAATTACATAGTATTTAGTCAAGTGGAAGAATTTTCCTATTGAATATTTACATGAGAAAATAGATATTTCATAAGAAAGAACTCATAGATGATATATTTTGAGAATAATATTTCATCTAAAGAGGTTAGCATGTTACAACCTTGAGCCACTAGTTGTACTAGGATGTGTGGCTGACTTGTGCCTAGTACAGATATCAATCAAGTTACACGATTATTTGTGTAGTGTTATATATGTAGTCAAGTTAGCCTAAGTGGCATTCACGATATAAGTATGGTACATATAGAATGCAGTGGTTAGATTTATTACCATATATTACTTGAGTTCTATTATTATTCAATACCTTTGGAGGATTATCACCTCAAAGAAGCTTGTTATCGTTAAGTATTATCAAATATTTTTAGCTTGTTTTCTATTATGTTCTTCTCTTGCTCAAGTGATTTCATTTAACAAAAACTATGAAATTTCTTACACTAACCCAATGAGCTCGAAACAATGCTAAATAAAAATGCATTTAATTATTTCATCAAGATTAAAAAAATGCAACCCAAGATATAAACTAGAAGAAAATTTTCAAGAAACAAAAACAAAATGAAAGGATCACTCAAGTATAGACCTAGATTACAATACATTGTCAAAGTATAACAAAACCTTCAATAGAGACAATTAAATTGTGTCTAAAGACAACCTAGTAACATAACCCTTACAAATATATGTAAGCATATAATACATCAATATAAAGCATCTAACATATAAACCAAGCCCAAATTAGGAAAACGCTAATGATTTCTAATACCATGGACCAAATCAAGGGATCTAATTTAGGCACTCAATTTGATTTCTTCAATTGTAATATCCCTTTAAGAATGAATCTACCTTCTCAAAATATAATGTTCCAAAGGATTCTATCCACCAAACTTGGGCACTTTCATTTGTTTAGTTCAACATATCTAAGATGCCCTTATACATGACACCATTATTGATCAAAGGACTTATATTGAGTACACACAAATATGGACAGCCAAAAATAGACCATAATATGCTCACATTATAGCATGTTGACCATAAAAAAAAAAATTAGAGAGAGAGAGAGAGAGAGAGAGAGAGAGAATCAATTGTAAATGCTAAACCTTGACCCTAAGCTACAGGCTCTAAACCCTAAACACTAAACATTAAGCCCTAAACCCTACAATTTAAAACATATACACTAAACCCTAAACACTAAACATTAAGCCCTAAACCCTAAAATCTAAAATATATACACAAAACCCTAAACACTACGCATTGAATCATAAAACATAGTCTCTAAATCCTAAATACAAAGTACATTGACGAACAAAACCATGAACTATAGAGAGATGGAAAGGTAGGGAGGAAAGGATTGGTAGAGAGGGAAGGAGTGAGCGAGTGGAAGAGGTAGGTCCTGTTGATGACAATTATTCAATTGTGTATTGTCATTGATGTTTACACAAATGTAGTGATGTTACACAAATATCTATACCTAAACCGAGCATAGTCTGTGTATGCCATGGTCTCTCAGGCATTGAAGAAGACCAAAGTGATTTTCAGTTCTAACCGAGTTCACTCGGGCATTACAGTAACGGTTGGGCATTGAAGGGTTACAGTGTTAAATGAGTTATGCTTTTAGTGTTAGTCGACTAACAATAGTTTACATTTTATGTTTAATTGGTTATATGCAGCTGACAAACTTAAGTTTTATTATTTATTTGTAAGGTTGTTCAAGCCGACTTGACAAGGCCTTTCATATATATATACAAGGTCAAGTTTGAATTGAATGTGTGCGAGAAGTAATAAGCATAAATATATGGTAGAGTTTTGATATGAAGAGTGAAGGCGAAATCATATGAGATTCTGATTAAGGATAGAACATACAGAGCTGCAATAGAATATTTGATCAGTGAGGATCCAGTTTTAAAACCAGAGCAGAGATTTGAATCAGTAAAGACAGTTGCTTGGACAAACAAGTCAATCCATTGTTACTCTCTAACAATTGTAGGAGTGATTCAAATCTCTTTACAGATTACAGAGTGGACTTAATAGTCTTTTCTAAATCCTCTCACAAGGTGACATTTCTACATTGAAGTGTTTGAAGACCTCTAACAAGGTCACTCCTTACAGGGTGATTAAATCCTCTAACAAGGTCACTCCTTACAGGGTGATTAAATCCTCTAACAAGGTCACACCTAACAGTGTGTATTGTAACCTTTTACATGGTTGGCTCCTAACAGGGCTCACTTCAGAAGAGTGAAAAACAGTAACTAGTTGCAATTGGTGGTTTTCCCAAATTGGGTTTCCACGTTAAATCTTGGTGTCATTTGTGTACATGGTATTTGCTTTATAATTTATGTTTTTGCACTTAATCACTAAAGGATAATTACAGTTAATGTCTTAAAGATTTACTTTGTTAACCGAGTAACAACAAAATATCTATGTTAACCAAGCAATAGTGATAAGTTTGATTAAGACATCTATGGGACTTGGATTTGTTTTTCTGGTAACTAATTAATCCCTCCCCTCTCAGTTAATCAAGTCATTTCCAATAATTGGTATTAGAGCTTTTGGTGCTTTCAGGGAAGGTTTCAAGGCCTAAACTAAAGATCAAAGATGTCTTACAGAAGGGAGATCCCCAAGCTTAACAAAGACAACTTTGCTACATGACAAGATTTGATGAGGCTACATCTATCTACTATTGGTGATATTGGTTTGCAATTCTTGGATCACAAGTATGTGGAACCACCAAGACCTATGCATGTGGATCAGATGGTGGACATGAATCATAACATAATGATGATTGATATAGCTTCTTCACTCAGCTATTTCAAATTTCTGAAGTCAAGGACTACTCTACTACCTATGATATGTAGAAGAAACTACATGAGATACATGGAGGAGATGACAATGTAAAGAGAGCCAAAGCAGAAAGTCTCGGAGGTCAGTTTGATCAGATGAAAATGAAAGAAGGAGAAGACATTACAAAATACAGTGAAAGAATCAAGAAAGGTGTCAGTGCCATCAGAGTTGCCGATGGAACAATTGAAGACAAAAGAGTGGTTAGTAAGGTATTGAGAACTTTACTTCCTATCTATGCTATTAGAGTTTCAACTATTCAAGAGATGAGGTGCAGTAATGATATAACTCTAGACACATTGGTTGGAAGGCTTACAACTTTTGAGCTCGACAACTTTGACAATTATTCTCCTAATCCTAGCAATTTTGAGTCTGCATTCAAAGCTAAATTAAACTTTTATAAGATGGATGGAAACTCAAAAGGAAAACAGATTGACAGTGATAGTGATGATGATTTTGATGATGAAGATCTAGAAATCATTGAAGCATTACTTGCAAAGAGAGCTGCCAAAGGAAAGTACAAAGGAAGAATACCATTGATTTGCTTTTCATGTGATGAGGTTGGTCACATTGCTGCTAAGTGCCCAAACAAAGAAGACAAAGGTGAGAAAAAGTTCAACAAGTACAAAGGCAAGAAAGATTTCAAGAGTTACAAAAGTTACAAGGACAAAGGTAAGAAATCTTGTTATATTGCAAAATATTTTGATAGTGATGAAGATGAAGAGGAAATGGTTTACATTTATATTAAGGATGAGTCAGACAATGAAGATAATGAAAAGAGTGCACTTTACTCTTATATTAGCAAGAATGACACCTGGATAATTGATATTGGTTGTTCTCACCACATGACTGGTGATAAAACTAAATTTGAACATCTTGAGACTATGATGGTGTGAGTGTCAGTTTTGGGAATGATGAACCTTGCTATGTGAAAGGTAAAGGTTGTATTTCTCTAACAGAAGGAATCAAATGTGATAATGCTTACTGGGTTGAAGGACTAAGGCGCAATCTACTAAGTGTGGCACAGCTGAATAACATTGGTTTCAAGGTAGAATTCATGAATGGTAAGGCCAAGCTCCTGGATGGTAAAGGAAACCTAGTTGGAATTGGCATGCAAACAAAAGGTAATCTATTCTATCTTGATCTCACTGAAAGTTCATGTTTTATTGCACAAGTAGAAGAAAGTTGGTTATGGCATAAAAGGTTGTGTCATGTGAATTTTGATAACCTAGTCAACATAAGAAAGAACAAAAGAGTAAGAGGTATTCCTATTCTAAAGAAACCTGAATTGGCAATATGCAAATAATGTCAAATTGGGAAGATGGGCAAAACTAGTTTCATGAGCAAGAATTATAATAGAGAAGAAGTCCTAGAGTTAGTGCATATTGATTTGTGTGGACCAAATGAAACAACAAGTTACACAGGTGAGAAGTATTTCATTCTATTTGTTGATGACCATTCCAAAATTATGACTGTTATGTTTCTCAAAGAAAAATCGGAAGATTTTCAGAAGTTTAAGTGGTACCTTGCAAGAGTTGAGAAGGAAATGGGAAATAAACTTAAATTCTTAAGATCTGATAGAGGAGGTGAATTTTTTTCTAATGAGTTCAATGAATTCTGAAATGAAAGAGGAATCAAGAGACAAGTATCTGCCCCAGGTACACCATAGAAAAATGAGATAGTAGAAAGAAGAAACAAATCTATCATGGATTGTGCAAGAACTTTGATGATTGAAAAGAATGTTGCTACCAAATACAGGAAGGAAGTCATCAACACTGCAATTCACACCTTGAACAGAGTTCAACTGAAGAAAGGTACTGAGAAGACACCTTTTGAATTATGGTATGACTACAAACCCAATGTTCGTTATTTCAAAGTATTTAGAAGCAACTGTTACATCTTGAAGGAAGCAAGAAATGGAAAATTTTATGTAAAAGGTGATGAAGGTATATTCCTAGGTTACTCCTGCAAAAGCCAAGCATATAAATGTTTGAATCTTACTACTCATAAATTCATAGAAAGTGTACATGTAAAGATTGATGAGTTTGCAGAGAGAAGTGAAAAACATAGCAGTAAAGAGTCTGAGGACTACAAAAAATTTGTGTATTATGAACCTGATACTATACCTAAGACACAAACAATGGGGATTGGACAACAACCATGTCAACCACTGAATTCATCAACACAAACCTTGTTGCAACCTGAGCTACTAACTGAAGAAATCGAGTCTCAAACTAAATAAACTGAGTCATAGAGTGAGGGAACCGAGTCACAAACAGAGGCACCCGAGTCTCAGATAGAGGCGCCCGAGTCTCAGATAGTGGAACCCGAGTATCAGTTGGAAGAGTAGAACATAATGTTTGAACATGGTGAACCAAGTGGAACAAGCCCAGAATCAAAGTGGAAGGAACCTATACTTGCCAAATATGTCAGAAGGCATCATGCACCTGAGCAAATAATTGGAGATCAGACAGAAGGTATAATAACAAGGAACTAAATTAAAGATACATGTTTGCTTGGTGAAATTGAACCTAGATCCATTAAAGATGCATTGAATGATGAAAGCTAGATAGAAGCCATAAATGAAGAGATTGAGCATATAGAAAAGAACAAAACCTGGACTCTTGTACCTAGACCAAAAGACAAGAATGTGATTGGTACTAAGTGGGTTTTCAGAAACAAGATGAATGAAAAGGGTTAAGTTTCTAAAAAAAAAGAAAGATTAGTGTGTAAAGGATATGCTCAAGAAGAGGGTATTGATTATGGATAAACTTTTGCTCATGTTGCAAGACTTGAAGGAGTCAGAACTCTTCTGGCATACGTAGCACATAAAAGATTCAAGGTATACCAAATGGATGTAAAATCTGCATTCTTGAATGGAATTTTGGAAGAGGAAGTCTATATTGAGCAACCTGAAGGTTTTGTTGATCCTAACAAAAGAAATATGGTTTGAAAATTGCATAAAGCCTTGTATGGACTAAAGCAAGCTCCTAGAGCCTGGTATGAAAGATTGCATGGTTACCTAGTAAGTATTGGATTTCATAGAACTAATGACAATAGTAGCTTGTACATCAAAGAAGGACCTCAGAACAAGATACTATTAGCAGAGATATTTGTTGATGATATACTGTTTACTGGACATGATGATTTATGCAAAGCATTCTCCGAAGCTATGAGTAAGGAATTTGAGATGTCTA
>MU224885.1:507365-549305 GCA_018584345.1 Thuja plicata
TATATATATATATATATAAGGTCAAGTTTGAATTGAATGTGTGCGAGAAGTAATAAGCATAAATATATGGCAGAGTTTTGATATGAAGAGTGAACGCGAAATCAGATGGGATTCTAATTAAGGACAGAACATACAGAGCTGCAATAGAATATTGGATCAGTGAGGATTCAACATTAAAACTAGAGCAGAGATCTGAATCAACAAAGATAGTTTCTTGGACAAACAGGTCAATCCATTGTAACTCTCTAACAATTGTAGCAGTGATCCAAATCTCTTTACAGAGTAGACTTAACAGTCTTTTCTAAATCCTCTCACAAGGTGACATTTCTACTTTGAAGTGTTTGAAGACCTCTAACAAGGCCTCTCCTTACAGGGTGATTAAATCCTCTAATAGGGTCACACCTAACAGTGTGTATTATAACCTTTAACAGGGTTGGCTCTTAACAAGGCTCACTTCAAAAGAGTGAAAAACAGTAACTAGTTGCAATTGGTGGTTTTCCCAAATTAGGTTTCCATGTTAAATCTTGATGTCATCTATGTACATGATATTTTGTTTATACTTTATGTTTCTGCACTTAATCACTAAAGGATAATTACAGTTAATATCTTAAAGATTTACTTTTTTAACCGAGTAACAACAAAATATCTATGTTAACCGAGTAACATTGATAAGTTTGATTAGGACATCTAAGGGAATTGGATTTATTTTTGTGGTAATTGATTCACCCCTCCCCTCTCAGTTAATCAACTCATTTCCAACCGGTCATAAACCCCTCATCATCAATTGTAATACTCAAACACTATATTATATACATTAAACCCTAAACCCTAGATATTAAACCATAACTCCTAGTCCCTAAACTCTAAACCTCATATCATTGGACCTGAAACATAAAATTCAAACTATAGGCTCGAAACCTAAAGAGGGGAAAGGAGGAAGGGAGGGAGAGGTAGACCCTCAACCCTCTGTCATTGATTTTAAACCCCGAAACATGAATAATTTAAAGAGAGGAAGATGAAGAAAGTGAGAGATAGATTGAGAGAGAAGGGGTACATGGGGAGGGAGGGTAGAGAGGGAAGGAATGAGTGAGGGAGAGGCCTAAAGAGATAAGATGGGAGAGTGTGGTATCAACCTAGAGAGGAAACAAAGATGAGAGAGAAGAGACAAAGAGATGCCTTGGATTAACACGGAGGGAATGTTAGAATAACTAAGAGGGGGGGGAGGGGGGTGAATCAGTGGCCTAAAAAATATTCCAATAGATTAACCCAAAAACTTAGTACCACAATTATAAGCCTCTATTTATCTTCATTCCTTCAAGATGTATGCCTTGAAATAATCTTATCAAATAACTACTGCTCAGAGTTCACTGTTAAAACCTTATTCTTAATCTTTAGCGATTAGTAGTCTATCATTTACCGAAATACAATAAATAACTTAGTGTTTACCGATCAATCCTATTTTAGTAATGTGTAAAGCAAAACATTAAAGCAATGACTCATAAACACATTTTACACATGGATTTTTAACGCGGAAATCCTGTTAGGGGAAAAACCACTAGGGACTGGTAACCCAAAATTTTCACTCTTCTGAAGTGAGCTTGGTGAAGAGCCAACCCTATTAAAGGTTACAAACACACTGTTAAGTGCAACCTTGTTAGAGGATTTATCACTAACAGTTAATCACTTGATATCTGACATTTCACTATGCTATCTTCATGAATTAACCTTTTGATACTGCTTGGGATGTATCTCAATATATAAAGGATTTTTAGATCCTGCTCGGTTAAGAGACTTTGTGATCCAATGGTTAAACTGAAATAGTATATGATCTGTTCATATAAACAACTTAGATTTGCAGATGTTCAGATCTATTGTAAGCTCATAATACGTTTCTGATCAATGTTTCTTTTCAATACCTTTGCTCCACTTCTTTCTACTCGGTGATGATGTGCTTCTCTATTGCTTGGTGTCTGCAGAAATCTTTAGCTTTGTTCTTTAGCTTGATTGATCAGGACTGTATGAAGTCTTCCTTCACCAGTATTCTCTTCAACATCTTCTTCTCTATTCACCCCCAATTCACAATGAATTAGCTTGTCTCTTTATAGACATGATTTCGTTGTTTCTAAGTCCTTGACTTTCTTGTTCTTGGTGTGATCCACAATTCTCGCCTTTCTTGCTTTAAAACTTTACTTCAGTTTTGTCCCATAGATTTCTCCTTGACAATTGGAATAAAACAACTTTAAATCTCTCGCTTATCTCTAGCTTTTAACTTGTCGATGAAAACAATGTTAGCAACCTGTTAACTCCATATTTAGCTCATGCCAGCTAAGTCGTTTGTCGTTTCTGAACTTTAGTTCTTTTCGGTGTTTAACTCCTTGTTAGCTTTGGTCTTGACTTCTGTTGTCCTTGGGCATCTCTATCTATCGGGGTTGTCTATCTGTCAGGTGTGGTTATGCTTGCTCAGGTATTACTGTGACTTTTCTCTCGGGGTTCTCTATCTGTCGGGGTGCACTATCCGTTGGTGTTTGTTGTCACTTAGTGCATACTGAACTTTTATGCATTACTGATAGCATAACCTTAATCTTTCTGGTTCTTTGAAGTCTTTTACACTATGTATATAACCAATCATATTATATCAAGTTGACATCAATGACAATACAATACATTAACTGATTTAATGTCTTGCATTAACTTTCTGTAGCTTGGTGATCATCAACTTAGCATCTTCAAACATTCAATCAATTATGGTTCATCAGGGAAGGAGGAAGGAATGGAGAGGTAAACCCTCAAACCTCCATTGTCAATCATAAACCTTAAACCATATTCCCTAGACCCTAAACACTAAGCCTTAGACCCTAAACCCTATGCCTTACACCCTGAACCATGAGAGAAAGAGGGGATATTTAAATAATATGGAGGAAGGGAGAGGGGGTTGAGGAAGGAAAAGGGAGGAGGGAGGAAGAGGATAGAGTGGCAAAGAGAGAGAAGGTGAGAAAGAGAAATCATTTTCCTTCATAAAAACATGAGTGCATTATTATGTGCCTATTATTATAACACACCCACGTTATGTGAATGTCTAAGGTAGACAATAAAACACTAGTGTTATCACATGCTTTGAGAAATCCAATCCTTCCATTTGGATTTTCCTTGGGCATTCAATTCAAAGCATAAGACTAACTTTTCAATGACCAATGATGTGTTTGTGATGTCCCCAACTAGAAATTTACTTAGTTTAGTGTAAGGTACTAAAATCCATGGAACCCAAATTTTTCAAAAACAAGTTTTACATTGTAGTTTTCCTCGATACTGAATAATATTGCATAAGAACAACTTTTACAAAAACAAAATCCTCACATGTGGGATAATATGTAATATAAGTACATCAAATCAATCAACTTGTCGATACATAAAATAATAATGATACAAGTAGACCATCAAAGGGTCAATACATAATGTGAAACATAAAGTGATACTATACATCATTTCTGCCTCCTTAGCCACAGACTGCTCTCCACTTGCTACACTCAAGACGAGAATGAGGTCTAGGTGATTTTCTACACAACCATAGAGTAGTTAGATCCTCAGAGTTGTTTGATTCCCCGATGCTCCACATGAAAGGTTGAGCGCTTGACCATATAGCGAAGAACTTAGCAAACTAGAACCAGTAAGTCAGATGGAATCTGGTGCAACACTGTGACTAACTATCATATCGACCATAACAATATCTATAACCATGATGTATCTGAATAGTGATATAGTGGGAGTAATAACCATAAATATTCACTAGCATTAAATGAATGCAAACAATAACTTTGGCCAAAGCATAAATTAGCTGGTTCTTTGGCAGATAGGTCAGAAAAAATGAAAATGTATATCCTTCCTTGTTCCCCCATATTCGACACCCGTCCATAAATACAAGCACACATGGAATAAAATTAAGCAATGACACCACATGGACAGAAGGAAAATTATCACTTTGTATCTCCTTTGTTTGTTCAAAAAATAAATACCCTTTTCATTATAAGGAAAATCAAGGAGTCCTTACCCTTCTCGTTATAAGAAAAATTAAGGAGTTCTTAAGGAAACACTAGACACACACACAAAAACAACTGCTTCATACTCCACTTTGATAGACTTGTATAGGCAACTAGAGAATTATCACAGTCATGTATTATTTCCAATATTTATCAAGTTTTAGAGAGGCTACTATGTCTTCTAATTACTTCCATACAACATTGTGCAATTTCATTGTCATTTCGTAGCTATCAAAGATTTTCTACAAATTGAAATAAGATATTTTAAAAGAATTCATGCTATTTAATTATATTTCTATCAAATTTTATTCAGTACATTCTATTTCTATACACAAGGAAAATGACATAGAATTCCAAACTTCATGTTTTTAAACTAGAAAGAAGGAAGAAGTTGTTAATATATTTATATATAATCCCTTTTTATGGGTAAGAGGTCATAGCCAGTAATTTATTTTATTAATAAAATTTAAATCCATATAATCCTTTTAAGTATACATGACTATAAATAAAGTTTAATTTATAGCATAACAAAAATAATCTCAAAAAAAATTGAAATTTATGATTTTTATATATATTAGCCCTTGACTACTTAATTTTTCAATTCCCAAATTTTTCCTTTCAATCTTATACTAATATCCAAATTCATAAAAGATTCCTCATAAGAAAATAAACTAGATATCCTAATTAATGTTCTTTTACTAGTTTTTCCTATGAAAAACACACACACACACACACACACACACACACACACACACTTATATATATATATATACACACACTCATTTGAAAAACACTTAAATAAGGAATTCAAAGATATTTAGAGGGAAGGGGGCTGATTTTAACAAGGAAAAAAATTCTTAAATTCTCCCTTTCTTAAGAAACCATACATCTAAAGAAAAATTTGTAAATGGATAAATACTCAATGAAATTTAATGAAGTCAACCTTCTTGGAAATTTTATATTCTTAACTTATTTTTTTACTTATATCTCTCGTGTGATGTCTTTAGGAGAAAGTTATATATCCACACAAAATAAAATAATTGAGTGCATCTCTAGGCATTAACTTTACTACTAATTGATCGCCAAATTGCAAGAAATTAGAAATTCCCGGACTCCTTTTGGAAGTTTGATCCATCCAAGAAGCTCAAAAGGAAAAACATAAAGTGGACCCTCCCTTGGCGAGGCTAGTCTAAACTAAGTTTTAATGGTACAACGAAGCAATCCCAAGGTTTGGTTGTTACTAGAGGGGTGATCAGAAATGACTCTACGAAGTTTCTTGTAGCCTATAGTGGTGCATTGCCCAAACATACGAATAACCAAGATGAGGGAATGAGCCTTCTATGGGGACTCAAGATTGTGCTCTCCATTGGGATTAGAGCACTTTCAATCGAAGGGGATTCCACGCTCGTCATTGATGTTTTTAAAGGGTTGTCAAAGACCAACTAGTCTGTGAAAGGTATTCTGGGAGATGTTCATAGGCTCTTGCAAGGCTTTGATTCCTTCGCTATCAACCATGTTTACAGGGAGAGAAACATGGTTGCAGACTCTTTTATTGCAAATGGTTACAACCTGGAGGGGTTGAGGTGTTGGCGAAACCCTCTTTCTCTCCCAAATGACATCTAAACTCTCTTGGACGGAGAGTGTTAAAATTCCAATGGAGATGATGGGTAACACCTTGCATTGGAAGTGGTGCCTCCTTTTTCCTATACAGTGTTGGGTATCCCACAACCCTGACCTATTGCGTAATGAGTGGGAGTGGGGGACAGATGAAAATATTTTGAATTTGAATATGGGGCTAATAACATGGCATGATGGCATTGATTTACGGAAAGGCCTTGTCTAGTAGGTTAATAATTATTGTCTATGGTGTAGTACTTTTCCTAGGCAACCCATAGTTAATCATGATTATTACACTAATCCAAAAAAGTACCTTAGAATGATGAGATGACATACATGATAACCACAAGTGGTAACATTTTCATTTATCATTTCCCCTTGCATAATGAAGGGTACCCTTTATGCGTTGTATTGAAAAGACTCCCACTTGTGGGAAACTCTAGCTCGCATGAGCCTAATTTCTTGGGAGGATGGTTAAATGATATCACTCAACCAAACAGGAGAGCATTTTTCTTGCCTTTAAATTAATTTGTGATAATGACAAGTTTCCCTAGCTATATTAAGAGTTGCAGTTTTCTCCTCAAAATTGACTACCCTGTGTATTATGTTACAGTTATGAGCGGGGATTGAGTCTACATCGAACCAGAGAAACCAGGCGAATTCAAGAATGACCCCAAAATATGGCATATAGATACAAGGTGGGGGGGGGGGGTTTCCGACTTTATCAAGTCCATTAACGGATTTGATGAGGGCTTGTATGCCCAGTTTGCTATCTCTTGGGATAACAAGAGAGTTTGGGTTGGTTGTATTTCTTTCAAAATCAGTGAAGAGGTCATCGCTAAGGCCACTAGGTTATCTACTGAGGGAAGGAAATGGAAGAAGGTCGGTCAGATAGTTAATAATTATAGTTTAAACAAGTTTTTAAAGGGAAGTGAGGCTCTGATCAAGAAGCGAGGAGGATACGACAGGGCTCAACTTCCATAAACTTGGGACCACGTTTGCTTCATGATCATGAGATACTTTACACTAGGAGGGTATTTTAAGGTTTACTATTATTATCATATGTTGCTTCTTAATCACTTCAGGAACCATGAAATCATCTCATTTCCTTTTTTTGTTAAATTCTCTTGAGATCTTTGTGTTCGATGTTAAGGAAAGTGTTTTTTCTCAGGGTAAAAAGCTAATTTTCTTGTCAAGCACTTAGAATGCTTTCATTATACATTTTGTAAATTTGTAATTGACAGATTACACGTATTGTGTAAACAAGATGTAATTGCATGTGATAGTATCACATGCAAAGCTGATCCATGTAATCATGTTACAAGTGCATTAGGCCCTGTAGCATTGAATAAGTCAAAGTTAATTAGTTAGGGATAAGCATTGAATAAGTAAAGGTAGTTAAGGGTTTCCCCTTTCCTCTCCACCTTTCTCTCTCCTCTTTTCCTATATAAAGGAGTGAGACCTATTGTATTATGGATCTTTTGGCAATGCAAGACATTTTTTAGTTTGTATATGTACTCTGATACTTTGTGCTTGGATGTAAATCATATTGCTTTCAATAAAAGGGGTAACTTGCTTTCAAACTTTGTGTTGATTCAAGGTGTTATGTGATGACATTTTATGGATATTGATTATGAGTTTTGGAGTTTTTCTCAAGAGGGATTCGAAATTCAATTGTGCAGACTTTGATCTACCTATTGCATTTAGAGCCAATTTGAACTTTTGAAGACTTTGTGTTGCAGGAGGACAAATTGTTATAGATAGAAGTGGTTGCAATAACTTAAAGCTGAAGACTTTGGGCTTCAGTGATAAGTATTTTTATTAAGGTAGAGGGTTTTCAGTGAAATACTTTGTTCTTTCTTGGCTATCTTGGTTTATAATCATCTTTTGAAGTGGGTATTGGAGACTTTCTATTCTAATATTTGTTTCACTTCACTATAAGTAAATTTGTGTCTTAAGTGTTGTTCTTACGTCAACTCTTAAGCCACCAGTATTACCATAGAAATATAAATTGTTTGTATTTTAGTCAGTTTTTGTTGAAGCCACATGCGGTAAGAAGGGAGCCTCCCCTATTTCTGAGAGGAGAAATAAATTTCACATGCTGCTTCCTAGAGTTCTAATTTTGCTAATGTAATATATGATTTGGGGTTTAGGAGATTATTTGTTAATTGTTGTTTGATTTGCTTAGAGTATATTGATTTCCTTAACCCTACTTCATATTTAATTGAATTGTATTGATTGTATATTGTAATTGTGATTAGGGAGAAGATGAGATGTTTCTCTTTTATTTCCAAATGCACAAATGGAAGATCCAAGTTGATCAACCCAAGAGAAGGGTTAATGCCCAAATGAATCAACTATTTGGAAAGGAGAATAACAAGAGAGATACCTTAAATTCTATTAATTATATGTATAGAAATGATATATGATAGTAATTGAAGAAATAGGAGAAATGCACTAACCTTGAAATATTACAGATCAAAGAATGTTGTTTTCTTAGGTTTGTAGACTGTTTCTAGAAAAATTAACAATTGATCCCAAATCGGAACGCAAAGACGAACAAAACCCAGAAATATTTTTCCATTCCAATGTCGTCTTATGAAAAAGGTTGACCTTGACCCACAAATGTCAACCCTGACCCAATAATGTCGACCCTGACCTACACAGGTCCAACAGAAAATTTGTTCGCGCCATCTGAAAGAAAGCCAAAAAGGGTATCCAGATCTGGTCTCAAATCAACTATTCTAAACCTGTACCTACAAGAAAAAGGAGATTGTTTGTTGTGGGGAGGGGTTTGCCTTGGTCAAACCCCGGTTTTTGAATTAACCTCAAATATATGTAATTGAAATTGCAGAAATGGACAAAGTAAATGCATAAATTCACCTTGCTTGAAAAAGTCCTTGTGGCAGATTCGAATCCTTGAATCCACAAGTATGCTTCAAAATGTAGAATGTAGAAAGGTAGGATGTCTTCAATCTCTTGCTTGTGGATCTCCAACACCAAGTCTTGAATGGGTTCTTGAATTTGGAATAGGCTTGGGAGAAGGTGGATGGAGAGATCACCAAAAGGGGACTATGTAGCTTCAATCTTTCAATGGCCTCCAATGGATCTCCTTCATGAAGGTGGATACTTGAATGGATGAATGCTTGCTTTGAAATATTTCTCCTTATCTTGCTTGAATCACCCTTGAAGATAGTTTGCTTGATGATGGCTATCATTTGTAATGCTTCAATAGAGGACTTCGTCTCACTTAGAGAAAATGAGAGAGAAAGCTTCCCTTTTATATGAAATTAGGGCACAATCTTCTAAGGAGGCCTACATAGGAGGATTAAATCTCCATTAAAGCCTTTACCCCTAGGAGAGGACCTATATTAAATATAATTTAGGAATCAACGCTTCGAAACCCGAAACAGTCGACCTGGAAGCGGGAAATACTTTTTGCAAAGGCTGACCTCCAAAATTTGTGAGACCTCAGGATCTAAACCCTGGGTCAAGGTCGAGGTCAACCTTGACCTAGGTCAGGGTCGAGGTCGACCCTGACCTAGGTCAGGGTCAAGGTCGACATAGAATTGAAAGGTCGACCCTGACCCTGAAGCCCAGAATCACCAGTCTGTAATTCAGAATGCAGAAATCAAGCTAAACAGGAGTGGAAAGAGGGACAAAACATGGGGGAGGCCATGTCAAGATTGGGAACCCATTCAAGGCACTTGTCATGACCCCAAACCACTTACTCGAAAGGCTAAACATGTCTACAACGGAAGTGCTTCCATTTTGTGACTATACAGCTAAGTTGTAGTATTAGTTACTTGCAAAAAATTTAGTCAACAAAAACATATTTATATATATAAATATTTATTAGTATAATATTATAATACTACTTCTAATAAAATTTATATTTCAATTGTAACTAAATTTATTTTCATATTTTATGTTTGATAAATTGAATTCTGTCTGAACCCTAACTTAAATTGAACAATAATCATAAAGAAAATAATATCAATATAATAATAAAAATTATATTATATAATAACATTTTTTCAAAATTTATCATCTAACATAATATAAAAACATTTTAAATTATGACTCTATTTTCTATTCTAATTTCATATTGATAATAATATAATAATAAGGATATTATAATAATAATTTCTTATTATTATTTAATATTATAATAAGAAGAAAAATACAATACTTTAATATTAAGATTTTATTAATATTAATTTAATAATAAATATATAGTAGTATAATATTATAATACTACTTCTAATAAAATTTACATTTTTATGATAAAAAAGTCATTGATATGCTCTAACATGTGAAAAAAATGTGGATAATTAAAAACTATCATCAGGAGGATCGAAGCCTCCCAAAGGCTTCATCTTTAGAAAATGAATGGTAGATTGTCTTGGGGCGGAAAGTAAGGAGACTTCTAAAATCCTAGGCAATAGAGAGGAAAAATGATGGTAACAAAAGATATCTAGGGCATAAAAAGGGACAAAACAAAGGATTACAGATGATCTCCCTTACCTCTAGAATCCAGAATTTTGTTAATCGAGAAAATTGATTACCACTTGGAGGAAGAAGGGGTTTTGATCAAACTGAGAAGAAGGTATCATGCAACAAGAGGCCAGGAAGCCCCCAAAAACTAGAATCTACCTGCTCAAAAATCCTATCACCAAGGAAGCCCAGACTCACCTTGGACTATCACACATGGGAAAGGTTTAACAACCAAGAGCCCGTTCCACAAAGACAACAAACAAAAACAAATCCATGGAGAAGAAAAATGAAAAATCAGCCTATCCATAGAGGATATTATAAAACTTTTATCATCCATAATACGACAATTGGTGCAAAATGGGACCACTGTAAATTTTTTAGATTATTCGCTAAATGGAATGGACCAGGGCAGTCTATGGATAACATTACAGAATTGTGGAAAATGGTGTTTCCAGGCCAAGTAAGTATCTCTACCCTTTAAGATAATTTTATTTTCTTAAATTTTAAAGAGGAATCTACAAAAAATAAATTTTGAACGGAGAACCATCAATCTATAAAGGTTTTTGTTTCCATTTTCTAGATTGGAAGCCACATTTTAATACTAAATTATACAAACCAAATTTTTTTACCAAATGGATTAGAATGGAAAATCTTCCTGTTGAACTAATACACTTGGAAACCCTAGAGGAGATAGGAAATTCTCTAGGATATTTTATAGGTGTAGAGAGAAATGTCATTATTTAACAGAGGTTAAACTGCTAATAAACATAGATACCAATGCTAGAAATCCAAAACCATTGGAAATTATCATAGGAAAGGAAACCTATTTTATCAAGTCTAAATTTTACAACGGTCACATAACTAGCAACACAATCACAAAAAAGGTAAGGCATTAGATGGGAGTGGGAGGACTAATTTCAAGCCTAAATAAGAAAATGAGATTAACATTAAATTTAACATAGAAATAGGGGTATTTATTGTTGAAAACACAACCCCTAAACAAAATCATGATGATTCTAATTTGGGAAAAGTACATGAGGATGTAAGTAATAGAATACCACAAAGTAAGGAAGTACTGAATCAACTTCTGGATGAAGCATACTCCTTTTAGAGAGAAGTTAGGGAAGAACTAGATTGTCTGGACAAAGTTTTTGGTGCTAAAATTAAAGAAAAAGGAGAATGTCTGCATAATAGCGAACATGGAAGGGGTAACAATAGGGAGGAAGGAAAACTAATGGAGACTGCAGAGGAAGAACAAATCCGTGTGGAGCTAGAAGCCATATATGATATGATGGGTATTAACCAATATATGGGATAAGAATATGTGGCAGGAGGGAAAATAAATGAAGAATTAGAAAAAGAATAAAAGAAGCTAATAAGTAAGATTCTTGAATTAGATACAAGGGAGCTAGAAGAAAATGAGGAGTTTTGGAGTATAAATAATGTATAAATGGAAGAAGAGTGTAGGGAGCCTACAAAATAGGGCTTGGCCCTTATCTGTCTTGAAAAAGATATCTCTGACTATGGAAAGACAACAAAAGGAAGAGGACGAAAATATTTAAATGAGCTAAGATAATTAGCAGGGGTAGCTAAGATCCAAGCTAAAATTACCTCACTCTTTCATGTAGGGAAGGGGAAGTTCTCTCCCAAGGAAACATGAAAATCACTACTTGGAATGTTAGGGTCCTAAATGCCCCTAACAAGAAACACTTAGTGAAGTGTAATCTAACAGTTCCAAACTCATAAATAATCATGCTACAAGAGACAAAGTTGAATGAAGAAGAAATAAACAATTTCAAAAGAAAGATAGGAATTTGGAAAGTTGAAAATGTAACAGTAGAAGGGGCGGAAGGAGGTTTGGCTATAATATGGGACCCAAGGAAGGTTAGTTTTGAGAAAACAATAAACATATCTCATTGGCAAGGAGGTTGGGTAAGAGCATAAGAAACACTTTAAGCTTCTTCCTCATCAATGTCTATGGTCCAATAAGGACCAATAACAAAAGAGAAGTATGGGCTGAACTAGAAACATTTTTTAGATAGAACCCTGATCTAAACTATATAATCAGAGGAGAATTTAATGCCATATACGACCTAGTTGATAAAAGTGGAGGTATCCAACATGAATCAAAAGCAAAAAATGACTTCAAGGAGTGGATCATTAATAACAATATGATGGACATCAAGAATAACAATGACACTTTTATCTGGAACAACAAAAGGAAGGGATTTAGCCACATCGCTGAAATATTGTATAGATTTATGTTCAAATGAGATCTAACAGAATTCAATAATACATTAAGCTCCTCAATTTTAATAGTAGAAGGATCTGACCACTTTATAGTGCAACTAGAAATAGAAGAAGAACATAAACCTATGAATTTCACTTTCAAGTTTGAAAATATGTGGCTGCGGGATAAAAAAATTCATAGGTCTAGTGGAAAACTAGCATAAGGAAGGAAATTTTATTGGTTCTAAAATGTTCTGCTTCACCTCAAAATTAAAAATGCTTAAACAAAAAATAATGCAATGGAACAAAGAGCATTTCAGGAATCTATTCATAGAAAAGGAAAGAGTAGAGACTGAAATGAATATTCTAAATGAAAGTTATATCAAAGAAGTAATGGATATGGAGAAATATATCAAAGAAAAAGGGTTTCTTAAGAATTATGAAGACTTACTAATGAAGAGATCTATTGAAAACAAAAATTGAGCTAAATGTGGTTATGTGAGGGTGATAGAAATTCGAAATTCTTTTATAATAGTACTAAGCGGAGAAGAAATTGTTATCAAAATTTCACTACCCTAACAATTTTGCTACAAAAGTTACATTTTTGAATCAATTGACCTCATTTATTGGTATGCAAACAACAAAGATAAAATATATTGTCAAATTCTAAAAAGAATCATTTCATTTGCATTGAACAGTGATAAAATACATTTTTGAGTTCACTCATTTGAGAACATAACTACATCTATTTAAGATCAATTCAAATTAAATGCCTCACACAAACCGTGAGTATAGCCTACTACTTCTCCTACAAACTTAAAACAAAATTAAAAGGCAGAATAGGAGAAAGAGATAGGTCAAGGATAACCAGTCATTGCCTATTGCTTTGACTGGTTATAAGTGGTTGGCTGGTCCCGAGTCTGTTCCGTGTCTGCAAGTCTCCCAGCAAGCTCCTGAATCCTGTAAGATTGAAAACAATGATGTTAGATCCCAATACAGATCCAAGCAATGGCCAATTATCTTTAATCTACTCTATGCCTATGCTGCCTTTTAAAGATGTCCCAAATCTGAAGAAGAAACATCAGAATACTGAAAGTGCTTGTGAGAAAGAAATATTTATGCTAATGTGTTTTTTCCATGTGCAGGAAGATAATTATTTTAATGTGTGTGTGCCCCTAACCGAGGCTCCCTTTGGGTATGAGCCCAACATAGGCATTAGAATAATTACCTTAAAGATGTCAAGATCAAGAAAGAAATATATAATGTTAAAGGGACATATTATTTTTGATATGAAACCTTTCATTACAATCAAAATTGACAAGCTAAGTCTATTTAAGGGACAACAGTCTCAAGTTGAAACCTTATAGACTAGAACAGTAACAGAAAATGGATAAATGATTATGAACAACAAATTCAAAAAAAAGAGTGTTAATATACAGAAATGAATTCCAAAGAAGAGAAATAAAACAAGTGTCAAAGGGACATGTGTAATGATATGAAACCTTTCACTTTGTTGTTCCCTGTAAAGCAAAAACAGTGATAAATCTACAATACATTTAAGGGACAAGTTGTTTCTATGAATGGTTTGAAAACTTATGAGTATCAAAGGCAGGGTTGCTAATGTTCTACAATGTTCTCATATGTCATAATGAGAGTGATCATATACATCAAAGTGAGTTCTCAGAATGTCATTCATGATACATTTTTATTTGTTGTGTGAGTGGAAAGTTACAGGTAATCATGTGTGAGTGTATTATGCAGTGAGGAATACAAGAACATCAAATTTGGAATTAGACACATCAAATCAGAGCATCATATTTTAAGAATTTAAAAGAAGAATATCACATCATAATGGAAACATTATCAACATCTCATGGAACGATAATTTTGAGCATTTTCTGAGTTGTGGAATGCAGTCTTATGCATAAGTGATACTGATCCAAGGACATTACAACCATAACAACAGTGGCCTTTCCTAGACTATCTAACAGTGCAACATTAATGAATTCTGGACAACACAATTATGTTTCTAGTGGTGCCCTATAGTAGTCTCTTGAAAATTAAAGGAATAGTTATACTATAATTGGGGTGAAACTAAATGCAGTAAATAACAGTGGATATCAATTAAGTGTCAAGTAGTCACCAGGAATGAATACGGTCATCAAATGGATGATTTACTAAAGATGAGGAATAAAACATCAAATTTTTCTACAATATAAAAGAAATATATATAGCATTACCCCTGTCAAAGAGTTAGAGATACCTATCTATAGTGGCTACAGAAAATAGATGTTGTGTGCCTTCATTATTCAGCTGGATATAATGTTTTGTAGTAAAAGTTTTTGCAAACAAAAGAAAGAACATTTTTTTAAAAAATGTTTATGTTACTCTCCAAAAGAGCTCTAGACTTTAACAAGTCGCAGGTCTGTATATGGAAGAATAGAAGAGGTCTATCCAAAGAAAACAACATGCCACCAAAGGAAATCAATATGCATTCTCACGATACAGAAAAGAAGTAGTTTTTTAAATTTTTTTAAATTTTTTTTATAAATAATTTCCAGCAAAAGACACAGAGTTTTGTTTCAAATGGTTTCATGTAAGCAACAGAGTGAAGCCATGTTTTTTAAGAAAAAACATTGAAGAGAAGTAGTAAATCAACAGTAATGGAATCCACGAGTTCAAACAAAGGATACATTTTTTCCTTTTAAAATGAAACAACATAATGGGCGTATGGCATTTCCTAGAAAAGGAGGAAAAACATTGCATAAAATGGAGTAGTTCATACCCATTTTTTAAAGTAAAAACCCAGATTTTTCTCCATGGTGGCCACGCATTCAAACAAGAGGTGGCATCTAAAGTTGAATCCTTCACCAACTTTGTTACAAATTCCAACAATGGCGGCTAAAACAATAATTCATCTTCTCCAACAATGGCGACAACTTAGGGTTCTCAAATCCTCATCCTCGAGAGTGCAAAATGAAAATGAGAAAAAGTGTTTTAGGTTTGGGTGTTTTGTCAGCCCTTAAAGCATATTAAATGATTCTTGAAGTCTGTGGTTGAATGCTTTTGATGGCATTTTGTTTAAGATTTGGATATATTGCTTATCATTATAATCATATGTTTTCTTAACATATGGTTATAATGTTAAGTGACATATTTGATTTATTTTCATTTATTGTTTGCTTGAAAACTTTATAATTTAATATTTATTAATTGATTTATTTCTTATATCAATTAATAATTATTAATGTTTATGAGATATATATTGTAATTTAATATTTATTGATTGATGTATTCTATAAATAAATTAACAAATATTAAAATCTTAAAAAAAAAGCATTAATAATGGAAGAATGGAGAGATAAGGGTGTTTTAAATGGATGAAAGACATCTTCTTGGTGGTTTTTGTAACCATTTGGAGACATAAGGAGAGCATCTAGGAGCTTTGGAGCAGTTTTAGGGGATGTTGGAGGGATTTTAGTAAGATTTTCGAAGAGAGACTTATTCATGGGTTTTAAAGGTGCTTTATGAGCTGGTTGAGCTTTCTGGGGACTATTTGAAGGGCATTTAAGGTTCCTTTATAGTTTTGAAGACTTTTTCCAGCTGATTTCCCTTCTTTCATGGCTTCTAGACCCTTTTTAGGGGCCTTTTTTCTAGCATCCGACCCTTGGTGGTTGAGAGGTTTGTACTTAGTGTCTTGAGTGGATTTTTGGGAGAGTTAGTTCTGATTACGCAAAGGAGAGATTTTGTGACATTTTTTTTTATCCTTAGCAGTTTTATGCAGAAGTTTGTAACTCTTTTTTGGAGACTAAATAAATAGTGACAACATTTTGGAGCAGAAGTATTCTATCAAGTTAAAGCCTTCTTTCTTTATGTGATTATGTGTCAAGTGTATGATTGATAGGAATAGTAAGTGAGTTGATAACTCATTATTTTTCTGTCTCATCTATTACCTTGTTGCAGGAATGTATTTTGTTTGGAGGTTGTAAATTGTGTCCAAGAATTCATAGGGTTTTCTTGTGAAGAATTTTCTTCCTTGTTAATTCTATTAAGGACCTCTTTATGAAATATTTATGCACACCTATATAGAGCATAAGTGTTTTATTCATAGTTAGAGTTTACTGTTTCAGGAACCATCATTATAAACCTATTTTCTTACTCTTTGGTGAATCGCCTAGTTTTCTTAATTTTAGTTTCAGTTTACAAGTTCATCTCTACAGTTTCTTATCTCTTTCCCTGCAAAGTTTAGGTTAGTTTTGAAGAGTTATAGGTGATTATCCAATAGAAACAGGCCCAGAATATGGAGGATTCATTTCAATTTATACATTTCCCACATGAATGAATGAATCCCATGTTAGGAAAAATTGTTAAACTTGTATAGTTTAACACGGTGCAAATTTTAAGCCTTAACAAAAACATTAACAAAATCACTAAAAAAAAGGAGAAAGGGGTAACATAGTGGAAGATCCAAGAGAAATAGCTCAAGAATAATCAAGTTCTTCAAGAATAATTAAATAACTAGGACACTTCAGACTTAGTTTCACAACAACATATGTTTGTTAGAATAACTGAGAGGGGGGGTGGGGTGAATAAGTGGCCACAAAAATTAATCCAATAAATCAACCCAAAAATTTATACCAAAAATATAAACCTCTAGTTATCTTCAATCCTACAAGATGTATGACTTTAAATAATCTTATCAAATAACAATTGCTCGGAATACATTGTTTATCCTTTTTCTTCAACTTTACCGAATAGCAGTCTAGCCTTTACCGAAATATAGTAAATAACTTAGTGTTTACTGATCAATCATGTTTTAGTAATGTGTAAAGAAAAACATTAAAGCAATGAACCATATACACATTTGACACATGAATTTTTAATGTGGAAACACTGTTAGGGGAAAAACCACTTGGGACTGGTAACCTAAAATTTTCACTCTTCTGAAGTGAGCTCGGTGTAGAGCCAACCTTGTTAAAGGTTACAAACACACTGTTAAGTGTGACCTTGTTAGAGGATTTAAATATAATAGTTTTTCACTTGATATCTGGTATTTCACTATGCTATCTTCATGAGAAACTTTTTAATACTCCTTGGGATGTATCTCATTATATAAAGGATAGTTAAATCCCACTCTGTTGAGAGATTTTCTGAATCAATGGTTAAACTAAAATAGTATATGATTTGTTCATAAATACAACTTAATCTTGCAAATGTTCAGATCTATTGTAAGCTCATAATACCTTTCTGATCAATGTTTCCCTTTTGTTCCTTTGCTCCACTTCTTTCTGCTCGGTGATGTCGTTCCTTCACTGTTGCTCAGTGTCCGCAGAAATTTTAGCTCTGTTCTTCAGCTTGTTTGATCAAGTCTGTATAAAGACTTCTTATCTTCACCAGTATTCTCTTCAGCATCCTCTTCTATTCTCCCCCCTAATTCATAATGAATCAGCTTGTCTCTCTTATAGACATGATTTCACCATTTCTAAGTCCTTGTCTTTCTTGTTCTTGATGTGATCTACAAATCTTGCTATTCTTGCTTTAAAGATTGCTTTAATTTTATCCCGCAGATTTCTCCTTGACAATTGGAATAAAACTAGCTTTAAATCTTTATCTTATCTCTAGCTTTTAACTGGTCGATGAAAATAATGTAACCAGTTAGTTAACTCCATATTTAGCTCCTACTAGCTAAGTCTTTTGTCATTTCTAAACTTTAGTTTTGATCGGTGTTTAACTCATTATTTTCTTGGTCTTGACTTTAGTTGTCCTCGGGCATCTCTTTCCATCGGGGTTATCTTTATATCGGGCAACACTGACATTCAATTCTTCTCGAGTATCACTATGGTTTTGCTCAGTAATTCTTGCTCGAGTATCTTTCTCGGGTATCACTGGGACTCTTCTCGGGGTTCTCTATCCGTCGGTGTGCACTGTCTGTCAGTGTTTGTTGTCACTTGGTGTATACTAAACTGTTATGAATTATTGATAATATAAGCTTTATCCCTTTGGTTCTTTGAAGTCTTTGACAATATGTATATGATCAATCATATTATATCAAGTTGACATCAATGACAATACAATACATTAACTGATTTAATGTCTTGCATTAACTTCCTGTAGCTCAGTGATCATCAACTTAACATCTTCAAACATTTAATCAGTTATAGTTCATCAATCTCTCCCTTTGGCATTGATGGCAACATACTACATAATACGAATACAATATGAAATATATCAGTTTTAGTTCATCAATATCTACCAAACTTATTTTTTATAACCAATACAAATGTCTAACTCTCGGTAAGCTCTTCTAGCTTAGATTTGATTCTCGCAGAGTAATTTCTTCATTCTTTATTTCCTTTATTGGATCAATGTAGCAACTTCTGATTCTATTTCTCCCTTTGTTGTAGAATCTTCTCTCCCTTAGATGGATGTTTTGTTTATGTTTCTTTTTCCTTTGACAACTCAATAGATATTTCTCATGTGGATATAATCTCTCCTTTAAGTCATCTCTCCCTTAGGATACTTCTCTCCCTTTGGATGATAATGATGGATATTTTATATGGATATATAATCTCTCTCCCTTTGACATAAATGCCAAACTATATCCTTCCTCTTTTTTAATATATTCCTTGAATTTCCCTTTCTATCAACAATACAATAACTTTGGTGTTCAGTGCAGATAAGTACCTTGCTGTGTACTGATATGTCTTTGCAGTCCATCTCTTTTCTTGCATCAACATGAATGATCTTCTGATTATGTGTAGGTTGTTGCAGGTTGTTGCAGCCTCTTAGTTAGCTTAGTGACCAATAGACAAGGGTCGTACCCCTAGTCTCTTTCTCAGGTACTCAAATGTATCTTTAGGCAACAGCTTTATGAATATGTCTACTAATTGCTCCTTGGATTGAACATATTCTAGTATCACCTCTTTCTCTTGTACTTTTTCTCTTAAGTAATGATACTTTATGGAAATATGCTTAGTCTTAGCATGCATGACATGATTCTTTGAAATGTTTATTGCACTTGTATTATCACAATAGATAATCACTGGTTCAAGGATTTTCATATTCATACCTTTCAGTAATTGTTTGATCCATGCAATGTTAGAGCAATTTGCAGCAACAACCACATATTCTACTTCTGCAATAGATTGTGAGATGCATCCTTGCTTCTTACTTATCCATGTGACAAGTTTGTCACCCATAAAGAATGCTCCTCGTGTTGTGCTCTTTCAGTCATCTAAGTTTCCAACCCTATTAGCATTTGTATAGACTTGAAGCTCAAATTTCTCTTCTCTTTTATACCATAAGACATAGTCTTTGGTATTCTTTAGATATCTTAGAATTCTTTTGACAATAGTCATGTGTGATTCCTTGGGATTAGCAGAGAATCTTGCAACTATTCCAACTGCATGCACTATATCTGGTCTAGTATGAACAACATACATGAGTTTGCTAATCATAGATTTATATAGGGCCCAATTTACCTCAGTTGACTTTTCTTCCTTTGTCAGGTTGCATCTGGTTTCCATAGATGTTCCAACTGGCTTGGAATCTTCCATCTTGAGAACTTCCTTCATGTATTTGGATTGTGTGATGTATATGTTTGTATCCTGTCAAAGAATCTATAGACCAAGAATGAATTTGATCTCCCTAAACATTGAAATCTCAAACTCTTTGCTCATTTCATTAGAAAAATATTTAGATAACATATCATTACCCCCAAATATGATATCATCAACAAATATTTCAGAAATCAAAATGTTATCATCAGAATCTTGTTTTAAATACAGATTAATGTTTTCACTTGTTCTTACAAATCCATTACTTATGAGATAGGAGTGAATTCTTTCATACCATGCTCTAGGTGCTTGTTTCAATCCATACAAGGCTTTGTGTAGTCTAAAAACCATGTTTCTCTTGTTAGGATCAACAAACGCTTTTGGTTGTTCAATGTATACCTATTCTTCTAGTATTCCATTCATGAATGTAGATTTGACATCCATTTGGTATACCTTGAATCCTTTGAATGTAGCATAAGCAAGTAGAATTCTGACTCCTTCTAGTCTAGCAACGAGTACAAAGGTTTCTCCATAGTCAATACCTTCTTCTTATGCATACCCCTTGCATACTAATCTTGCTTTGTTCCTTGTGACTTCTCTATTCTCATTCAGCTTGTTTCTGAATATTCATTTGGTACCAATGACATTCTTGTCATCCAGTCTAGGTACTATTGTCCATGTTTTTTTCTTCTCAATCTGTTCTATTTCTTCATTCATAACACTGACCCATTCTTCATTTTCAAGTGCAGTATTAGCATATTTTGGCTCAAAATCACAAATTAAACATCTAGTGTTTAGTGACTTACTTCTTGTTCTCATTCAGCCTTCTTGTCTCCTATGATCTGGTTCTGTGGATGGTGTCTTCTGACATACTTGGCAAGTATCGGTTCCACTCTTTCTTCATCATTTTGATCATCCTCTTGACCTTCATTTTGATCTTCATCGCCTGAGAAATCATTTTGAGAAATTTCCTAATTTTTGGTGTTTGCAGTCTAATGCTCAGGTGCATTGTTCTGTCGCTCGGGAGGGATACACTATTTCTCAGACAAAGTGTTAGGTTCTTCACTGTAGACAAGCTTGTTTTAATCTTTCGGTTCTTTTCAGCTTTCCTCATAATTTTTCTTAGCAAATTCATCTATTTTGGCATTTGCAGTTTTAATGATTTTTTAGAGGATTTGTTAAGACATTTATAAGCCTTTCTTTTGGTAGAGTACCCTAAAATATCCCTTCTTCACCTTTGGATTCAAGCTTTCCATTTCTATCATCTTTCAAAATATAACATTTACTTCCAAATTTTTTGAAGTATTATACATTGGGTGTATGTCCATACCATAGCTCATACGGTGTCTTATTGGTGTCTTTCTTTAATTGAACTTTGTTCAATGTGTAGACAACAATACTGACAACTTCTCTCTAGAATGTTTGAGTGATGCCTTTCTCAATCATCATTGTTCTGGCACAGTCAACAATGGATATGTTCCTTCTTTCAGCAATCCCATTTTGTTGTGGTGTTCTTGGTGCAAAAACCTGTCCTTGAATTCCATGATCATTAAAAACGTTAGTGAATTCATCAAAAATAAATTCTTCTCATCTATCTGATCTTAAGCATTTCAGTTCCTTACCACTTTTTTTTTCTACAATAGTTTTATACTATTTAAACATCTTGAATACTTCTGATTTATCTTTTAAGAACATAACTATCATCATTCTAGAATAATAATCAACAAAGATAATGAAGTATCTATCACCATAGTAACTCTTTGTTCTCATTGGTCCACATAGATCAGTATGGACTAACTCTAGAATGACATTAGATGTGTAGGTTTTTCTTTTGAAATTAGATTTTTTCATTTTACCATTTTGACAATTATTACACATGAGATGGTCAAGATTTGACATCCTCGATAAGCCTCTTACTTTCCTTTTATTGCTTATCCTAATCACATTGTCAAAATTCACATGACACAATATTTTATGCCACAACCATATGTCTTCATTTCTAGCCATTAAACAAGTGGTGTTTTTATCATCAAGATAGAATAGATTACCTTTTGTCTGTTCACCAGTTTTGATCAGCCTTCTTGATTCATTGAAGATCTTTGCCTTTTTCTTCTCAAATGCAACTCGGTGTCCTGTGTTATTCAGATGTGAAACACTCAATAGATTATAGTTAATTCCTTTTACCCAGTATGCATTTTCACATCTAATATGATTATTCAACATTATGGTTCCTTTTACCTTCAACCGGATAGGGTGAGTCAGTACCCATTCTTACTGATCCACCATTATAATACTCAAAAGTTTCAAATTTTTCCTTATCTCCAATCATGTGGTGAGTAAAACCACTATCAATAATCCAGACATCATTTTTAATAACCTTAGATATGAGTGCAATCTCAACATACCTTTCCTCTTCGTCTGAAGAATCCTTCATGACAACAAATACCACCTCAATATCTTCATCAGATTCGGTGTCAGTTTTCTCAGCTTTGTTCTTAGCCAGGTAACAAGATTTCTTTCCTTTTTCCTTGTAGTCTCAGTTGTCTCTTCTATCAGATTGTTGGTTTCTTCAGTAATCTCTGTCATCACCTCTGTCAAACTTCTTTTCATATGATCTGTCACTGTTTCTGTCTTCTTTTCTTTTGTTAGGACATCTAGCAGCAAATTGTCCAATCTCTTTACAATTAAAACATCCAATGGTAATTTACCTTTGTATCTACCTTTTCCTCTCTACAATATTCTAGCCATTAGTGCTGCAATATCATCAAGTTCTTGGTCATCATTATAACTTTCACTATCATTTCTCATAGTGTGTTTATGACTTGACTTACTTATTTTCAAAGAATATTTGAATTCAGACTCAATAGATGGTAAGACACTATTGTCAAAGTTATTCATCTCAAATGAAATAGTTCTACCAACCAAACTATCTAGAGTAACATTTTTATTTTCTATTTCTCTCATTTCTTGTATAGCAGATACTCTAATAGAATAAATAGGCAGTAAGGTTCTTAGGATTTTACTTGCCACTATTTTTTCTTCAAGTACACCTCCTACTCCTCGGATAACATTGACCTCTTTAATTCTGTAGTTGTACTGAGTGATATTTTCTCATTCTTTCAATCTTAGGTCATCAAACCTTCCTTAGGCTTACTGCCTTAGCTCTTAGCACATTTGCATCTCCTCCATGTACTAGCTTCAATTTATCACACATTTGCTTTGCAGTGGTGCATGTTTTTACATCTTCAAACTCAGCATCGGAGAGTGAGGAAGCAATTTCTATCATCATAGAATTATGCTCATGCTTTTCTCTCAATTGATCAAGTGTGTGAGGTCCAGCAGGGAATACATATTCAGTATCCAAGTATTGATTAATATCATTTCCAATACCTGATAGGTGGAGTCACATCCTTCTTTTCCATGATGCAAAGTTGTCCTTGTTCAAATTAGGCACATCCCTTTTGCTCATCTTATGACCTTTATCTTAGGTCTTGAAATTTTCCTTCTAAGCACACAACCTCTGATACCAATTGTTAGAATAACTGAGAGGGGGGGGTGAATCAATGGCCTCAAAATTAATCCAATAAATCAACCCAAAACTTTATACCACAAATATAAACCTCTAGTTATCTTCATTCCTACAAGATGTATGCCTTAAATAATCTTATCAAATAAGTACTACTCAGAATACAGTGTTTATCATTTTTCTTAAGCTTTACCGAATAGTAGTCTAGCATTTACTGAAATATAGTAAATAACTTAGTGTTTACCGATCAATCTTGTTTTAGTAATGTGTAAATAAAAAAATTAAAGCAATGAACCATATACACATTTGACACATGGATTTTTAACATGGAAACCCTATTAGGGGAAAAACCACTTGGGATTGGTGTCCCAAAATTTTCACTCTTCTGAAGTGAGCTTGGTGAAGAGCCAACCCTGTTAACGGTTACAAACACACTGTTAAGTGCGACCTTGTTAGAGGATTTAAATATAATAGTTTGTCACTTGATATCTAGGATTTCACTATGTTATCTTTATGAGAAAATTTTTGATACTCCTTGGGATGTATCTCAATATATAAAGGATAGTTAAATCCCACTGTGTTAAGATATTTTCTGAATCAATGGTTAAACTAAAACAGTATATGATTTGTTCATAAATAGATCTTAATCTTGCATATGTTTAGATCTATTGTAAGCTCATAATACCTTTCTTATCAATGTTTCCCTTTCATTTCTTTGCTCCACTTCTTTCTGCTCGGTGATGTTGTTACTTCTCTATTGCTTGGTGTCCACAAAAATATTAGCTCTGTCCTTCAGCTTGTTTGATCAGGTCTGTATGAAGACTTCTTATCTTCACTAGTATTCTCTTCAGCATCCTCTTCTATTCTCCCCCCTAATTCATAATGAATTATCTTGTCTCTCTTATAGACATAATATCACTGTTTATAACTCCTTGTCTTTCTTGTTCTTGACGTGATCCGCAAATCTCGACATTCTTTCTTTAAAGCTTGCTTTAATTTTATCCCGCAAATTTCTCCTTGACAACTCAAATAAAACTAGCTTTAAATCTCTATCTTATCTCTAGATTTTAACAAGTCGATGAAAAAAATGTAATCAATCAGTTAACTCCATATTTAGCTCCTACCAGTTAATTCTTTTGTCATTTCTAAACTTCAGTTCTGATCAGTTTTTAACTCCTTGTTTGCTCGGTCTTGACTTCAATTGTCCTCAGGCATCTCTATCCGTCGGGGTTGTCTGTCCGTTGGGAAAAACTATGAAAATCAGTTCTTCTCGGCTATCACTATGGTTCTTCTTAGTAATGCTTTCTTGGGTATATTTCTTAGGTATCACTGTGACTCTTCTCAGGGTTCTCTATCTGTCAGTGTGTAGTGTCTGTTGGTGTTTGCTGTCACTTGGTGTATACTGAACTTTTATGCATTACTGATAACATAACCTTTATCTCTTTGGTTCTTTGAATTCTTTGACAATATGTATATGACCAATCAGATTATATCAAGTTGACATCAATGAAAATAAAATACATTAACTGATTTAATGTCTTGCATTAACTTTCTACATCTCGGTGATCATCAACTTAACATCTTCAAACATTCAATCAGTTATAGTTCATTAATGTTGGTTAATATACCTAAGGTAGTTACATATGGAAAAAATAAGATGTTGACCAGTAAATTCTCATTTTCAGAAATAGAATAAGCCTTAAATAACATACATCATGATAAGGCACTTGGGCTAGATGGATTCCTAGTAAGATTTTTTCAGAAGTGCTAGCATTTATTAGGAATAAAAATGATTGAAGTAATAGAAAATAGGAGAATTCATGTAGAATTATGAGGGAGATAAATAATACATGTATTACACTCATGCCTAAAAATAAAAATAAAAATGGAAGACGTGGATGACTTTAGACCAATCTCACTTTGTAACACAATATATAAAGTGTTATCAAAAGCATTAGCAAATAGAATGAAGAGAATACTGCCCTATATTATTTTAGAGGAGCAAATAGGTTTTTTTCTTGGTAGATCCATCTTTGACGGAGTCATTATAACTTAGGAATAAATTCACTCCATTTAGTATAACTTAGAACCTAGCATGTTCATAAATCTCTAGACATCAAAAAGGCCTATGAAAAAGTTGACAGGATATTTCTATGCAAATGTATGGAAGCTTTTGGTTTTACAAAACAATGGATAAATTTAATTTTTTTTTGTATCTTAAGCCCCCAAATATCAATATTAGTCAATGGATCTCCTAAATGATACTTTGAAATACCAAGGGGATTGAGACAAGGGGACCCAATTTCCCCTTTCTTTTTTATAATCATGGCAGAAGCATTTGGGAGGGAAATACACAAGGCACACGAACAAAAGAAAATCATTGGAATCAAGGCAACTAAGGGGATATATAATATTGTGCACCAACAGTTTCTAAATTATACATTACTCTTTGATGAGGGGAAAAAGAAAGAAGCAATATAATTTAAAAGAATCTTAACGAAATGTATGTTGGCTTGTGGACAAATGGTGAATGCTAATAAATCATAAATGTATTTTCTGAATGCCAGTCAAAGGGATGAGGAAGAAATATGTCATATTTTAGGCTTCAAAAAAGGTAAGCTACCTTCTAGATACTTTGGATTACCTCTTGATAAAGGGTGTAGAGTCAAAAAAATGTGGGATCCTATAGTTAATAAAATGGACCAAAAAATGGATACATGGAAAGAGAAATCTTATCAAACACGGGAAGGGAAACTATGTTGAAATCAGTCCTATCAGCAATACCCACATATCAAATTTTCATGCTTACTACTAATACAAGGTGCTAAAGCTAAACTAGAAAAGAAGATGAGGACCTTCTATTGGTCAGGGATTTCAGAAGATAAGAAACTAGCACTTATAAGCTGGGATAAGATATGTAATCCCATTGAAGTAGGAGGGATAGGAATGTAAAACCTAAGCTAGAAAAGTAATGCATTAGGAGCAAAGTTAGTCTGGAAGATGTTTAAGGATCTAGAGAGGAAATGGGTAAAAATTCTCCAAAAAAAGGACTTGAATGGATCAGACTTGAATAATATATTTAGGATAGGTAATCCCTCGAAATGATCAAGGGTATGGAACTTTATTTTAGAATGTAGAAGCCTGATTGTAGATAGAATCACTTGGGATATAAAAGAAGGAAATAAAGCCCAATTTTGGGAGGATTCTTAGGGAGGGTATACAACTCTAGACAACATTATAACTTTCCATAGATGTAAAGAAGCGTTAGAATATCTATGGGGTAGAAATGTGAAGGATTATATATTTTTCCCTAGTGGTGATCAAACCCCTGACTAGAAATGGAATTCATTGGATGGAATACCTTTATTAGAAGTAGGAAAAAAAAAACTAAATGACATCCTTGGATCGAGATAGATAACAATAAAAAAGGGGAAGATAGATTAATTTGGTCTAACTCTAACACACGAGAATAAAGCGTTAGAGATAAATATGCAAATTTGATAAAGACACAATAATGATAGAAAGTATATATCCCTATACATTTATGTTGGGATAAAATAGGCTTTCCTAAAGCAGGCATGTTTTTGTGGGCAATGTTACAAAAGAGAATTTTGACACCAGAGTGGGTTAGGAAGCTAGGTTTTGAAGGCCCCTTGAGATGTCCATTGTGTGAATCAAATGAAGAAACAATAGATCATATACTCATGAACTACCCATATACCTTTTAATGTTGAGAATGATTGCGTAGGAAATTAAACTGGAAGGAATCCTTTTCAAATAATCTTTTGGACACATTGAAGGGTTGGCAAATCATATGCAGGAATAGCTTGTATAACATTATATAGAAAATAGCCCCGCTAAATTGACATGGGAAGTTTGGAAAGAACAGAATAGGATAATCTTCCAAGGAAAGAGGATGGAAAGAGAAAACTTACTCAATAAAATAGAAGCAACTATACTAGAAACAATCAACATAGTTTAAAATTTGGAAGCCTAAAATATTATAAATTTACATGTTGGGATAGTAGAATCAGGAAATAATGGTTCGGTCTCTAGATACCCCCCTAGTTAGTGTTAGTAATAACTGAGAGGGGGGGTGAATCAGTGGCCTCAAAAATTAATCCTTAAATCAACCCTTTAAAACTTATTACCACTTTTAAGCCTCTAGTTATATTCAATCCTATAAGATGAATGCCTTGAAATACTTATATCAAATTAGTACTTGTCAGAATGCTTTGTAAAACCTTCTTCTGTATGTTTACCGATAAGCAGTCTTTCTATTTACAGAAACACAGTAACTAACTAGTGTATATCGATCAATCCAGATTTACTTAAGTGAAGTAAAAAAAAAAAAATTAATGACTCATAGACACATAACACATGGATTTTTAACATGGAAACCCTACTAAGGGAAAAACCACTGGGACTGGTGCCCCAAATTTTCACTCTTCTGAAGTGAGCTCGGTTAAGAGCCAACCCTGTTAAAGGTTACAAACACACTATTAGGTGTGACCTTGTTAGAGGATTTTAAAGAATAGTTTGTCACTTAGTATCTAGCATCTAATGCTACCGTCCTTGATCAAACACTCACTTGGCTTGTCAATAGGTGTTAGGCATATCCAATGCTACTTTGTATGATCAAACTTTTTGATACTCCTTGGGATGTATCTCAATTACAAAATACTTTTAAGTCCTCGGTTAAGAGACTTGATGCTTCAATGGTTAAAATGAAACAGTAAATTGATCTGTTCACATATACAACTTGAATTGCAGATTTTTAGATCTATTGTAAGTGCATTACCTTTTTGATCAATATTATCAATTCAATACATTTTATCCACACTATTCTTCTCTGTGATGTTGTATTATTGTTCGTCGGTGTCCACAGAATTTATCTCTTTCCCTAGCTTGATTGATCAGGTCCGAATGAAGACTTTCTTCTCCTTCAGAATCTCTTCAGCATCTATTCTCTTGTCACTCCCCTTCACCACCTTCATAATTAATTAGGTTGTCTCTTTATAGACATGATTCACCATTTTTTGGCTTTCTTGATCCTGGCGTGATCCACAATTCTCGCCAATTAGATTTAAAGAAAAAACTCCAATTTTATCTCGTAGAGATCTTCTTGCCAACTGGACAAAGAAGCTTTAAATACTTTACTTATCTCTCACTTTATCTTGTCAATTAAAACAATGATAAGTATCAATTAAGTCTATTTTTAGCTCTTGAAGGCTAAGCATTTTGTCATTTTTGAACTCTCTGTTATGTCGGTCAATACTTCTATTAGTCATCAGTGATAACTGACCGTTCTGTCGGTGTGACTTCAATTGTCTGCGGGATCTCTGTCCATCGGGAAATACTGTAATTCTATTCGTTGGGTTACTCTGTGCTTTGCTCATCGAGAAACACTGTGACTTTGTTCTTTTACTCTGACTGTCGGTGTGCACTCCGTTGGTGTATACAGTCACTTTGTGAATACTTGACTTACATGCATTACTGATAGCAAATCCTTTGATTCATTGGTTCTTTGAAGTCTTTGGCAATATGTCCATGACCATACAGATTATATCAAGTTGACATCAATGACAATTCAATACATTAACTGATTTAATGTCCCGCATGATCATCAACTTAACATCTTCAAACATTCAATCAGTTATAGTTCATCAATCTCTCCCTTTGGCATTGATGGAAACACACTACATTATCAAACTATATTATTTCTAATACAATATGAAATATAACATTTGAAGTTCATCAAACTACCAATCTTATGTACTATAACCGATATAAATATTTGGTCCTTGGTAAGTTCATTTGAGCATAGATTTGATTCTTGCAGATTTCTCTCTGTCTTCAATCCCTTTATTGGATAGATGTAGAATCTTTCTTTTTCTGATGTGATGTGTTCTTCTCCTGTGTCAAACTCTCTCCCTTTCACTGTTCTCTTCTCTTTGATGTCTCTTGTCAGCAATTTTCTCCCTTTGTATGCACTCTCCCTTTCTGGTTACATCTCTTCCTCTGGATAATGTGATAGATATAATATCTTCTGATATAATCTCTCCCTGAGGTGATAATGGATATAATCTCTCCCTTTGATAGAAATTCCAAACAAATATTTTTGACAGTAATGCCAAACAATTATTTTTGACAATAATGCCAAACAAATCCTTTCTATCCATAATATACTCCTTGAATTTTCCAATCCATCAAAAATACAATAACTTTGATGCATGGATTAGATAAATACCTTATTGTGAATAGATTTAACTTTTAAGTCCATCTCTTTTCTTGCATCAACATGAATGATATTATGATAATATGTAGGCTGATGCAGCCTTCTAGTGATCTTACTAACTAGTAGACAAGGGTCTGACCCCTAGTCTCTTTCTCAAGTACTCAAATGCATCCTTGGGCAGTGGATTGGTGAAGATATTGGATAATTGTTCCTTTGATTACACATACTCAAGTATCACTTCCTTTGCTTGAACTTGTTCTCTCAAATAATGATACTTGACGACAATATGCTTTGTTTTAGCATGCATGACTGGATTCTTGGAAATGCTTATTGCACTGGTATTATCACAATAGATAATTATTGGTTCACGAATTTTCATATACATACATTCTAGTAACTGTTTGATCCATGCAATATTTGATAAATTTGCAGCAGCAACAACATACTTTTCTTCTGCAGTAGACTGAGAGATGCATCCTTGCTTCTTGCTGATCCATGTGACAAGTCTGTCACCCATAAAGAATGCTCCTCCAATTGTGCTCTTTCGGTCATTAATATTTCCAGCCCAATCAGCGTCGATAAAGACCTTAAGTTCAAATTTTCCTTCTCTTCTATACCATAAACCATATTCCTCGGTCTTCTTCAGATATCTTAGGATTCTTTTCACAACAGTCATATGTGATTCCCTAGGATTAGCAAAAAATATAGCAACTATTCCTACTGCATGTGCAATATCTGGTCTAGTATGTACAACATACATGAGTTTTCCAATCATTGATCTGTACAAAGTCTAATTTACCTCTGATGACATGTCCTCCTTTTTCAGCTTACATCCAGTTACCATCGGTGTTCCAACTGGTTTGGAATCTTCCATCTTGAATATTTTCAACACTTCATTGATGTATTTGGATTGTGAAATGAAAATACCTTCATCTTGTTGCATGATCTATAGACCAAGGAAGAGCTTGATCTGTCCAAACATAGACATCTCAAACTCTTTTCTCATTTCATTTGCAAATGATTTTCATAGCATATCATTTCCTCCAAATATGATGTCATCAATAAATATCTTAGCAATCAAAATGTTAGCATCAATATCTTCCTTCAAATACTTATGAGATTGGAATGAAGTCTTTCATACCAAGATCAGGGTGCGTGTTTCAATCCATACAAGGCTTTGTGTAATCTACATACCATGTTCCTTTTGTCTGGATCAACAAACCCTTATGGTTGTTCAATGTATACCTCTTCCTCAAGTATTCCATTTAGGAATGCAGACTTGACATCTATTTGGTATACCTTGAATCCTTTACATGCAACATAAGCAAAGGTCTCTCCATAGTCAATCCCTTCTTGTGCATACCCCTTGCATACTAGTCTTGCTTTGTTTTTGGTGACTTCTCCATTCTCATTCAGTTTATTCCTGAATATCTATTTTGTACCGATGACATTCTTTTCATCTGGTCTCGGTACAAGTGTCCATGTCTTGTTTTTCTTGATCTTCTCAATCTTCTCATTCATAGCACTAATCCATTTATTATTATCAAGTGCATCATTGACAGATTTTGGCTCAAAATTACAAATAAGACATCTTGTATTTAGAGACTTACTTATGGTTCTCATACCAGTCTTCTTATCTCCAATGATCTGGTTCTGTGTATGGTTTCTTCTAGCATATCTAGCAAGTATAAGTTCAATTCTTTGTCTATCATCTTGATCATCATTGTGTGCTTCACTTTGATCTCCCTCACTTGGTACATCATGTTATGCCCTGCATACCCATCCCTACATTTTGTGGGAAAAATGTTGGGTCCCCCTTTTTTCTTTTTCTTTCTCCTTGGTTTATTTTTGTTTCCTTTTGTTCCCCTCCGAGATTTACTTCCACGAGGGTCGTTCTCTTTTGTTTTTTGTCTTCTTTCCTCTGGGACCCAGTCCCAGAGTGTGTTATTCTTTTGATTCGGCCGGACCCCGGACTCCGAGATTCTCTGCCATCATGTCTTCTTTGCTGGAGGATATGGTTACATGGAATCCCCAGGACCAGAGTCTGGAGGTCTTCCTTTTTTAGATTTTGTGAAAGAAAAGTGGGATGTTTTACCTTAGGGGTATAAATAGAATTTACCAATCACTTTCACATTTACTGTGATCAAAACACTCAGAGAAGTTAGAGTGATTCAAAGGCGATTAAGGTGATTCAACAATGTTAAGTGCATTTTTTCTCTGAGATTAACAAGTGAATTAGCAGTCATTCACGGTGGTGTGTTAGTTGTCATTTGAGACTTCCTAGTTTGCAGAGCGCCTCCCGTGCTCTTCCTCCCATTTTCTTTGTGTTTTCAGGTAGGTCCTTCGGCTCTCTTCCTTCTGGTTTCTTGTTTTCTGATTTCTTTCTTTTGTATCGGTTGGTTTTTGTTATGTTTTTGTTTTCTATTTCTGGTTTTGCTCTTATTGTCGCCTCTTGTTTTGGGGTGGCTCTGCCAGAGGGTTGTCTGCCCTTTGTGTAGTTGTAAGATAATGTAAATGTTTCTGTATATACCTATAAATTGCATGTAGATATCTCTGTATAGGCTATTTTAGGGTCATTTTACTTTGGCTTGCGAGTTTGCTTTGGCACTCTATAAATTTGTATATTAGTGTATATTGGATGTATATCCTTTTGGTTTTATGACGAGCTCACCATGCTCTCTCATGTTTAATCAAATTGTGGAGTTCGTCAGAGAGGTATTCGTCATGGTTCAAACTTGGCACCTCACCTATTTGGGCCATGGTGGCTTTCTCTCTCCTCTATCATGTCATCTTAATGGTGGGTTTAACTCCCCACGCATGAGCATTTAAAATCAGCCCAAGTGGCATTCACTTTCTTGCATGTTAAAACAGTTGTTTCTGTTATTACCATTACTCCTCTTTACTGCATGACCATGTGACACCCCATGTCATCCTAGTACGGCCAATTCTCAGTCATATCAATAATGGTCATCTTTGCTAGACTCCAGGTCCCAAGTTCCCTTGGGTCCTCTGTTTCATTCATTGCATGAGCTAGAATCCCAGGAACCCCCAGGTGTTGATTAAGTCCCCAAGTCATTGTGCTTTATATATTATATTTCTGGGGTTTTGATGTGAACTAACATCTTTTCAGGAAGATGTGCGAAGCACTGGTGAAAGTTCTCATATCTGGGATTGCTTTATGTTTTTATATATATACTGATGGTTGTCTAGTCTTGCAGGTTGCCAGAATTAACTCATCGAACATGTCTGAAGCATCTACACCACCTTCACCACTTGGGAGTCTGGAACTCCGCACTAATTCAACCAGGGTGGTCTCCAGGACAAAGGCTGAGAAGGCCCTATAAAAACTCCCACTTTCCATGAAATACATAAAGGGAGAAGTTAGTGAAAATGATATTTATTCAACGCAAGGCCGGAGACCTGATAGAACTTCATGCTGTCGCCTCCGCAATCCTTAAGGCGGCATGCTTTCCCTGCTCAGTGCAGGCTCTGAAGCTCATTCTTACACTTCTAGAACACTACAATCCAGTTGTCCGGGCTTTCATGCTTGTCTCTCATGTTCCTTCAGGATATCCAATGCCCATGGTGTCTCTTGATGCCGCAACATTCTCTTCAGGGATGGGAATTCCCCAGTTTGCAAATGCTACAGTCCTCATGTGAGCCCAGGCACTCGATGAGTTTGAAAAGCTCCCAGGAATGGCCCGACAATACCTTAATGCCAATTGGATCATGACCCCCAGGAAAGACTATAAAAAGATGAAGTTGGAGATCCCCCAGACGAAATTTAAAGAAATCATACAGATGGGGATCTTCGCATTATGTAGGTTCTTTGGAGAGCCCCATCCATGGGAATTCTCGGCATGGATGTACTACTACTTGTTTGGCATCACCTCCGATGGGAAAGCTTTCTACTGGGCAACAATCATCTCCAATCACGTGGATGCTTAGCTCGTCAAGGTCACCCGATCCCCAAAATTTTACATGACTTCTTATGTCTTATGGGCACTAGCACAACAACGACCCGTGACCTGTTGATTACTTACAACAGGTGTGCTCAGAACTGGCAAAGGCCAGAATGCTCCATGGGATTATTTCCCACAGATACAATGGGAGGCTAGTTTGCCCAGCTTCTGCAGGGTAAATGATGATTTCATCTACCATCATCTTCTCACACCCACTTGAGATGCCAGGTACCAGCTCTCAAAGGAGGCAATGAACCTGGTCAGCACTTATGGCCATTATTATATTCAATTTCAGAAATAATCATACATTTGGGTGATCGGCTTCTCCGGGAAACCCTACCTATTACCCAAAAATTATGGGGATAGGATAATTCTTTTAGAGTACTGTAGAAATTTTTTGGAGTTGTATGCCCTCTTCACATTGAAGAAGGTTACTAACGTCTCATTCCCAATCACTTGTGGGAACCATTGCTACAGCCTTGCAATGGAAAAAGAGGCCGACAATGAACTTAATTCTTCAAGGTTGGTATAATTTTATTTGAAGACGAAGAATTTTGATCCACTGGGAAAGATAGCAATGACACTTCCCCGGGCTGCCCCTCCACATGAGCTTCACTTGGAAGATTTTTGGGAAGATTGCCAGGATGACTTTGAGTTCTAGAACTGACATTTCCTTTAGATGACTCGAGGAATGATGAAGAATCTCAAGGTTTGAAAGTTCCCCAACGACTTTTCAGACACCGGGTCTACAGTAGACCTGCACTATAAGGCCCAGGGAGTAGATACGATGGCTCTCCCCCAGTGGACTGGGACACCCCGGAGGGCCCAATGATTGAGGACATCACCCATGATATAATTGAATGCAGTCATGCATATTTTCAGAAGGTGTGCCTGAAGAGTACAAGAAGAGTTGGACCATTTTTGAAAGGATCTACACTTGGGGCCCGAACCTCCGCACAGGGCACGGACAAAGGAAAAGGAAAAAAGGGAGCCACTATCCAGGTTTTATCAAATGTTAAGGTTCCCACTGCTGAACAAGTGCAGCTTCATCTGGCAATGTTCCAATAGATGAGAGAGGTGATAACCACCCAACTTGGTCTCCCGGTAGCCCAGGCAGAACCTGCCCTCCCTGTTGGTTCCCTTTCCCTTGCAGAACTCATGATTCAAGCAGCGGGGACAGGAGTGGGGAAAGAATGTGTGGCCATGTTAGAGGCCAGGCCACCGTTGATAACAAGAAGAAAGAAGAAAGGAACAAGTGTTCCTCAACCTAAGATAGAGGTAGAACTTGGGATGCCCAACATACCCAAAATATAAATTGTCTCCTCAGACTCCCCGGAGCCAGACAATCAGCTAGACAACTTCCTAGACATCTCCCCTCCATACGATGACTTTGACGACATATTCAGGACATACACGCTGGTAAATTTACAGGGAGATATTGGGAGGGTGGTGGAGGAAATTACCACCCAGGAGGAAACAATAACCCCCACCGAGGAAGAAGTCCCAGAGAAAGAAGCTGCCACAGAGCAAGAAATCTAGGAAATGGAAGGAGAAAAGGAACAAGAACAGGGGAACATCTCAGATATTCAGGAAATCCTTGTCATTGAGATTGAAACAAAAAAAAACAAGTACAGGATGAGTAGCCATTTTTAGCTAAGGGAACCAGACCTACGAGGATAATTGTAACCTCATACGCCATACTCCAGACACCCTTACCAACTCTGGGTAGGGTAACATTTGGCGAGGTGATCTCAGCAGCCCAAACGCTAAACATTGGACAGATGCCTCCACAACCTCCAAAAGACAAGCCAACATAGGAAAATATGCCAGTGAATATTGTCGAAGAAGAAGAAGAAAAACAACAACAAGAGGGGGAGAACCCCAAAGATATGAATGTGGATTCAATAGATGCTACTAAGAACACTAGGGCAGAGAATACTGATACCACAAAAGTGGATGATGCAGATGATCTAGAGAATACAGGAAAAGAGTCTGAAGAGACTCAAAACACTGGGGAGGAATAGCGAAACCCAGGAGGGGATACACAGGATCAAACTTTGGCAACAAGGCCACCCCCACCACCAAAATGGTTGGTGGACTAAAGAAAAAGGAAGGCCCCAACAGTGGCAAAGGCCCATCTCTCCTTGGCAGAGATGATGGCGCAAACACAAAGTGCAAGCACAAAGAGCAAACACAAAGTGCCCCCAAAGCAAAGAAGGCCCAGACAGTCCATACCATCTGGACTAGGCCGGGCGGAGATATAGTTGTGATAGTTGCAAGACCTCCCCCAGAGGCAGAAGCGGCAATAGTGAAAACCAAAGATTACACCATTACAGAGGTGCCTCTGGGGAGAAGAGACAAGCAGGGTGAGTTAGACCCGCTAAGAGAAGCAGCCAAGGTGGTAGAAGTCCGCTATGACAAACAGTCATAGAAGTTGAAGGAGAAAAGAGATATAAAGGAAAATCTCCTCAAACTTATGGTAGTGCTTGCGCAGCCCCTGGCCAAGATCCATCTGGAAGCTTCCACCTCCAGACCACCGCTTCCATAGGGTGACATGGATGCTCTTAGGGCCATGAAGAAGAAGGCATAGGTTGTGGATGGGTGGATCGCCGAGAAAATAGGGGTCATAAGGCAATTTTTAGTTGTATCACTCCTAGACCTTTACTTGGCCAAAAATATCTTCGGATAAGTAACGAATGCAATTATTATATGGGAAGGAAACTTGGAGAAATAGGAAGGGTGGAAGACCAGTTTAGATGAATTCATCAACTCCAGAGAAGAGGCCGTTACAGAGGTGGGAATTTTGGGAGAGGAATCGTTCAAATTCCTCTAGGCCCAATACTCTAGACTCGGCCTCAAAATTGAGGTGTGCAAGCAATTGGTCACGGCCCTAAAGGAGGAATTCATAGAAGTCTGGTATCCATTGGACCTATTCAAAGAATTCATTGTAATGGTGTCACAAGTCGACCCCTTCACCACCACAACATGCACCCCAGAGGACTGCGTCCTTAGTAAATATGATGAGCTGACGGAGTCCCTGTACGAGTCTGTTGGGGACTTTGACGGGGGAAAGCTATCAAGAATATCTAAGATGATGCTCTGGGCTCATGATGTCGTAAAATTAGTAGATGGATTTTGGGAAGGAGTCGGGGATATTGAAGAGAAATTTAGAATTGTCTGCAATCAGTGGACCAACATTAAGAACATAGATGAGGATGGCATCAGCCAAGTTTTGGAGGCATTCAAGAACAGTAAAGGATAATAAAGTTCTCTGGACTCTATGGATTATTACCAGCAGAGTGCATTCTTTTACAGTCATTATTCTTTGAGTGTAAGCACCCGGATCCCAGAGTCCCAGATCCAAAAGTTTTGTATTCTTTCTATGACCCGTGTCCAGATTCTCTGGAGACGACTAGTCACTATCCAGCAGTTAGTAACGGGGTCAGAAAGTAGGTAATCTCAATAGAGTGTGTTAGATGGAAGGATGGTCCTAACAGGTGGTCTTCCTGAGGTGCCACTCTAGCATTAACTACCTAGTGCATCAGAGAGAGTGAGTCACATATGGCATTAATGAGGCATGTATCCTCAAACTTCAAAGAGATCAAATTTCTTCTCTTCTTCCTCTGGCACTCTTCTCAATGTCGATTCTTCCATACCTCTCTTCTTATCTTATTCTTATGACATGTCAGACCTCGTTCCTCTTTGAGGTGATTGTAAAAGTGGTGTAGGTAGTACCGACCACTTGATATTATATTTTATTGTTGAATGTAAAGTTAGATTAGGTTAAGCTTTAGGGCAAGTATGTGTATAAATAACAAGACCGACCTCATTTCAAGGGTCAGCAAAATTGATGATTTTGCATTCCATAGTAATAACATTTCAGCATTTTCATTTCTTGTAGTTACAGATCTCAATGCTCGATAGTTCTTAGCAGTTCTCAGTAGCTAGATGCTCTCTTGGAGCCATTGATGTACACACTAGTGATGCTAGAAAATTGTTAATGAAGAAAGAAGGATTCTTGCAATGATGTTGTTGGTGTCTTGATCTCTGAGTTAACACTTTTTTGTGTTGTATGTTTCTGATGTCCTTTGCTCTAATGTTTAAGTAGATTAACAACCTCTTTCCCCTTGCTATTGAACATGTATGAATCATCAATTCTGTATATGTTTAGTATTTAGTATAGTTTGTTAGAGCATGGTTGATGTTTTAAATGTATTTGCATAACTATAAGTAGAATGAATACACTCTAACCCTAGCATATTTTTTTAATTTTGTTTGATAATTCAAATGCTTGCAGGAAACCCTAACTTACCAAAATCCTTGGAGAAGACGAGCCAATAAAAACCAGCTATTCCCCCAAACAAAATAGTCACACACCCAACTTAGCTCTCGCAATGTCGAGACCCGACACTCAGGTGCTTGAAGGCCCAAAGAATTTATTCCCCAGGACAACCTTTACAGGAAAAGTTGTCTGGTACCCTGGTACCCAAAGTCCCAAAGTCCCATCAACAGAAACTGGTGCTAGAAGGAGGGCATGAGCTCATCCCCTTCAGAGGTTCTAGACATTACACCACCTGAGGGTTCCCCAAGCCATAGTTTTAGGAATCAGACCTTTAGTGGGATTGGATCATTTTCACCTATACAATTCGAAAGAGTCCTTATAAGATCAGCCCCCAATCCTGAAAGGTTTGTTGACCTCGAGCCTCCTGCTCGAAAGAAGCGGAGCCCGTAAACCAAGTAGCCAACCAACCATGTCTGGGGATCTACTACATCTTAGAATACCCAAGTTTCTCAGACAATATCAGGAGCTAGCGCTCAACCTAACCAAAATCAAACACCCTCAATGGCTACATACTTTGGTAACACTGGGTCCCCAATGGGGTAGTTCCTTGGTGTTACCAACAATCTTCCTCTGCATCCGGAGAAGATCTGCCCCAGATATGAGCATTTAGGCTCACGAACTGCAAAAGAACATCTGCAGGAATACAAAGATGTCATAAACTGACACTGGATCCAACATCAAGACATTGTGAACCCGATGTTCCCTCTGTCCTTGGGACAGAATGAGTTAAACTGGTACCTCAACTTATCGGCCAACTCCATCAATAGTTGGTAGGACATGAAAGACGCCTTCCTGGAATCCTTTCATGTACATGTGGACCTGATGTAGTCCCACAGCCAGTTTATCTCCATCCAGAAGGAACCAAATGAACTCCTCACAACTTTTAACCATCGGTTCCAATGAGCTTTGAAGTGGTGCACGGGCCCCTTTATCCCATCCATGGACATGACCATCCAGACATACCTGAACACCATGGACCCTTTTTTTGCCACTCTCCTATGGATAACCACCGCCCCTAATGACCATGATACTTAGGCAAAGGTTTACAACCTAGCCTTGGAGTTGTCCCGTGGTTTGAATAAATCTCTCAGTGGGATTGGGCATAGCACACCTTTCAACATGATACCTGGAAGAACTTCTTACACTGGGGGATACAACCCCAATTAGACAATGGGTGCCCCAGCGATGGCCATGAAGCCACCACCACCAATAGACCAGTAGGCCCAATACGTGTATCCATCACAAAATCAGACAATACTGGGTCTGGAATTTGTTCCCTGGAACCAGCCATAGCAAATGCAACAACCATTGACACAACCCTTCAGAGTACCTTTCTTCCAGTCACCCGTGGCTAGAGGATTGTTGTCCTCAACTCCAGGAGTTGTTGCCACTTTCCCAGGAAACCAACCGTCACATTATGACGCAAACACCTAGCTGTCCACCGAGGTTGAATCCCTCTAGCGATTGGTGTCCTCCCTGACTATGGACATGGGATAGATGAAGGTGGGGCCTTCCACGCCTCACAACCCCAATTTCTAGAGAGGAAATATTTTCTCCAGACAATGAAATAACATTTCGGGAGGTAGAAACTACAACAACAGGCCTCAGCCCAACCAACAACAATGGAACAACAATGCAAACACCAGAGGTCCTCCTCTAAACCAAAACACCACTCAGGGCGATGTTGGACCTACTCATTTCACGTCGATTGTAGAACTCCAACCCCTGACTAACTGGTGTAGATTGCATGATAGCGACTCTCATTCTGAGGTGAACTGCGCCACACTAGAGAAGGTCATTATGATTTCCTAGTTGGAAAGATAGCAACCTGTTGATCCTACTCCCCCAGAAACATCAATGCAAGAGCCTACTCACAGTGCCTTCACCTGTGAGACCATCTTCTTTGGGATAGACAAGGAAGACAAAGAAGAGCTTGAATTACAAGGGTTCTTTGACGAATCTATCCCGACCTTTGAGGCCAATGCCTTCACCAACCTGCGGGCTCCCTACAACACTCAGATTCAGGCTAGTAAAGGATCAGTTTATATGCCTACACCTCCTAGAGATACCCCTCCCTGGGACAATACAAGTGATCGCTCCTTCCCCTTGAAAGGGCCTGGCTCTAACCAAGCTAAGGACCCGGCCGAGGGAAGCCCACTTTACCTAGGGGGAGGTTTGACATCACTAAGGCGTTGGAAAGAACCACCACCTCCATGACCTTGATGGAGGTTTTATTGAATTGTCCCGAGTAGAAGAAGTCTCTTTTGAAGCTCTTAGGAAACCCAGAAGCTATCAGTCGCCCACCCAAGACTATCACTTTTGATGATGCTAACGCGACTGTCTTCCAGGGAAACATAGAGGATCCTCCCTTTTTAATAGGTTTTAACATACAAGGGAAGAACCTACACAATTTCTTGGTAGATTCCAAAGCTTCGGGCAATGTTATGCCCTTATCTATATGCCTGAAGCTCAGACTCCATCCCACTCCATCCAAAGGCAAAGTAGTCCAACTGGAAAAAACTACTATGAAAATGGTAGGTGAGTTGAAGAACGTCCGAATTCAGCTCATCCAAGACCCCCAGATATCAAGCATTATAAACACCCAAGTGGTGGACATCCCTGAAACTTAAAGGATGTTGTTAAGTCGTAATTGGTCCAAGGCCCTTAACGAGTATTTCTTCACAGACTTCTCCTACTTGTGGCTCCCTTGGGAAGGGCACCCTAACTAGATCCAGGTAGAAAGTGAGCCTAGGATGAAGCAGGCCCTCACCAAAGTCAGGAGGGTGAATGAAATCCTTTTCTCTGAGACTTCCCCTAGGGTTTACCCCCCTCTAGAGATCCTCACATTTGATTTCACCCCCGGGGAGGATCCCATAGTTTCTCAGAGAATTTAGGACCTGGATGAAAAATTGAGGGGTGAGGTCAACTCATAAGGTATTGCAGCAACTCCTGCAACACTCTTGTCTGGCACTTAGTTCTGGGTGAATTATCAAAAACATTATGAACTAGAGTGTGAGCCTTACATTTATGCTACTACCTACCACATCAAAGCCCTCTAGGAGGAAGAACACAAAATAGATTTTCCTAGACCCGAAAATCATTCCGGCAGTACACCCAAGGTACCACCTGTCTAGGAATCCCAACCACAGACTTCTCTGGAGGAAAACCTCACCCATGCGCCATCAGAGCTAGAGGAAATCCTCCCAACCTCCCCAAAATCAATCCAAATGCCACTTCACCTTCCCAACTCCAGAAAATGAACAATGACTTGTGGACCCTAAAGTTTGACGGGTCCCAGTCTAAATAAGGCTATAGGGCCAGAGTGGAATTGATCAACCCGTGAGGGAAATCCTTCCTCACGTCTTACAAGCTATAGTTCAACTACACAAATAGCTGTTACCCAAATTTTTACATGCGCGAAAAAAGTAAAATTTGCGTAAAGAAACATCTCTTTAACATTACTGTTCAGCCAATGCAAAAGAAATACATTGCTATTACATTCATATTATCATATTATATTTGTACTCTAAGTTTTGATCAAATTCACACTTTTAGATTCATAAATGATCATTACATTGTGCATTCATACTGAATGTATTAGACAAGTGTTCCTTCAAGGTCACATCTTGCATACTAAAACTTAGAGGACATATGCAGAAAAGAAAGTAAAAGAGAAGCATGATGAAGTCTAGGGTCTATGTATTGCCTTTAAGAGGTCTTCTAGCTTTTGGAGTGGTTCATCTACATCATCTGAAGTCTTTCATGTCCTGTCTGGTCTTTGTCTGTCCTCAATCCTAGGTCTTCAGTGGTCCTGTATCCTGCATCATGGTGTGAAAAAAGGAATGTGTTAGATCCAATTGGATCTAAGCAATACAAGGGACAGTAAACAACATACAATCAATTCTCTTCGAAACTGCATATCAATCTTGCTGAATCAAT
>MU224885.1:589638-616081 GCA_018584345.1 Thuja plicata
TTAACCTTAATTGATTAATTACCATTAATTAATTAATTAAATTCAATTTCCTATAGTTTAAATTCAAATATTTAAACTTACTAATTAAATTATTCCAATTTAATTAATTTAATTTCATTCAATAAAGCAATTCTAAATAAAAAAGAATTCAATTATCTCACATGTTGAAAACTTGTATTAAATAAATGAATTCAATATTTATTTATCTTCAAAGAGATAACTCCAATCAGATCACATGGTTTACTCCACCCATCTCTCTAGTCCACATGGGTAACTTCACCCACCACTCCAGTTCACATGGGTAACTTCACCCACCACTCCAGTTCACATGGGTAACTTCACCCACCTCTTCAGTTCAAAAAGGTAACTCACAATTAGCTCTTCAGTCAACCAAACTCTATCTCCTCTTTACCAATTGAAGAGGTGGAGTTTACTGATGGCTTCTCTAGTTCCCTTTGATCTCAACCGCTCATCTCCCTATCTCTGGGATTGATCTCAACCATTCATTTCATCCCCAATTCCTATATAATAAACCCTTCATAACCATTTGAAGGATCCAGGATTTCAAGCTCTCGTGCGCCATTACTATGTTCATTTGGTTCTAGAATTCAAGTCATCTTGCGATCACACACACATTTTAAGTATCAAATTCTCGATGCTTCTCAAGTCATAGACGCTGCCCACACCAATACTGAGCATCAAAAACAACATTTCAAAAGGAGTAGAGAGAGATAATAGAAGCTTCAAGCACTTTGGGGTTTGCATTCATTTGTTTTCCTTTCTTTTCTTGTACATTTTATTGCTTACATTTCAAGTTATTCGTTTTAGGAGTTCTTGTGTACTTGATTTATATCATTTGTAAAACCTTTGCTACTAACCCCTGCCTTTGGAAAGCTTGGGAATCATGAATCAGGAAAAGGAGGTGTACAGTTACAAATCGTGAATGGATCCCAAATGATGTCCTTCCTAGATGGGTACTCTGGGTATAACCAAGTCATAGTTAAGTACAAAGATAGAGACAAAATGACATTCACCACCAAGTGGGGAACGCTTGCATACCAGAGGATGCCCTTTGGCCTTATCAATGCAGGGGCCACATTTCAAAAGGCTATGGACATTGCGTTTGAAGGCCTAGTTAACAAATGTATAATCATCTACATGGATGATTTGACCGTCTTTTCCCGGGATAGGCATGATCACTTTTCCCACCTTGCCCAAATTTGTGAGAGATGTCGCTGGTATGGAATTTCCCTCAACCCTAAGAAATGTATATTCGGGGTCACTGAAGGGAAGCTGCTTAGGAATATCATCTTCAAGAAGGGTATATCTATTGACCCTGAGAGATTTGAAGCACTGCTGAACCTATAGATACCCGGTAGCAAGAAAGAAATGATATAATTCTTTGGAAAGATAAATTTTGTCCGGCAGTTCATCACTGGATTCGCTGAAATAGTAAAACCACTCAATGACATGATGAAGAAAGACACGAAGATTAAGTGGAGTCTAGAAGCAAAGCGGGCATTCACCCAAATTAAGAAAATGATTATGGAGGCACTAGTCTTGGCCAGTCCAGACTATTCCCTCCCATTTCCTATATACTCCTTTGCTTCGTTGCATTTTTCCATGACAGTTTTGACCTAGAAGTTCAAAGGGGAAGAATGACTGATAGCTTTTATGAGCTCCCCTTTCAAGAACACCTAAGTCTGGTATTTGTCTTTGGAAAAGTAGGCCTTTGCTCTTGTCTACTCCATAAAGAAATTCAGGCATTACATTCTCTGGAGAAAAGTGCGCGCTATCATCCTAGACCAGGCTGTTAAGTCTCTACTCCTACAAAGTGAACTAGGTGAATGACAAGGGAAATGGATGGCCATCCTCCAAGAATATGATTTGGAAATGCAACCCATGAATATAGTCTAAGGTCAAGGACTATGTAGAGAGATGGCAGAAGGAACTCCCAACATTGAGTGTCAAACTTACATAGTGGAGTCCATCACTCAAGATCCATGGTATACCAACCTGGTATACTTATTGTTGAATAAAAAATGCCCATAGGGGCTTCCCCCAAACAAATGTCGTGCCCTGTGGTTAAAAATCCCACATTTCATGATAAAAAATAAAACACTTTTTTACAAGAACTACAAGGGAGTGTACCTCCAGCGCATAGACAAGGTTCAGGATGCTAAAATGATTGAAGAATTTCATGGGTAGTTTGGAACCGGGCATGGCTCACCTAATGCCACTTCCCACTAGATTCTCTAGGATGGATACTATTGGCCTTGCATCTTTAAGGATGTCTACACTCACGTTTAGAGGTGCAACACTTGCCAAATGACCGGACATCAGGAATGGAACCCGACCATGCCTTTGCAGTCAGTCTTTGAGGTTAGACCCTTAGCCCAATGGGCATTTGATTTTATCAAGGAAATTAACCCCAACTCATTTTCCAACCACCAGTACATTTTGATTCCTATTGGTTATTGCACCCGGTGGTTTGAAGCTATTCCTTGCAAAAACAACACAGCAGATGTAGTTATGAAATTCTTGGAAGAAAACATAGCCACCCATTTTAGAATGCCATTTGCTACAGTGTGTGACAATGGTCCGATGTTTTCTTTAGAGAAATTACTTGAATGGACCTATGAGATAAAGGTCACCCTAAATTTATCCATCAACTATTACCCCCAGGGTAATGGTGTGGCTGAATCTACCAACAAAAATCTACTTGAGGTGACTAAACACTTGTTAGAACAAAACCCCTAGGACTGGCACCAAAAGCTTAGGTTTTCTCTCTGGGAGGATCGCACCAGAATTAAGGCAGCCCTAGGGACTTCCTCATTTCACCTGATTTATGGCCAGAATCCAGTATTCCCTATCAACTTATAGATCCCGATACTACAGTTCATGTAGGAATTCAACAACCAGGACAACATTGTGGAGGTTTGGCTTCTGAACCTGGTGCGAATGGAGGAACAAAGAGACACGGCCCTTGAACACTTGGTGCGTCACCAAGGAATAGTTAAATGATGGTTTGACCGAAGAGCCCAGTATAATTATTTTTAGATTTTAGACCTGGTCCTTCTGTGGGATAATGCAAAGGAAAAGAAGGGAAAGCACACTAAGTTTCAACAACTCTGGCTCGGACCATATCTGATATCTGAGATCTATGGGGCAAATACTTATTGCCTCAGCACTATGGCTAGATAAGTTGTCCCATTTCCTTTCAATAGATAGTTTCTCAAGCACTATTTTGAATGAGGTGGGTGGTTGTTTTGTCCGCAGTTGTACTGTACGTAAAGTCCTTGCTTGTAAATATCTCTCCCGGTTTTCCTTTGGAATACCTTGTAAATAGTTTGTCGTCCGTCCTCTAGGACTGCTGCCCTTTTTCTTTGGTTTTGTTTTTTGGCTTTCTTTTTCTTCTTGTTTTTTTGGGTTCCCAGCATGTTGTCTTCTTCTTATAGACAGGTATGCTTCGCATAACATCTAGTCTTTGGAATGGTACCTTATGCATTCCGGTGAATTCAGAATCTATTATTAGCATGGCAACGTGAAAGAAGTCTAGAATGTTCTCTCCTATTCGACAACTCAAAATGGATGGCAATGTGAAAGAAGTACCACCATTAAAATTGGCTAAGATTAAGGTTCACGGTGAAAGGAGTACCACCTTCCCATCTAGAAAAGAACTAAAGAATAAGAGAACTCCAGTTTCTGGGGGAACATGCTAGATATGATGACTTTGGTTTGATGTATTCAGTGCCTCCTCTTTGCTTCTCCCGGAAGTCATCATCTTAGTTTTCTTTCAAGGCACACACTTCACAATTGATGAAAGACCAAAGGATAGAATCATTGATGAGTCAAATTTTCTTGGACACCTTGCACCTTGCAAGTAGATTGCTCCAGGTAAAGATAGGTTTTGGTTTCTACTAACTAGAGATTTTGTAATTCTTGAATGCGCTAAGGCATTCCTCTCAGATAGTCACCATTTTTTATGCCCTGCATACCCATCCCTACAATTTGTGGGAAAAATGTTGGGTGCCCCTTTTTACTTTTGCTTTCTCCTTGGTTTCTTTTTGTTTCCTTTTGTTCCCCTCCAGGCTTTGCTTCCGCGAGGGTCATTCTCTTTTTCTTTTTGTCTTCTTTCCTCTGAGACCTGGTCCTAGAGTGTGTTTGTCTTTAAAGTCGGCTGGACCCCAGACCCCGAAATTCTTTGCCATCATGTCTTCTTTACTGGAGGATATGGTTACATGGAATCCCCAGGCCTAGAGTCTGGAGGTCTGCCTTTTCTTGAGTTTGAAGAAGGAAAGTGAGATGTTTTACTCTAGGGGTATAAATAGAATTTACCAGTCACTTTCACATTTACCATGATCAAAACACTCAAAGAAGTTAGAGCAATTCAAAGGTGATTAAGGTGATTCAACAATGTTAAGTGCATTTTTCTCTCTAAGATTAACAAGTGAATTAGCAGTCATTTGTGGTGGTGTGTTAGAATTTGTTTGAGACTTCTAGGTTTGTAGAGCACCTCCCATGCTCTTCCTCCTATTTTATTTGTGTTTTGAGCTAGGTCCTTTGGCTCTCTTCCTTCTAGTTTCTTGTTTTCAGGTTTTCTTGCTTTTGTCTCGCTTGGTTTTTGTTCTATTTTTGTTTTCTATTTCTGGTTTTTCTCTAGTTGTCACCTCTCGTTTTAGGGTGGCTCTGTCAGAGGTTTGCCTACCCTCTATGCAATTGTAAGATAGTGTAAATGTTTCTTTATATACTTATAAATTTCATACAGATAGTTGTGTATAGGTTATTTTAGGGTTATTTTTCTTCGGCCTATGAGTTTGCTTCGGCCCTTTGTAAATCTGTATATTAGTGTATATTGGATGTATATCCTTCCAGTTTTTTGATGAGCTCGCCATGCTCTCTCATGTTTAATCAAATTTTGGAGTTCGTCAGAGAGGTATTCGCCATGGTTCAAACTTAGCACCTTGCCTATTCGAGCCATGGTAGCTTTCTCTCTCCTCTGTCATGTCATCTTAATGGCAGGTTTAAGTCCCCATGCACGAGCATTTAAAATCGGCCCAAGTGGCATTTGCTTTCTTGCATGTTAAAACAATTGTCGTTGTTATTACCATTACTCCCCTTTATTGCATGACCATGTGAAACCCCATGTCAGCCTAGTATGACTAATTCCTGGTCATATCAATAATGGTCATCTTTGTCAGACTTTGGGTCCCAGGTTCCCTTGGGTCCTCTGTTTCATTCGTCGTACGAGCCAGAATCCCCAGAACCCCGGGCGTTGATCAAGTCCCCAAGTCATTTATGCTTAATATATTATATTTTTGGGGTTTTTATGCGAACTAACATCTTTCATGAACACGTGTGAAGTGGTGGTAAAATTTCCCAGACACGGGATTACTTTATGTTTATATATATATATATATATATATATACACACACACACACACACACAGACAGTTGTCTGGTCTTGCAGGTTGCCAAAATTAACTCATCAAACATGTCTAAAGCATCTGCACCACCTTCACCACTTGGGAGTCCAGAACTCCCCACTACTTTGACCAGGGTGGTCAGCAGGACAAAGGCTGAGAAGGCCCTGGAAAAATTCCCACTTTCAATGAAAGGCATAAAGGGAGAAGTTATTCTGGGATCAAAGGTTGATTCCAAGTTGTAGTTGGTTATCGACACAAGTGTCAGCGTATGGGCCAAAATGTAGGCCTTACTAAAAATGATGTTTATTCAATGCAAGGCTGGAGACCTGATGGCACTTCATATTGCTGCCTCCAGAATCCTTAATGAGGCATGCTTCCCCTGCCTAGTGCAGGCTCCAGAGCTTGTTCTTACACTTGCAGAAAACTACAATCTAGCCATCCAGACTGTCATGCTCACCTCTCCTATTCCTTTGAGCTATCCAATGCCCATGGTGTCTCTTGATGCTATAACATTCTCTTCAGGGCTAGGAATTCCCTAGTTTGCAAATGTTACAGTCCTAACCCGAGCCCAGGCACTCGACAAGTTTGGAAAGCTCCCAGGAATGGCCCAGCAATACCTCAATGCCAATTGGCTCAAGAACCCCAGGAAAGACTATAAAAAGATGAATTTGGAGATCCCCTGGATAGAATTTAAAGAAAGGATATGGATGGGGATCATCGCATTATGCAGGGTATTTGGAGAGCCCCATGCCCAGGAATTCTTGGCATGGATGTACTACTACTTGTTTGGCATCTCCTCCGGCAGGAAAGATTTTGACTACGAAGCAATCATCTCCAATCTCATGGACGATTAGCTCATCAAGGTCACCTGGTCCCCCAAATTTTACATGAATTCTTATGTCTTATGGGAACTAGCACAACAACACCCCTTGACCTGGGGATTACTTACAACAGGTGTGCTTGGAACTGGCAAAGGCCAAAATGCTCCATGGGATTATTTCCCATAGATACAATGGGAGGCCAGTTTCCCCAGCTTCTACAGGGTAAATGATGCTTTCATCTACTATCATCTTCTCACACCCACTTGAGATGCCAGGTACTGGCTCTCAAAGGAGGCAATGAACCTGGTCAGCATTTATGGCCATTATTATATTCAATTTCATCAACACTCATACATTCAGGTGATCGGCTTCTCTGGGAAACCCTGCCTATTACCCAAACATTGTGGGGATAGGATAACTCTTTTAGATTACTGGAGACAAATTCTGGAGCTATATGTCCTCTTCACATTGAAAAATTTTACTAACATCTCATTCCCAATCACTTGTGGGAACTATTCCTATAGCCTTGCAACGGAAAAAGAGGCTGACAGTGAACTTAACTCTTTGGAGTTGGCAGAATTTTATTTGGAGCGGAAGAATTTTGATCCGCTAGGAAAGATAGCAACGAGACTTCCCTGGGCTGTCCCTCCACATGAGCTTCACTTAGAAGATTTTTGGGAATATTTCCAAGACAACTTTGAGGTCTGGAACTGACATTTCATCTGGATGACTCAGGAAATGATGAAAAATCTCAAGCTTCGAAAGTTCCCCAATGATTTTTCAGACACCGGGTCTATAGTAGACCCACAGTATAAGGCCTAGGGAGTAGATATGATGGCTCTCCCCCTAGTGGACTGGGACACCCCAGAGGGCCTGACGATCGAGGACATCACCTACGATATAATTGAACGCAGTCATGTGTATTTTTAGAAGGTGCGCCCGATGAGTACAAGAAGAGTTGGCCCATTTTTGAAAGGATCTACACCTGGGGCTAGAACCTCTGCATAGGGCATGGACAAAGGAAAAGGAAAAATGGGGGCCACGGCCTAGGTTTTATCAAATGTTAAGGTTCGCACTGCTGAACAAGTGCAGCTTCATCTGGAAACATCCCAAAAGATGAGAGAGGTGTTAACCACCCAACTTGGTCTCCCGGTAGCCCAGGTAGAACCTTCCCTCCCTGTTGGTTCCCCTTCCCTTGTAGAACTCATTATCCAAGCAGTGGGGACAAGAGCAGAGGAAGAATGTGCGGCTATGTTAGAGGTCGGGCTACCGTTGATAATAAGAAGAAAGAAGAAAGGAACAAGTGTTCCTCAGCCTAAGATAGAGGCAAAGCTTGGGATGCCCAATATCTCCAAAATATACATTGTCTCCTTGGACTCCCCGAAGTTGGAAAATCAGCCAGACAAATCCCTGGAGATCTCCCCTCCACATGATGACTTTGACGTCATATTTGGGACAGACGAGCTGGTAAATTTATAGGGAGATATCGAGAGGGAAGTGAAGGAAATTACTAGCCAGGAGGAATCAATAACCCCTGCCAAGGAAGAATACCCAGACAAAGAAGCTACCACAGAGAAGGAAGTTTGGGAAACAAAAGGAGAAAAGGAATAAGAACAGGTGAACATCTCAGATGTTTAGGAAAATCTAGTCATTGAGACCGAAGCAGAAAAAGAACAAGTACAAGATGAGTAGTCGGCTTCAGCTAAGGGAACCAGACCTATGGGGATAACCATAACCTCAACTACCATGTTCCAGACACCCTTACCAACTCCAGGTAGGGTAACATTTTGTGAGGCAATCTCAGAGGCCCAAACACTAAACATTGGCTAGACGCCTCCGCCACCTCTAGAAGACAAGCCAATGGAGGAAAACATCCTGGTGAATAATGTCAGAGAAGAAGAATAGGAGAAACAATGAGAGGGGGAGAACTCTAAAGATATTAATGTGGATTCCATAGATGCTACTAAGGACACCAGGGAAGAGAATACTGATGCCACAAAAGTGGATGATGCAGGTGATCTGGAGAATATAGAAAAAGAGTCCGAAGAGACTCAAAACACTGGAGAGGAACAACATAACCCTAGAGGGGATACACAGGATCAAACTTTGGCACCAAGGCCACCCCTACCACCACAATGGTTGGTGGACTCAAGAAAAAGGAAGGCCCCAATGACAGAAAATCCCCATCTCTCCTTGGCAGAGATAATGGTGCAAACACAAAGTGCCCCCAAAGCAAAGAAGGTCTGGACAATCCATACCATCTGGACTGGATCGGGCAAAGATACAGTTATGATAGTTGTAACACCTCCCCCAGAGGTAGAAGAAGAAATAATGAGAGCTAAAGATTATGCCATTACAGAGGTGTCTCTGGGGATAAGAGATAAGTAGGGTGAGTTAGACCTGATGAGAGAAGCAACCAAGGTGGTAGAAGCCTGCTATGATAAATATTCGCAGAATTTGAAGCAAGAAAGAGATAAAAATGAAAATCTCCTCGGACTTCTGGCAGTGCTTGCACATCCCCTAGCCAAGATCCATCTGGAAGCTTCCACCTCCAAACCATTGCTTTCACAGGGTGACATGGATGCTCTTAGGTCCATGAAGAAGAAGGCATAGGTTGTGGATAGATGGATCTCTGAGCAAATAGGGATCGTAAAGAAATTTTTAGTTGTATCACTCTCAGACCTTTACTTGGCCAAAAAACCTCTTCGAATAAGTAACCAATGCCATTGTTATATGGGAAGGAAACTTGGAGAAATATGAAGGGTAGAAGACCAGGTTAGATGAAGTCATCAACTCTAGAGAAGAGGTCGTCACAGAGGCGGGAATTTTGGGAGAGGAATCGTTTGAATTCCTTCAGGCCCAGTACTCTAGACTCGACCTAAAAATTGAGGTGTGCAAGCAACTAGTCATGACCCTAAAGGAGAAAGTCACTGTGATCCAGTATCCATTGGACCTATTCAAAGCATTCATTGTAAGGGTGTCACAAGTTGAACCCTTCACCACTAGAACATGTGCCCCGAAGGACTATGTCCTCAGTAAATATAATGAGCTGATGGAGTCCCTGCACCAGTCTATCAGGTACTTTGATAGGGGAAAGCTATTTATAATATCTAAGATGATGTTCTGGGCTCATAATGTCATAAAATTAGTAGATGAATTCTGGGAAGGAGCTGGGGATATTGAAGAGAAATTTAGAATTGTCTGCAATTGGGGGAACAACATTAAGGACATAGATGAGGATGGCATCAGCCAAGTTTTGGAGGCATTCAAGAATAGTAAAGGACAATAAAGTTCTCCAGATTCTAGGTATTATCACCTACAGAGTGCATTCTTTTACATTCATTATTCTTTGAGCGTAAGCTCTCGGATCCTGGAGTCCCAGATCCAGTAGTTTTGTATTCTTTCAGTGACCTGTGTCCAGGTTCCTCGGAGCCGACCAGTCACTATCCAGCAGTTAATAACGGGGTCAGAAAGTAGGTAATCTTGATAGAATGTGTCAGATGGAAGGATGGTCCTGACAGGTGGTCTTCCTGAGGCATCACTCTAGTATTAACTACCTGGTGCATCAGAGATAGTGATATGTATATTTCATTGATGAGGCATGTAGCCTCGAACTCCAGAGAGATTGGATTTCTTCTCTTCTTCCTCCAATAGTCTTCTCAATGTCGATTCTTCTATACCTATCTTCTTGTCTTATTCTTCTGACATGTCAGACCTCAGTCCTCTTCAAGGTGATTCTAAAAGTGGTGTAGGTAGTACTGGCCACCGGATATTATATTTTATTGTTGAGTGTAAAGTTAGATTAGGTTAATATTCAGGGAAAGTATGTGTATAAATAACAAGACAGACCTCATTTCAAGGGTCGATGAAATTGATGATTTTGTAGTCCATAGTAATATCATTTCGGCATTTTCATTTCTTGTAGTTGCAGAGATCAATGCTCAATAGTTCTTAGCAGTTCTTAGTAGCTAGATGATCTCTTGGAGCCATTGATGTACACACAAGTGATGCTAGAAAATTGTTAATGAAGAAGGAAGGATTCTCGCAATGATGTTGTTGGTGTCTTGAGCTCTGAGTTAACACTCTTTTTTTCTGTATGTTTTTGATGTCCTTTGCTCTAATTTTTAAGTATATTAACGACCTCTTTCCCCTTGCTATTGAACATGTATGAATCACTGGTTTTGTATATGTTTAGTATTTAGTATAGTTCGTTAGAGCATGGTTGATGTTTTAAATGTATTTGCATAACTATAAGTAGAATGAATACACTCTAACCCTGGAATATCTTTTGAAGTTTGTTTCATTATCCAAATGCTTGCAGGAAACCCCAACTTACCAAAATCCCCAGAGAAGATGAACCAACAAAAACCAACTATTCCCCCGAACAAAATAGTCACACACCCAACGTAGCTCCCGCACTATTGAGACTCGACACTCAGGTGCTTGAAAGCCCAAAGAATTTATTCCCCAGAAAACCTTTACAGGCAAAGTTGGCCTGTACCCCAGTACCCAATGACAACTTACATCTATTGATGAGACTGGTCACAAAGTCCTGTCAACACATCATCTTGAGCAATATCCTGATTGTCGGTATTTGCATCTTGATGCTCAGGTGCAATAATCTATTTCTCAGGAGCTCTACATTGTTGGTCGGGTAGAGTGTCATATTCTTCATTGTAAACAAACCTGTTGTATTCCTCTGGTTCTTTTGTGCTTTCCTTTTCATTCTTCTTTGCAAATTCATCTATCTTTACATTTGCACTTTCAACAATTTTGTTAGTGGCTTTATTGAGACATTTATAAGCCTTTCTCTTGGTGGAATACCCTACAAATATTCCTTCATCACTTTTGGAGTCAAGATTTCTATTTCTATCATCTTTCAAGATATAACATTGAATACCAAAATTTTGGAAGTAACTTACATTGGGTGTGTAACCATACCATAGCTCATAAGGTGTCTTATTGGTGTCTTTCTTCAATTGTACTTTGTTCAATGTGTAAACAGTAGTACTAACAGCTTCCCTCCAGAAGATTTGGGTGATGCCTTTCTCTATCATTAGTGTCCTTGCACAATAAAAAATGGATCTATTCCTTCTTTCAGAGATTCCATTTTGTTGTGGTCTTCTCAATGCAGAGACCTATCTTTTGATTTCATGCTCATTAAAAAATTTATGAATTCATCTAAAATAAATTCCCCTCCTCTGTCTGATCTTAAGCATTTCAATTCTTTACCACTTTGTTTCTCTACCATTGCTTTGTACCATTTAAACATATTGAATGCTTCAAATTTATCTTTTAGAAACATTATTGTCATCATTCTAGAGTAATCATCAACAAAGAGAATAAAATATCTATCACCATAATAACTCTTTGTCCTCATGGGTCCACATAGATCAGTATGGACTAATTATAGAATGGCATTAGATGTATGGGTTTTTCTTTTAAAACTAGACTTTGTCATCTTACCTCTTTGACAATTTTTGCACATGACATTGTCGGGCTTAATCATCATCGGTAAGCCTCTTACATTTCTCTTTGTACTTATTTTTATCATGTTTTCAAAGTTTAAAAGACACAATCTTTTGTACTACAACCATATATCTTCATTTCTAGCCATTAAGAAAGTGGTGTCAGTATCATTCAGATAGAATAAGTTACCTTTTGTCTGCTCACCGGTACCAATCATACTTCCTAATTTATTAAAGATCTTTGCCTTCTTATTTTCAAATGCTACTCTATGACCTAACTTATTCAACTGAGAAACACTCAATAGATTATAATTCAGTCCTTTCACCCAATAAGCATTTTCACATTTTATCAGTTTATTCAAAATTATAGTTCCTTTACCTTCAACTGGACAAGGTGTGTCATTACCCATTCTTACTGATCCACCATTATAGTATTCAAAAGTCTCAGAATTATGTTTTTCATTGGTCATATGGTGAGTGAAGCCACTATCTATGATCCATACATGATTTTTACTAACTTTAGATATGAGTGCAGTTTCTACATACCTTTCTTCATCATCATCTGAATCATCTTTTATTGCCACATATACCATCACGATGTCTTCATCAGATTCAGTGTCAGTATCTTCATCTTTGCATTTATCTAGGTAACTAGCCTTCTTTCCTTTGTCCTTTTAGTCTCGGGTATCTCTTCTTTCTTATTTTTGGTTGCTTCTGTAATCGCCTCTATCATACTTCTTTTCAAATGACCTGTCATTACTTCTGTCATCTTTTCTTCTGTTAGGACATCTTGCAGCAAAGTGTCCAATATCCTTACAATTAAAATAAACAAGTGGTAATTTACCTTTGTATTTACCTTTTCCTCTCTGCATTCTTCTAGCCATGAGTGCTTCAATTTCATCAAGATCTTCTTCTTCACTTTAACTACCACTATCTTTTCTCATAGTGTGTTTATGACTTGATTTACTTATTCTCAAAGAAGATTTGAATGCAGAATTTATGTTTGGTAAGATACTATTATCAAAATTATTCATCTCAAATGAAATCAATCTTCCAATCAAACTGTTTAGAGTAACATTGCTATTTTCTACTGCTCTTATTTCTTGTATGGCGGATACTCTAATAGCATAAGTAGGAAGTAAGGTTCTTATAATTTTACTTACCACTATATCTTCATATAGTACACCTCCAACTCCTTAGATAGCATTGACTACCTCTTTGATTCTTGTGTTGTACTGTGTGATGTTTTCACCTTCTTTCATTATGAGATCATCAAACTTTCCTCTAAGGCTTTCTGCCTTAGCTCTCAGAACATTTTTATCACCACCATGAACAAGCTTTAATTTGTCCCACATCTGCTTTGCAGTTGTGCATGCTTTGACATCTTCAAATTCCGCATCGGAGAGTGAGGAAGAAAGATCTATCATCATGTAGTTGTGCTCATGCTTCTCTCTCATTTGTTCAACTATGGGTGCTCCTGTGTGCAACACATATTTAGTATCTAAGGATTGAGTAACATCATTTCCAATACCTGATAAGTGGATTCTTACTCTACTTTTCCATGAAGCAAAGTTGTCTTTGTTCAACTTGAGCACATCTCCTCTGTTCATCTTGTGATCTTTAGCTTGAGCTTTTAAACTTCCTTTCTAAGCACACAAGCTCTGATACCAATTTTTAGTAATAACTAAGAGAGGGGGTGAATCAGTAGCCTCAAAAATTATTCCTTAAATCAACCCTTTAAAACTTATTACCACTTTTAAGCCTCTAGTTATATTCAGTACTATAAGATGAATGCCTTGAAATACTTATATCAAATTACTACTTGTCAGAATGCTTTGTAAAACCTTCTTTTGTATGTTTACCGATAAGTAGTCTTTCTATTTACCGAAAGACAGTAAATAACTAGTGTATACTGATCAATCCAGTTTTACTTAAGTGAAGTGCAAAACAATAAAGTAATGACTCATAGACACATAACACATGGATTTTTAACATGGAAACTTGATTAAGGGAAAAACCACTGTGACCGGTACTCCAAATTTTCACTCTTCTGAAGTGAGCTCGGTTAAGAGCCAACCTTGTTAAAGATTACAAACACACTGTTCGATGTGACCTTGTTAGAGGATTTTAAAGAATATTTTGTCACTTATTATCTAGCATCTAATGCTACCATCCTTGATCAAACACTCAATTGGCCTGTCAATAGGTATCGGGCATATCCAATGCTACTTTGTATGATCAAACATTTTGATACTCCTTGGGATGTATCTCAATTACAAAAGACTTTTAAGTCCCGCTCGGTTAAGAGACTTGATGCTTCAATGGTTAAACTAAAATAGTACATTGATCTATTCACATATACAAATTGAATTGCATATTTTTAGATCTATTGTAAGTGCATTACCTTTCTGATCAATATTATCAATTCAATACCTTTGCTCCACACTATTTTTCTCTGTGATGCTATATTACTGTTCATCGATGTTCATAAAATTTAGCTCTTTCCTTAGCTTGATTGATCAGGTCTGAATGAAGACTTTCTTCTCCTTTAGAATCTCTTTAGCATCTATTCTCTTGTCACTCCCCTTCACCACCTTCGTAATGAATTAGGTTGTCTCTTTATAGACATGATTCACTATTTTTTGGCTTTCTTGATCCTGGCGTGATCCACAATTCTCGCCAATTAGATTTAAAGAAAAAACTCTAGTTTTATATTATAGATATCTTCTTTCCAACTGGACAAAGTAGCTTTAAATCCTTTACTTGTCTTCAGCTTTATCTTGTCGATTAAAACAATGATAAGTATCAATTAAGTCTATTTTTAGCTCTTGACAGCTAAGCATTTTGTCGTTTCTAAACTCTCTATTCTTTCGTCAATACTTCAGTTAGTCATCGGTGATAACTGACTATTCCATCGGTGTGACTTTAGTTGTCTTCAGGATCTCTGTCCGTCAGGCAATACTATAATTTTGTTCATCGGGTTACTATGTGTTTTTCTCATCGGGCAACATTGTGAATTTTCTATTTTACTCTGACCGGCGGTGTGCACTCTGTCGGTGTATATAGTCACTTTGTGAATACTTAACTTATATGCATTACTGATAGCATTACCTTTGATTCATCAGTTCTTTGAAGTCTTTGGTAGTATGTCCATGACCAAATAGATTATATCAATTTGACATCAATGACAATTCAATACATTAACTGATTTAATGTCTTGCATGATCATCAACTTAACATCTTCAAACATTCAATCAGTTATAGTTCATCATTTAGGTGGTGGGGGAAAAGAAAGTAAACTCAAAAGGGAACAATGTAGATGGATAGGACCTGAATATGGTTGGTACAAACAGAATTTTGACGATGCATCAAGTGGCAATCTTGGGACAATAGGGATAGGATGCACCATATACCATTGGGATAGAACAATTTGTGCTATAATTTCCAAACCAATAGGGATATCCTCTAACAATATAACAGAAATGGAGGGCTTCATAGAAGGGTTGTTGATGAGTAAAGATCTAGGAAATGAGAAATTGACAATTGAAGGTGATTCACAAATAGTTATCAGTGCAATAGAAACTAAAAAATTCTAAATTGGAAGTTGAACTCAAGATTAGGAAGAGATATAGGATTATTAGAATATTTTGAAGAAACAATGATTAATCACACATATAGAGAGGGAAACAAGGAAGCAGATAAATTGGCTAATGAGGGAGAAAATGACTATATAATTGATAAAATAGGTTTCAATTAGTATGGAATGATCAACATCCACTCGAGAAAGAATAACATCACAAGATTAGTAGTAAGGTAGTTACCAATTTAGTTTGCATACTAAATTGATGTGTTGACACTTCTTTTACATTGAATTATGGATTGAATAGTTGTTGTTCTAAGTTGGAGAATTTCTTGAATGAAGAGGATAAAGTATGCATGCAGTATGATAATTATAAACATTAAAAGATTGCATAAAGGTACACCTCTTTAACATTACTATTCAGCTAATGAAGTTGAAATACATTGCTTTTTCATTCATATTAACAGTGATATTGTACTCTAAGTATTGATCATATTCAAATTTTCAAATTCATAATTGATCATTACATTGTGCATTCAAATTGAATGTAGTAAACAAGTATTCCTTCAAGGTTACATCTTTCATATTGAGAAATTAGAGAACACATGCAATTTTGAAAGTAAGATAGAAGCATTATGAGGTTTAGAGGTCCATGCATTGCCTTTAAGAGGTCTTCTCCATTTTGGAGCTGATTGGCTACATAATCCGTGTCTCATGTCCTTAGCCTTGTCTGTGTTTGTTATGCATCCTAAGTCATATTTTGGTCCTGTGTCTTGCATCATGGAAAGAGAAAAATGTTAGATCCAAAATGGATCTAAGCAATGCATGGAAACCAAAACAACACACAACAATCAAACTTTCAGAGCTGTAAATCTACCAATAACATCAATACAACAACAAAGTATGCATCTACATCAACTGAAAAAAGGTATCAAAGGGACATAAATCCATGAAACCTTTTACTGTATATGGTTATCATTCTGCATTATTCAAGAGTTGCAGTTTGTAAGATCAGAAATTTGGATTAAAGGGATTTAGTTCTTGTAGCTAAGAAACCTTTTTCAAAACATCAACATATTAAAATAGTAAACACAACCAATCAACCAACATTCATGCATGAATGTCATTTCACATGGTACTCACACACAAACATTGATTGGTTAATTCTATTCACTAACCTAACATGTTGATTTGATGGTGTGTGCAAGCAAAATAAGAAAAAGTATAATCAAATGCAGAAAGAAACATGATCTATGAGTTGACTAGTTTCAGTTGATAAAGAAAAATGTAGTGAGTGTCATGAGCCCGCGCTTGAACCTCACAAGATGCATTACATGCAATGCAATAAAGCTAAGAGTTCAAAAGTTCAGGAATGAGAGGATGCAGAAGAAGGATATGTGTTTCTTAGAAGTTGGTACAAGGTGTAAGCATGTTGTTACAAGTTTAAATACTACTAATACAAAATGCAGAGTACATTAATGTTGTAGAAGGTACATGTGCAATGAAAGGATGCCCTAAAAGATGGATGTTCCAAATTGAAATGGATGATCAAGTACAAAGAATAGAATTGCAAATCAAATAATGAGGTAACACTATAGTTCATTACTGCATAAGTTAAGGTTAACTGTAATCCTGCTAAAAAGAGGATTGTTGTTATGCATCAACAAAATTAAGATGTCACTTACTGTTATGTTATCAAATGGATTAGGCATATATAAGATAATATTGATGTTTATCAAGGTTTCAGCTATGCATATATAGTGAGTACATCAACATTATCAAATGAGTATGCATATATGAATCGGATTAAATAACAGTGCATAAGGATGAGAAATAGAAAAATAGTGCATTTACAAGAGGAGAACTCTAATGTTGTTGCAAAGAAGTATGCATATGTAGAAGAGTCAATTGCATTGTATCAAATTAAGATATGCATGTACCAAGTTCAAAAATTGTTATCATAGAACAATAGTGCATCCTAATATTGTTATAAAGACTAGTATGTTTTGAATAAGTGATAAACACAATAATAGTAACATCCTTTTTTGCAATCAAGAATGAAAAAATAGAGGAAAAGCAATTTTCATTAAAAGGTGAATAGTTTTAGTGTCTTTTGCTATTATTATACATATTATTGTGCATGATCAAGTAACAATATATAATGGAATGAGTATGCATATATTTAACATGAGTTGTTCAAATGAAAAAGAAAAATATGCATGATCAATGGTCAAGCTATATGTTTCATAGTGTTGCTCATGGGTGTCATGAGCCCGTACTCGAACCCCATGGGTAACTTTTTTTTATTGCAGGTAGTAACTATATATAGATGTAATGCTTTTCATTTTTGCAGAGAGAGACCATATAATGTAAAAACCTCAGACATTATGCATAAAGATAGGACACGGTCTCAACAAAAATACAAACATCCAATGGTATTGACTTCAACATAATAGTCACTGTCAAAAAAAGCATGAAGTTAGCATAATGACAACTCAAAACAAAGATGCAGACAGTACACAATGTTTCCAGTTCAGCAAAGATAGCACGGTCTCCACATATTTTAAGGACCTTCAGACATGGTGGCGATATCATCTAAGACACAATTTTGTCAGAGTAGAGCTGAAAAAGAAACCCATGTTCATCTCTAAGTTCAACCTTCAAATCAATGACATACAACTTTTATCAAATTTATAGCAAGAAGTCATGGATGAAAAGCGACAACAGACATGGTGGAGTCAACAAGGAGTAAATTTAACAAAACCCAGATGCATGTATCACAAAACATGGATACATAGGTCAAAAAAGAAACTCAGAGATCATTATAATGGTGGAGTTAATAGCATACTCAAACCAAAATAATAGAGTGTAAAGGCCAGATAAAGGGAGTAACTTATCTATGAGTTACAAGTCGAGATGTGCTGGAGGCCAAGTTTGAAAAAAGGTGGGCATGAACAAAACACCATATATTATGGCATAAGACTCCAATCCAAGTAGAGCTCGTGGTGGAGAGAGCCTGAGCTCTCTGATTCTTCATGGTGGAACTCGAATACATAGCATGCATTGAGGTCGAGTTCTGTTAACTCGAGTGTCATAAAATAGAGGAGCCTGAGTTCTTTTTTACACTATAACCCACTGTAAGTTGGAGCCCGAGCTCCATGATTCACTCAAAGTCATAGTCAAAGATAAGGATAAAACAAAAATAGATTGCTATATACCAAGCTAGAGTTCAAATGAGAGAAGCCCATGAAGAATTCCATATATTATGGCATCATAAGACTCTGGTCCAAGTAGAGCCCATGGTGGAGAGAGCCTGAGCTTTCTGACTCTTAAAAACATGTAAAATCTAGTGTTATGCATAGTTCGAGATCTCAGTAAAACCTAAGTGCTAAGTACATACAGAGAATCTAAACTCTTTCAAAACTTCACAATATTACCCACTATATGCAAAGAGCCCAATTTCTACAAAGATGAAGCTATTTTTTTAGCTAAAAAAAATCACACAAAGAAGCAGAAGTGGTGCCACAATCACAGCATAGCGGTACCATGAGAAAAAACACTAATATCTTCCCCAAAAAATAGAATGCAAAATGAGATGCGAAATAATGCATATGACAAGTTTTGATGGATTTGAAATCCGTGGTCAGAAGTAGTAAATGCTCCAGACTAACTACAGTGCATGAAAACCTTATTCAAATGCCACGACAGTATAACCAATACCACGATGGAGATGAGATTTTTGCATGGGTTTGGTCATGTTGACCTTAGTCAAGATGGGATTGTTTATGCATAGTTAGGGCATTGTTTAGGCAGGGTTAGGGTTTTTATGTGGAGGTTTGACTGTGTATGGGTAATATGGGGTTTTGATACATGTTTTATATGTTAGCAATATGTTTGTAAAAAGATGTAATTTTTCAAATGTCAACATTAGGGGGGCTATACTTAGGGCATGTATTGTGCCTTAAATTTAGGGTTTCTAGCTAATTATGAGGACCTTTTTGGAGGGAGTTAGGGTTTTGAATTTATTCATGAGAGAGTATATAGCTTAGCCTCTTATTCAATTTTAGGGGTTCAAAATTTAGGGAAAAGAGGTATTAGTGATCTTTTTGTTCCTTTGCATCTTTTCCATACATTTTCTAGCCACTGGTTCATGTTTTATTCAGATTGTGAACAAGTGAATGCACATATTCCTTGGCATATTTTGTACTTTCTCATGTAACCTTTTTTGTAGATTTTGAAGATAATAAAGCTTATCCCCATTATTCATAAATTTTTCTTAGTTTCTCTATCAATCCTTGCAACTTTTCTGCATTTAAGTGTAATGTGGCTTTTAGCATAGATTAGTGAATTAATTCTTATTCCTATTCTAGGTTGTAAAGTGTAAACCTTTTGCAGAAGCTACATGTTTGTTGGAAAAAAATTTAATATTTGTGGCACAAACCCTAATAGTGAATTCTAGGTCAGCCTATGTGTTGTGTAGTGAATATTATTACAAATCTTAGTAATGCATGTCCTGTAGGTGCTAGTTTATAGTTTTGACAAATCTGAATCAAGTTTTGGTGTATCACCTTTTAGTTCATTTTATTCAGTTTCAGTTATCCTTCTCCCTTTTCCCAAATTAGAAATCCATCGTAGGTGATATTCCAAATCCAATAGGAACCGACCTAGAATCCAGATATTCATTCTCTCTCCCATCAACGAGAACGTTTCCATGTTTCAGCAGGATAGCTAGATTTCACATCCAAGTTAAAGGTGCAATCCTGATTGACAACAGTAGTTACTATAAGAGAATTAGTCAGTAAGGATTAAGAATCGAAGAAACATTGTAAGGAGATATCCAAAATTTATTATTTATAGCTACTTATCTTTAGCAGGAGGCATTTATCTTACCCAAATAAGCATTTGAAATTTAAAATTATAGTTGTTTATAGGCCAAGAGTGCCACAAGTATAGAGCATCATCCTCAGGTGAGTTGGCACTTGTGAGTAGAAATGTTTCTCACATCATGATTGACACATTAATAATGAGGTGGAGTAGGAGGGGTCCAACAGAACAATCTAGAGGAAAGTATGGTGACTATACTTTGATTAAGAATAATTATTGTGAGTTATGTGTGTTCGTTAAAGCTTATGTGAAAGACTAATCACACATGCTACATATGAAGGAGGATTTTTTTTTTATCTACCTCAAAATACAATGATTAAGTGAAAATTTGTGCCTATTAAGCATTTAGGAAGTTGCAGAAACCATTTAGCTATAAAAATGACTCTATTTGGAGGCAAATACTAGTTCTAGAAAAAAATCATAATGGAAGCATATTTGAATCTGGTGGCGGAAGATGAAAATAAATTTATGGCCTTTAAGGTGGGGAAGAATTCTTAGCAAAGGCAAGGAAAGTAGAACACAATGATAAAGAATAACCTGACTACAACCGAGAATGATGTTGGGTCTTCCACATCTGCTACTATTGAGATCCAGATTTGTGATTATGTTGACAAGATTATTTTCAATTAGGATAAGTCACTTGGGATGAGGATAGGGATACCTAGGTCGCAAGGGTTTTTTTTGGGAAGTTTTTGAAAATTTTCTCAGATTTAGAACAATATAAAATCTCTATATTTTGTCATAATAGTCAGATAGCTTATTCAGAATTATAGCAGTGAAGGACATATTTTAGTATATAGTAATAGAGTTCTAGGTATTGCGAAGGGTCTTAGGGATATCAAAATCTAACTTTGAAATTTTGATATGATACTAGAAGAAAATTAACAGATAGACATCTTAGTGATGGATATAGGTTTATAGGAGGTGGGCATATTAATATGGTTTCTTGCTTAATTTTTGGATTGAATCTTAAATGATTATAGTTACAATACAATATGTAGATTTTATGTTATATAATGAAAGGAATCCTTTTGATAAGTAAATCTGCAAGATTGTTTTTTTGAAGTAGGAAATATGTTCTTGCCTCAATGACATTAGATTAATAGTAGTGATTTAGAAATACTTGTATTTGTGGAAAATTTGTGGTAGTTGGAGAAAATTTGGTATGATATAAATTTAGAAGAATAATCTGTTAGATGGTAGAATTTGAATAATTGAATGGATGGTAATAATAGACAAGAAGGTTAGAGGAGAAATTTTATGAGCTATCTCTTCATGAGAGTACAAAATTAATTATGGTAAGGTGGGAAATTGATTTATTATGGAGTAGAGAAACTTTGTATAAAAAATTAAAATAATATTTAATAAGTTATGTTTTTATATATTGTAGTTTCATTTCTATAGTTTTTGATTGAGGTTACAACAAGTTTTGAAGGGGACCCAAAACCCTTTACAAGAGAAAAGAAAGATAAAACATTACTAGCAGCAACACGACATCGACTGCCTCAAGAAGACGACAGAAACAAAAGTGGCACAACCCAAGATATTACAGATATATCATGACCCACAAAAAATTAAAAAAAAGGCACAAAGACCACTATCCCACAGAACAAAAGAAAACCTCCCAGCAATGTAAATCAACCTAGCAGGTTGAGGTACTCCTTAGAGTCCACCAAAAGGTCATGAATCTTCTGAATCGAATCCTTCAGGGAAGTAAAGTCTTTTGGTTGGGTAGTTATTTTCTTCTTGGTACTGGATCTGATTCTAGTACCCGGGCCAACAATCTGCTCTTCATGTTTAGCACCTTCATCATCGATATTTATAGCATTTTTATCAGTGTTGTTCCCTTCCAACAGTGCATGCAAAGAATTAAGGTTAGAAATCGTAGCTTTCGTGCCATAAACATTAAGGGTTAAGAGCTTCCTAAGCATTTGATTATTGTTTATTGCTTTCTCCCGAATGGGGAAGATCTTATCCTTAATAGTACTAGTAATTTTATCCTCCAGCAATCTAGAACTCTCAGCTACCTAAGTAAAAACATCCTTACCAGTATTGTACAGAGCGGAACCATTTCTCATTTTGTCAACAGTTTCTTCTAGCACCTCATGCCTAACATCAAGGGCTCTATACTTGATCTGCAGGTCATGGGTTTCGTAGAAATATCACTTATCAAGATTGATAGAAAAAATTGCTTTACTTTTGGTAGCACTCACAACACTCATTAGTGACCCTTTTAGTATTGAAGTCATGCTCCATGATAGTTGTATCATCAATTTTGTTCTAGTCATGCTTACTCTTACCCTTCTCAGTGTTGGCTTCCATCCAAATATTCTCAGGGGGATTAGGGTGGTCATCAGCCTCTCGCTTGACAGTAGAATGAGGAGAGTTCACATTGGTAGTACCCTTATCCTCCTCAATATATATCTCCGTATCCATAACATCATTTTCCCCATTAAGCACATCATTTCCTTTGTCCATTTCTGTATCCAGGTCCTCATTTTCAGCTTTATTTTCATTGTCTTTTCCAGACTTTGTTTGGGTGTTATTCTCCTCCATGTAGACCTGAATAAGAGAATTAATTGGATAAGTGACTTCTTTAGGGATCTCCTGCTAGGAGTCATTCACAGTATCTCCTACAACCTCTTTATCTGCGGTCAACACTTCATCATTCTCATTGATAAGGGGAATGCCCTTCTTGGGCTTGTCCTTGTCATTCTTCTCACCTTTATCCAGGGATTCATTGTTAGAGGATTCTTCATCATCTTCTTAATTCATTCCCTCCACTTCGTCAAAGATTGATAGGGTAGCTTGTTTTTTCTCTGGTTTCATTTTTATGGTTTTCTTATTGGGAGAAGGACTCACCTTCTTACCAGTGTTGGTTTCCATGACTTTTCTCTTCTATGTGCCAACTTTATTTGGCACACAATCCAGGACCTGTTATCTTGCATACTCTTTTATAAGCAGACTCAAAGCCCTGTGAAGCACAGGAGAGCTGAATTTGACTCTATTATCCATAATTCTCTGGTTAAGGGAACTCAACAAAAATTAGGGGAGAGAAATACTAGTTTTGTGGCGGAAATGGTTTACAAGAATAAAACGGAAATTGTAGACTCTCAAAAATCTTTCGTCTAATGTAAAATATTCCATTATAACCCTTAAGACTTGAGCCCAAATGAGCTTGATGTTACTGATATTAACATAATCAACTTTCACTTTAACTAACATAGCCTTCTCTTCTACTATTTTAGGGAAATCCTTATAGGCCTTATTTATGAATTTATTATCTTTGAAGAAGTTAATTCCCTCAAATGAAAGACCTGTGATCTTAGCAAGAAAATCCAAGGTGAGAGGGAAAGACTTACCAGCCAAATGCACCACATCATTCTCCTAGCCAGAGGTGAAATCCATCGTAATGTCTTTGTTGTGTCCATGTAGCCACTTGAGGTACTGGTCGACTCTTCCCTTCTTGAGCTTCTTCCAGACCTTCTTTTCCTAAATCCATTTACACTTAGAGGGATCCTCTCTCTTAAGGTCACCTCCCATCGCATCTTCTTTATTTTCGTTGTTATTAGCCAGAGTGTCAAAGTTTGGCTTCTTCTGAGACTTATTAAACATCAAGTTTTCTAGAATAAGCATGCAATCCTTGGTATAAATTTTATTCTTCTCCAAGGCCATCTTGAGAACCCACAAAGTGTGCATGATATGACACAAAATTATGATAATGCACTCCGCTTGCCTTTGCAGATCAAAAGTACACAAAATATGTTCCATATCATTCAATGTCATCATTATTTTGAATGGTCCCCTCCTTTTGGTTGATCTTGTCATAGTAAATAATCTTATTGATATCATCATTAATATTACTCATTCTCACCCACTTGCTGATGATGTCATTCTTAACCCCCAGATTAGCAAGCCCATCTGCAACCTTGTTAGATTCATGATAGTCATGGGTAATATGGAACCTTTCAAATCTAATAGAAATATCTTTAATTTTGTTAATAATATGCTCAACTGACCATCAAGGTTTTCTTAGACCTTTAATGTTATTAATGATTTTTAGGGAATCTCCCTCCAGCCACAAATTGTTTCCTCCATCTCATCGGCCAGCATGATGGTATTGAGAGCTTCCATAGCTTCAACTCTGTGGTTTGATTGAATACCCAAGGGAAAGGCCACAACACCAATACAATTACCCCTCCAATCTCTAACAATGCCTCCACCTTCAACCATTCCCAGATTTCCCTTATCAGCCCCATCAAAGTTATCTTTGATCCATCCTTGGGGAGGGGAGGACCACAGGGCTTCATCTATGGGATGAGGGACTATGGTATTAGTGGAGCTAAACTACCAGTTTATGATTTTCTCTAGAGCCTCCTTAGAAGAAGTCAAATTTGGATTTTTATTAACCATAATGTTAAAGTTCTCCTCTAGCCCTCTCCAAATGTGACTACCAAGCACTTTAGCTTTAGAGTATTTTTCCTGAAATACTTTGTTATTTCTTTCCTTCCAGATATGCTAGCAGAAGTGAGGGAGAAGAAGATTCCAGAATTCATTTGCAATCTTGTCTGAGGAAGGAAAATTCCATTGGGTGACAAAATCCTGCCATAAGAGAGGTGTTACCAATTTAGTTTGCATACTAAATTGGTAAATTGATATTAATTTTACATAGAATTATGGATTGAATTGTTTCTGTTCTAAGTTGCAGAACTGCTGAAATACAGAAAATGAAGTATACAATGCAGAATGACAACTATAAACATCAAAATATTGCATAAAGGTACACCTATTCAACACTACTATTCAGCTAAAGAAGATAAAATACATTGCTTTTGCATTCATGTTAACACTGATATTGTACTCTAAGTATTGATCAGATTCAAATTTTCAAATTCATAATTGATCATTACATTGTGCATTCAAACTGAATGTAATAAACAAGTATTCCTTCAGGGGTACATCTTTCATATTGAAAACTTAGAGAAGTTATCCAATTCTGAAATTAAGATAGAAGCATGTAGGGTTTAGGGGTCTAAGCATTGCCTTGAAGAGGTCTTCTGCATTCTGGTATCTGGTTATCTGAACTTTGTCAAGTCTTTGTGTCTCTGCCCGATTCTTTCTGTCAGTTCTGCATTCTAGGTCTAGGGTATTCTTTTGGTTTTGTCCAGCATCCTGGAAAGAGAAAATAGTTAGATCCAAATTGTATCTAAGCAATGCATAGATACCTAAAATAGCATACTACAATCAAATTTTTAGAGCTGTTTATATAAACATCAATACAACAACAAAATATGCATCTACATCAACTGAATAAAAGTGTCAAAGGGACATAACTCCATGAAACCTTTTATTATTTATAGTTATCATTCTGCATTATTCAAAAGTTTCTATTTTTGAAACCAAAAATTCTAAATCAAAGGGACTTGGGTCTTGTAGCTAAGAAACCTTTTTCAAAACATCAACATATTAGGTTAGTAAACCCAACCAACCAGCCAACATTCATGCATAAATGTCATTTTACATGACACTCACACACAAACATTGATTGGTTGATTCTATCCACTAACCTAATAGATTGATTTGGTGGTGTGTGCAAGCAAGACAACCAAAAGTGTATTCAAATGCAGAAAGAAACATAATCTATAAATTAACCAGTTGTAGATGATAAAAATAAAATGTAGTGAAGTGTCACGAGCTTGTGCTCGAACCTCATAGGATGCATTACATACAATACCAGAAACTAAGAGTTCATGAATTAAGAAAGATGATATGATGCAGGGAAAGAAGATGCAACTCATAGAAGATGATCAAAGAACAAAGAATGAAGTTGCAAGTGAAAAAGAAATTAATTAAAAATGAGGTAACACTATTATGCATTATTGTGCAAGTTAGGGTTAACTATAATACTACTGGAAAGGTGATTGTTTCTATTCATCAACAGAAGTAAAATATCACTTACTGTTATATGATCAAATGGATTAGGCATATCTAAGTTAATGCTTATATTCATCAAAGTTTCATATATGCATATACAATAAGTGTATCAACATTATCAAATGAATATGCATATATGAATCATATCAAGTGACAGTGTCATGTGCAAGAGAAAAAATAAAACAACAGTGTCATTGTGTTACTTGTTATCCAAAATCCAATCATACAACAAAATAGGCACCCAAACAGAAATTTGCATGTTTGTGTTACCCAGTTAAAACTATTTTATAGTTTTTGATGATTTGCATTCACTTACTACATTTATTATCA
>MU224885.1:642994-663216 GCA_018584345.1 Thuja plicata
TAGTCTTTAGATAAATCAACCGCTGCCTCGTATGATTGTTCTTATGTCAATCATCGAGTCACCGGCATTACTGTTGCAAGGTGAACTATATGTGCTACAGTTCAGTTCTACTTGAAGCCACCTGCGGTAAGAAGGGAGCCTCCCCTATTGCTGAGAGGAGAGAGAAATCTCACATACTACTGCCTAAAGTACACGTTTTGCAAGTTGTAGTCTTAGTGACTTGCAAAATATTTAGCCAACAAGACATTAAATCAGTTAATGTATTGTCTTTTCATTGATGTCAACTTGATATGGTTTGATTTTTCATACACATATTTTCATAACCTTGAAGATCTGAAGATACAAAGTTTATGTGGTCAGTAAAACACAAAATCTATATACACCGAGTGACAGTGAACACTGAGAAATTCACAGTGTATACCGAGCACAATAGTAACCGAGCATGACTAGAGTTAATGACCAAGCATGACTAGAGTTAATGACTGAGCATAACTAAAGGTGATGATTGAGCTTAACTGGAGTTAAAGAATGACAAAATTGCTTAGTTGGTAGAGCTACAATTTAGGGATTAACTGGTTGATTTTTTTATTATCAACGATCAGTTGATCTAAAGTAAGGAAGGAGATTAAAAGTGTGTTTTATTCACAGTTATCATGGAGAGATTTATGGAATAAAACTAAAGGAGAGCTTTAGGGGATAAAGCAAAGCGTGGTGATTTTTACGAATCAAGGAGATATCTACGAAAAAAATAAGGAGATTGAGTGGCTAATCATGTCTTTATAAAGATACAAGGAATTCATTATCAGAGAGAAGAATGCTAAATATATTTTATGTGAAGATAGAAATCTTCATGCAGATCTAATCATACAGGTTGAAGATCAAAGCCAAGGAATTCTGCAGACACCAAGCAACAGAGGATAGAGAATTCACCGAGAAGAATAAAGAAAGAAAGAAAAGGAACTAGAGTATATATTGATCAGAGAGGTATTAGTGGACTAACAGTAGATCTGAATATTTGCAAATCAAATTTGTATTTTGAACATATCATTTAATGTACCAATTTAACCATTGATTCAAAAAATCTCTTAATCGAGTGGGATTTAATAGTCCTTATTGTATTGAGATACTCAAGAGTATAAAAAGGTTTTCTTGTTGACAACATAGTGAGTGCTAGGTCAAAAGACAAACTGTTGGTTTAAAATCCTCTAACAAGGTCGCACTTAACAGTGTGTATTGTAACCTTTAAGAGGTTTGGGTCTTCATCGAGCTCACTTCAGCAAAGTGAAAATATTTTGGGTTACCATTCACAGGTGGTTTGTCCTATATTGGGTTTCCATATTAAAATTTGTGTCAAATGTGTATATGTTTCATTGCATTGATATTTTGTTTTACACATTATTTAAACTAGATTGGTCCGTTAACACTAAGTTTATTTGCTGCTACTCGATAAAGTCTAGAAAAGATAACAATATATCTTACCGAGAAGTTTATATTTGTTAAGATTATTTATGGCATACATCTTGATGAAATTGGGACTATAAGATAACTGAAGGTATCATATCTGAGAGATAATTTTTTGGTTGGATCTTTTGGAATAATTTTTAAGGCTACTGATTCACCCCCCCCCCTTCTCAGTAATTCTAACAATTGGTATCAGAGCTTTGGTTCTTGGAAGAAAAGTTTAAAGGGACTTAAGGTAAAGATCACAAGATGAGTAAAAGGGATGTGCCTAAGTTGAACAAGGAAAACTTTGCATCATGGAAAACAAGGATAAGAATTTATCTATCTAGTATTGGAAATGATGTTACACAACTCTTGGATACTGAATATGTTGCACCTACTGGACCTCTGACTGTTGATCAATTGACATAGAAACATGAACACAATTCTATGATGATAGAACTTGCTTCTTCACTAACCAATGCTGAATTTGAAGATGTGAAATCATGCACCTATGCAAAGAAAATATGGGACAAACTCAAGCTAGTACATGAAGGAGATTCCAATGTGCTGAGAGCTAAAGCTAAAATCCTAAGAGGAAAGTTTGATGACCTGAGAATGAAATAAGGAGATAACATCACTCAGTACAGTGATAGAATCAAAGAAGTTGTTAATGCTATCCGTGGAGTAGTAGTACTTGATTAAGAAATAGTTTTAAGTAAAATTCTGAGAACCTTATTGCTTGTTTATGCTATTAGAGTATCTGCAATTCAAGAAATGAGAGCAGTAGCTAGTAAAAATGTTACTCTTGATAGTTTGATTGGTAGAAATATTTCATTTGAGATGAGCAACTATGACAACAGTGTCTTACCTACTATTGAGTCTGCATTCAAGTATTCTCTGAAAATAAGAAAATCTAGTAACAAACACACTATGAGAAATGATAGTGATAGTGATAGTGATGAGAAAGAACTTGATGAACTTGAAGGAATAATGGCTAGGAGATTACATAGAGGTAAAGGAAGATATAAAGATAAATTACCATTGGTATGTTTTAATTACAAATAAATTGCACATTTTGCTAATAGATGCCCTAACAAGAGAAATGATGAAAGAGATAATGATAGATCTTATGAAAAGAAGTATGACAAAAGTGATGATCGAGACTACATAAGCAACCGTCACTCTGACAAAAGAGATAATTGGGATTACAAGGACAAAGGCAAGAAGGCTTGTTACCTGGTTGAGAAAAAAGCTGAAAATTTTGATACTGATTCTGATGAAGATATTGAGATAGTATTTGTTGCTATGAAGGATGATTCAGAAAAAGAAGAAAGGTATGTTGAAACAACACTGATATCTAAAATTAGTAAAAATGATGTCTGGATTATTGATAGTGGTTGTACTCATCACATGATTGGAGATAAAGAAAAGTTTGAAACCTTTTAATATTATAATGGTGGATCAGTTAGGATGGGTAATGACTCACCTTGTCTAGTTGAAAGTAAAGGTACCATCATGTTGAATAATCTGATCAAATGTGAAAATGCATATTGGGTGAAAGGACTTAACTATAACATGTTGAGTGTTTCACAGCTAAAAAACATAGGACACCGAATTGCATTTAAGAACAAAAAGGCAATGATCTATAATGGAATAGGATAATTGATCAGTACTGGTGAACAAACAAAAGGTAATCTATTCTATCTTGATAATATTGAGACCACTTGTTTATTTGCTAGAAATGAAGATGTTTGGTTGTGGAATAAAAGGTTATGTCATGTGAATTTTGACAACATAGTTAAGATAAGTAAGAAAAGAAAAGTGAGAGGCTTACAGAGTATTTCAAAGCCTGACCATGTTATGTGCAAGAATAGTCAAATAGGAAAAATGACAAAGTCTATTTTCAAGAGAAAAACCTACTTATCTAATGTTATTTTAGGAGTTAGTCCATACTGAATTATGTGGACCAATGAGAACAAAGAGCTATTATGGTAATAGATACTTTATTTTATTTATTGATAAATATTCTAGGATGATGGCTGTCATGTTCTTAAAAGAGAGAAGCATTTAAGATGTTCAAATGGTATAAAGATAAAGTAGAAAAACAAAGTGGAAAAGAACTAAAATGTTTAAAATCATATAGAGGAGAAGAATTTATTTATGATGAATTCACTAACTTTTGTAATGAGTATGGGATTACAAGACAGGTTTTTGCACTGAGAACACAACAACAAAATGAGATTTCTGAAAGGAGTAATAGATCAATTGTTGATTGTGCTAGAACACTGATGATTGAAAAAGGCATCACACAAACATTCTGGAGAGAAGATGTAAGTACTGTTGTCTATACACTAAACCGAGTTCAATTGAAGGACACAAATAAGACACCTTATGAGCTATGGTATGGATACACACCAAATGTGAGTTACTTTAGAATTTTTGGAGGTCAATGTTATATATTGAAAGATGATAGAAATAGGAAACTTGACTCAAAAAGTGATGAAGGAATATTTCTAGGATATTCTACGAAAAGAAAATCTTATAAATGTCTGAACAAATATTTTAACAAAATCATTGAGAGTGCAAATATTAAAGTGGATGAATTGTCTGAGAAAAATGATGAGGAAAGAAAAAGGAACATGAAGATTACAACATATTTGTCTACATTGAAGAACCTAATGCTTTGCCCGACCGACAGAACAATGCAACCGAGCAACAGGATACACACACCAAAAATTGGGAAAATGCTCACAATGTTGAACCGAGTGATGAAGATCAAATTGAAGAACAAAGATCTGAACCTGTACATGCTAAATATGTCAGAAGAAACCATCCATAAGACCAGATCATTGGGGAAAAAAGATTAGGAATGAGAACAAGAAGTAAGTCACTTAACAATAGATGTTTGATTTGTGATTTTGAGCCTAAATCTGTTAATGCTACACTTGAGAATCAAGAATGGGTTAGTGCAATAAATGAAGAGATTAAATAGATTGAGAAGAATAAAATATGGACATTAGTACCTAGACCGAGTGACAAAAATGTCATTGGCACCAAATGGATTTTCAAAAACAAACTTAATGAGAATGGAGAAGTCACAAGGAACAAAGAAAGACTGGTATGCAAAGGGTATGCACAAGAAGAAGGAATTAACTATGGAGAAACCTTTGTGCCTATTGCTAGACTAGAAGGATTAAGAAATATACTTTCTTATGTTGCTTTTAAAGGATTCAAAGTATACCAAATGGATGTTAAATATGCATTTCTAAATGGAATACTAGAAGAGGAGGTATACATTGAACAACCTGAAGGGTTTGTTGATCCTAACAAAAGGAACATGGTTTGTAAACTACACAAAGCCTTGTATGGATTAGAAAAATCATTGAGAGCATGGTATGAAAGACTTCACTCTTATCTCATTAGTATTGGATTTGTTAGAACAAGTGACAATAGTAATTTGTATTTGAAAGGAGATAATGATGATAAGATTTTGATTTCTGAAATATTTGTTGATGATATCATATTTGGAGGTAATGATATGCTATGCAAGTCATTTACTGATGAAATTAGCAAAGAATTTGAAATGTCAATGTTTGGAGAGATTAATTTTTTCTTGGTCTACAAATTCTACAACAGGATGAAGGCATCTACATTGCACAATCAAAATACATAAAAGAAGTTATGAAGATATTCAAGATGGAGGACTCCAAACTAGTTGGAACACCTATGGAAACTGGATGCAAATTGAGAAAGGAAGACAAGACAACCAAGGTAAATCATACCCTATATAGATCTATGATTGGTAAACTACTGTATGTTGTAGACACTAGACCATATATAGCACATGCAGTTGGTATAGTTGTAAGATTCTCTGCTAACCCTAAGGAATCACACATGACTACTCTTAAAATAATTCTGTGATATCTAAAGAATACTGAAGACTATGGTTTGTGGTACAATAAAGAAGGCAAATTTGAGCTACAAGTTATACTAATGTTGATTGGGCTGGAAACATAGATGATAGAAAGAGCACTATGTGAGGAGAATTCTTTATGGGTGACAGACTTGTCACATGGATAAGTAAAAAGAAAGGATGCATATCTCAATCAACTGCAGAAGAAGAATATGTAGCTACTGCTGCAAATTTCTCTAACATTGCATGGATCAAGCAATTGTTGAAAGGTATGAATGAGGAAATTCTTGAGCCAGTAATTATCTATTGTGATAATACAAGTGCTATAAACATTTCAAAGAACTATGTAATGCATTCTAAGACAAAGCACGTATCTATTAAGTATCATTACTTGAGGGAACAAGTACAGAAGAAACAAGTAATACTAGAATATGTACAATCCAAAGAACAACTAGCAGAAATATTCACAAAACCATTGCCAAAAGATACATTTGAATACCTAAGGAATAGACTAGGGGTTCGTCCTTTATCTACTGGTCACTAAGATGACTAGGAGGTTGCATCAGCCTACACATTATCAGAAGATTAATCATGTTGATGCAAGATGGGATATGGACTGCAATGACATATCCGTACACTAAAGGTATGTATCTGAACCACACACTAGAGATATTGTTGGATACTACAGCGCTGTATATATTTTTGGCATTGTTGTCAAAGGGAGAGGAAGATTCAATGAAATATCCATAAAAAAAAATATGATACAACACAAAGGGAGAGAATATATAAAGGTTACTGTCAATTAAATAAACATCCATCAAAGGAAGAGAAATGGAGAAAGTTAACACTGCATATCTATCTAGAAAAAGGAGAAGAGATTCTACAAGAAAGGGAGAGACATAATTGCTACACCTATCCATTGAAGGGAATGAAGAAAGGGAGAGCACACATCAGAATCAGATCTACAGGGAGAGCTATAGGGTAAACATTTTTTTTGTGACTAAACATTTAAATCTGAGCTAGAAGAGCTTATCGAGATTCAGATATTTGAATTGCTTATAAAACAATAATTTTGGTCATCTGTTATGGAATGTTTTATACTACATATTTCATATTGTGTTTCCATCAATGCCAAAGGGAGAGATTGATGAACTATAATTGATTGAATTTTTGAAGATGATAAGTTGATGATCACCGAGCTGCAAAAGTGAATACAAGACATTAAATTAGTTAATGTATTGTATTGTCATTGATGTCAACTTCATATGGTTTGTTTGTTCATACACATATTGTCATTACCTTGAAAATTTGAAGGGACAAAGTTTATGTGGTCGGTAAAACACAAAAAATTGTATACACCGAGTGACAATGAACACCGAGTAGTTCACAGTGTATACCAAACACATCAGTAACCAAACATGACTAGAGTTAATGATCGAGCATAATTGAAGGTGATGACCGAGCTTAACTAGAGTTAAAGAACAACAAAATTTCTCAGGTGGTAGAGCTACAATTTAGGGATTGACTGGTTGATTGTTTTATTATCAATGATCAGTTAAGCTAAAGAAAGGAAAGAGATTAAAAGCGTGTTTAGTCACAGTTATCAAGGAGATATTTATGGAATAAAACTAAAGGAGAGCTTTACAGGATAAAGAAAAGAATGGAAAGTTTTATAAATCAAGGAGATATCTATGACAAAAACAAGGAGATTGAGTGGCTAATCATGTCTATGTAAAGAGACAAGGAATTCATTATCAGAGAGAGGAATGCTGAATATATTGTGTGTGAAGATAGAACTCTTCACATAGATCTGATTATATAGGTTGAAGAACAAAGCCAAGGAATTCTATAGACACCAAGCAACAGAGGACAGAGCATTCACCGAGCAGAATAAAGAAATAAAGAAAAGGAACATAAGTATATATTGATCAGAGAGGTATTATTGGACTAACAATAGATCTGAATATTTGCAAATCAAAGTTGTATTTTGAACAGATCATTTACTATATCAATTTAACCATTGATTAAGAAAATTTCTGAATCGAGTGGGATTTAACGGTCCTTATTGTATTGAGATACTTAAGAGTATCAAAAGGTTTTCTTGTTGATAGAAAAGTGAGTGCTAGGTCAAAAGAAAAACTATTGGTTTTAAATCCTCTAATAAGGTCACACTTAATAGTGTGTATTGTAGCCTTTAGCAGGGTTGGCTCTTCACTAAGCTCACTTTAGAAGAGTGAAAATATTTTGGGTTACCGGTCCCAGGTGGTTTTTCCCATATTGAGTTTCCACGTTATAATCTATGTGTCAAATGTGTATATGTTTCATTGCATTGATATTTTTTTGTACACATTATTGAAACTGGATTGGTTGGTTAAGACTAAGTTTATTTGCTGCTACTCGGCAAAGTCCAGAAAATATAAACAATATATCTTACCGAGCATTTTATATTTGTTAAGATTATTTATGGCATACATCTTGATGAAATTGGGACTGTAAGATAACTAAAGGTATTATATTTGAGAGATAAGTTTTGTTGGATCTTTTGGAATAATTGTTAAGGCCACCAATTCACCCCCCCCCCCTCTTAGTTATTCTAACAATCAACACTCCCTCTTGGACTTGAGGAAAAGATCCACTCTTAGATCCTTCATCACAACACATAACCAAAATGGATTCATTATCCAATGATTCCATATATCTCTCGTCTATGATAGTAGACCTCTATCTACTAGATATAATGAGAACTCAAATGTTCTTCATCATCCGTATTAGAATCAATTTCCTATATTGGTAACATCAAGTCATATGATGCTTACCAACAAGACATGGATTTCCTAGATCCATGACCCAAGAATATCAAGTCCATGATATTCAATATAACATTAAGTCAATGATATTTCCCAACCATAAGTGATATCAAATCCATGATATCAAAACATCAAATCCATGATGTTTTAATCAATTTGTGGATTTCCTATATCCACGAGTCACCTTGACTCTTTTGAATATAAAGTCCAAGATATCCAAGGTAGCACCAAGTCCATGATGCTTTCCAACCACAAGTCATCTTGACTCAAACACCAAATCTATGATGTTTTAATCATTTTTTGGATTTCCTAGATCCACGAATAACCTTGACTCTGTTGAATATCAAGTCCCTGATATCCAAGGTAGCACCAATTCCATTATTCTTTCCAACCACAAGTCATCTTGACTCAAACATCAAATCCATGATGTTTTAATCAATTTGTGGATTTCCTAGATCCACGAGTCACCTTGACTCTTTTGAATATCAAGTCCATGATATCAAAGGTAGCACCAATTCCATGATGCTTTCCAACCGCAAGTAATCTTGACTCAAACATAAAATCCATGATGTTAGGAGAATTTTCTTAATGAATATCAAGTCCATGATATTCACCAAGTGCTCGGAGTAATGGTCTATTGACATCAAGTCCATGATTTCCTCCAACTACTCAGGTGTGGATCCCTGATCCACAAGATATCAAGTCAATGATATCAAGAGAAATGGTTTAATGAATATAAATTCCATGATATTCACCAAATGCTCTGAGCAATGGTCTCTAGACATCAAGTCTATGATGTCCACCAAATACTCAACAATGGATCCCTGATCCATAAGAGGAATATCAAGCCCATGATATTCTCCAATTCATAATAATAACTTAGCCATGAGCATAAGTATATCCAAATGAATAATCATAACCAAATGAATCTCATAAAAAAATCTTATCTTATGAATCCATATAATTATAAGAGTAACAACTATGATCATGTCTCAAAAACATATTATCCACATAAGAATAACAACTATGATCATAAGAATCATAATGTGTTCACACATAGAACCACATATAATCTCAGCCATATGAAAGAAAGTATGATCCATTCATACACAATAAGCCAATAAAGTATGCTTCATCCATCCATGCTAAAGTATTCAATAGGCCAATAAGGTATGCTCCATACATACATGCTAAAGTATACAATAAGCCAATAAAGTGTTTTGTAATAATCAGTGTATTCAAATGTACATAGTTCTCTCATAGAACAAGCATAAATCATCATACTAAATTAAATAATATAAAACATTACACAATAGCTAGTATAATGTATATGTTGCCATAGCTGTAGCTAAGTCCAAGATAGAAATATGTCAGTGCATATAGCAGAAAAACTCCCTCTCAATATGAAATAGACTCAGCTTACAAAGGAAAGTAAGTTCCCTCATACATACCAGATTATATCATTGTTCAATGTCAATGAAAAGGCCAACACAAACTAATGTTGTCAATGTACCAAAGTAATTCCTTCACATTCATAAACAGTCAATAAAAATTAATTGGTTATGTATGTCTCCATATGTGCATAAAAAATACATGAAACAGTTATCCAGCTATACCAAAAACAATATAGTCTCAACTATATGTCACAAATATAGACTCAACCATAACAATGAAGGGTATGCTAACATAAGCCAACTATTATGTAAAAGAGATGTGCTCACACATAAATGACATATAGAAATATGAAAATTTCCAATATTCATGAATCATCCAATATGTCAATGTACCATATGTCAAAGCCAATACCAATGAACCAGCCAAGTGCATGAACCAAATCATGAGCCAGTTAATCAATGCAAATGATAATGACCCAGCCAATAATAATATGCCAATGTAGCATATTTTAATGAATCGGTAAATTATTTTAACATATGCCAATGCTAATGAGTCAATGAACCAACCAATGATCCAATAATATGACATATGCTATTAAGCTAAGCCATGCCAATAAGGGATGATCTTACACATGTAAGAGGGAGAGGTAAGTGAGCCTGAGAAGAATACATACAATTGAAAATCCCAGTGAGATTGTGCTACTTGAAGCATAGAATAACTTGTGTTCCTCGATATACCAATTCCTCAAAAATATTGTTAGTTCAGATTCCCTTGAACATGGGATTACAAAAAAATAATATTTTACAATTTTGGCTAAAAGTACGTTAAGAAAATTAGTGGATAACATCAGCCATAACCAAGAAGTCAAAATAAATATCTGTCCCAAAATTAATTTTCAATGTACATGATAGAGATTTATTAATATATATGCCAATGAAAGGGAATCCATGCCAAGATATAGAAATTACAACATATTTACGTGAGTGAAAAGAAAAAAAGTTGTGACCTTCCACAAAAACAAACATTCATCCCTGTTAACTTCTGCAAAAAGAAGAAGCCCAATCATCAACAACTGAACCTCACATTCTAAGGATGTCAGATTGTAGGATAAGTGTTCATTATTTGTTGAGCACCATAGTATGCATTTCTTTTCATCATAGGATTTTGATTGTGGTACCAATTTTCCAAGTAGTTTGTATATCTGCAGATGCAACCAAACACAACATGATCAATTTTTCAAGTGGTAAAGTTTGGTTTAACCATTTTACCAAACTAAGAGATCACAACAATACTCACTGATTAGATGGGAAATTAACCTCTGCACCATTAGCCATCCATCCTCTAGGAGTCTACAGGAAAGAACTTGTACAGTCAACAATGAAGAGTGTAAAATTTGTGAAGAATAAGATAAGTTTAATATTTCAGACCTATTGGCAGCCATTGAACTTGATCATTTTCCCATGAACTTGAAGGTATTCTTCATATGTCTGAACAAGAAAAGGAAGTGTGAATAAACGATAAGCCAAATGAAAAGTACAATTAGTAGTATTCTAATCTTCAAAATCCCTATTAATAACCAAGAAATATTTGAGAGAACAAATTAAATACAAGAATTTTGGGCAAAAAAATATATAGCTTTGTAGAATTCATAATAGATATATTGCATTAGATTAAATAATAAATTTAGGCACAAAATGTCTAAATATGGACTTTGTTTCATATGCATCACTGTAATGATGGAAATTGCACACACTGCATCGCAATTTGTTACAATAATAAATTAATAATGATGAACAAAAAATGAGAGGTAAAACACAAGTTTGAGCTTTTTAAAAGCTCTAATATTAGAACTAGGAAGGCCAAACATGAAAACGTAACCAAAGAAGAAAATAGAGTGAAGGAAAGAAGAATTTCATCACCAATACATCCTCAAATGTACTATAATTTATGTTCAAGAAATAGGATTTCACACATTTCATTTATGTTATTCAAAGAAGAAGACAAACTGAAATAGTGCATAAATTTGGTTCCAATTAGAGTTAAAAATGAGTATCATAGCAGACAGAGCATAAAAGGGATTAAAATTCCAACTGGGTTGCAATGTAATTTTAATGGGAAAGAATCATAAAATTAGGTCTCAGCTTCCAATCTCCCTCATCGCAATATAGTGGCACATCGACTAAGGAAAAATCTTGCAAGGTTGTTTGTGGAAGATTATGACATAACTAACATGGGGTATAAGCACATATGACCAAGTACAAAATCTTAAGAAAGCTTCTTATAGTCAATGTTGATAAATATGGGACACAACATCACCTAAGATTTTCACTAAGAAAAAAGTAAGGAGTCAAAAAGTAAATATGATAACAGGAAAATTGACACAATGAAATCTACTTCGTAGTTTCTCCCAAGTTTTGTTAATGCTCAGATTATGGAAGAAAAAATACAATAGAATAAAACAAGAAGATACAAATCATAGGAGAGATTACACTCATTCTTTGTGGTGTGTAGAGCCCACTTGAGAGGTGATTTGAATTCTTGCCAATATTCAGATAGAAAATGTATCTTAGTCAACTGATTATTCAGTGAGCTACAAGGAAAAGGAGTTTTCTAGTATAGGAGGCAAGTTATGAATACTAATTGAAAAGCATAAAATACTAAGGGAGATAATATCCACCTGCATCTAGATCATTAAAATAAGTACACACACTAAAGTACAAGATAATTCTATAATTCCACTCTATTTCATAAGAACAAGTAAAAAAAATTAAGTATTGAGCTATATTATTCCAATGAAAAATGAGATCAATAAATTACCAAAGAGTTATATTTGTGCCACTTATGCTATATTAATTTGGCCACCAGGGACCAATTACCTAAATATTACTTGTAGTCATTATATGCATTGGCCTTTGACATAAGTGACTAAAAATTCAAGAGCAATTATTTAGATTTTGCCCTTGTAATATACATGAGGTGAATAAAAATTGGAAGTTATACCTTCTCAAATCATTCAACCATCATGTGTAAAAGCTGCAGAGTTTCACTGCTACAAGCATTTAGAATTTTAAAGAATATACAATGTGGAAATGCGGCTAATGGTTATCATTCCCACTTAACAAATTAGTTTGAAATTTTAGTTGAAACCTTCTGCGTACACAAATTTGTTTCATTTGAAAATAATGTACACTTTGCTCAATGTGTTCACAATTCCTGAGAAGATCAGTGAGCACATATTGACCTTAAAACAACAAATATCAAAACTTAGACATAGCTACTTAACAATATGATAATTAAAGGATGTCACCCACTCTACAATTTACTGTAAAATTCTAAATGTCAATCCACAACATTGACACCTATTACTTGCGGCCATTTGTATTAGAAAAGAAAGAAATAAAAACCAATTAGAAAAAAAATAAAGAGAAAACCTATATTTTTTCCTGCAGATGACCAACATAGGTCACTCATAAATAAATACAGAGGACATACCATAGGTGGCTGCACATCTTCAAAAACTTTTGATGAAATTATTTTCCCTCTATGGTGACCACCACGTGCTACTGCATAAACCTTCGATAATTCAACAGTCCAAATGTTGGTCTCATTTGAATGCATATTATAAACAACAATCCTAGCTTTCCTAGGAGGCAGTTGACGATGAATCACTGGACCACTTTTGGTTTTTGGAAGAAGTGAAGGTTGAGAAGGTGGAAAAAAGTAGGTATCTACTAATGCAAAAATGTTCTTGTCTAGCTCTTTGAGAACCACTTCAATAAATCGCATGCCATCCTGCACCTGGAAATGATATAAACACTAAATTTACCATCTAAAACCTGAACACAATTTCTGCATTTAAAACATCTAACATAGTATTTTAGTATTTTACTAATATAAATACATAAAGTTACAATTTAAAATTCTAATCATCAATATTCTCATAAATTTACATAAATTTACAAGTTATTAATAAAGTTACATAAAGTTACAAGTTACAAGTTATTATTGGAACTCCCTCTCAAAATTCTCAAAAACCTCAAAATTATGAGCATTGCTGCATCACATATAACATCAAAATTGGACACATGTCCATTGAAAACTTGGGGAAAACAACAGTGCAAGGAAGGAAATCAAATTAATTGGACTCGCAACTATTGTCTATATGTGGTTCTCACAGGAATTATGCATAGCAAAAAACAAACAACTTACTCATAACTGATTGTTTGTATTCTTTTAAGACAAAATTAAACATACTTAAATAAATATTAAATATTAAAAATGAAGTTGCATTTACTGAAGAATGCTTGATCAAGATGAACTGAAGGAACTCAATTAGTTTGTGAAAGATAAAAGGAATCTCCAAACATGATATTGAAGAAAAAATGAGGCAACCAAGGTGCCTGATGCCCCCATTTTGGATGCTATAGTTGAGCCAAATATTGATCCCGCTTTGTGGATATTCGATACTGATAAGGCCGAAGGAAGCAACAACACCATTGGATCATGGGATGCATGATGACCCAAGATCTAAGACTTTATTTTGAACTCTCATTACTGATACTTTGATTTTTTAATTCTCGTATAGTTTTAGACTGATATGCTACCAAACTTAGTTTTTTGATGTGCTTAGATGCTCTATAATAATTTCTGATAGACACTGCTGAAAAGCTTATATTTTGTACTTTGTCAGTACTAGAAAGTGTTGTAATGAGTATTATGAACTATCTATATTATAAAATATGGTTAATATGAGAATTGTATGAATAAAAATTACAAGTCCCATAAGCTCTACAGACTCTTGTTTTTAAGTCAATAAGATTTTCAATTCATTTTATATTAGCCTATTCTCCTTGAAAGAAGTAGCACTCACCAAAAACACATGTTTGAACACCCAACTTGGAATCACTCCAAAAGGGATACCAATCACATAGTAACACCCATTATGAAAGAAACATGAGATTTCCACCCTAATCACATTTCTACCCCTAAATAAAAATAAGGAAGAATGCATAGTTAGTGCCATATAAAAGTTCAAAATAAATTTCATCTACCAGTATTCATAACTCTTATGCAATTGAAATCAGTAGATTTGTCTTGAAATACAACGTATCCATTATTTTTAATTTCTCAAAGACATGTTTCATTCAAATATGTTGGAGGTAGAAAAGGTAGAACTTTGAAGATAAAAGTCATCTAGACTAGGAAGAGAAAAAGTGAGTAGTGAAAATAGTTTACAAGCTAGAGAAATCAAAATGATCATGGAAAAGAATAGCAGTGCCAAAGGATCTCATTCATGATGAAGTGATAGGGAAGGTTGAAAGTTGATAGACATGATGAATGACCAAAGGTAGTGGACATCCAAAAGACCAAGGCAATCCACCTATATACTCACCAAAGTGAGTTCTGGTTCCTACATACAAACCAGAACTATTCAATGACAAACATACAAACAATTCAATGTAAACCATCAAGTTCAGATTAAGGTTTTTTTGTAACAACCTCATGTAAGTACCGAAAGACTTATACATATTGATCCCTTAGAAGAATCATCACCTTGCCTTTATGTACACTATGTAGGATACTCACCAAAGGGGGTTCTGGTTCCTACATACGAAATCCATTTATCCAATGTTAGCTTGCATCTTATATGAAGATCAATCATAATTAAATTCATACATTAGGCCTACTTCCTACAACAAATTATCAATAATGTTTTACCCTTAAAAACATACCTCTATCATCTCCTCAAATGTCCTTATATGTTTCCTGCTTATACACATTAATTAGTCATGTCCATACTTATGGTTACAACCCAATATCAACAAATAAATTACAAGAATATAAACATAATTTAGTCAAATTACCTAGCATCAAATATTGCCAAACCACTCATAGATTCCTTCTTCTGGCAATGTTGTTGAAGACAAAATAGTGAATTTGTCAACCGATCTGATGATGTCAATTATGACTTGAAGCTTTGGATGCCTGAAAGACAGGAAGAGAGAAACAATGTTCGTTTGTATTTCTCTCTTCCTGTCTTTGGGCATCTAATGCTTGAAGTCATACTTGAAGGATTTTCATTTGTATATCTCTATGTCTTCCTTTCATTGGGGCATGTGATGCTTCAAGTTATTTTAGGGTGCAATTTTTAGTCTTTTGATGGTCCACATTTCTTATCTCTTGTATTCTGATGAGGTTAGTGTATCACATGTTGAGTTTGTACTTTGACCTTGGATCATGAGATTAGTGTCTCCTATAGGTTGTTTCCTACAAATAGGAACAATGTTGCAATAAGATTTCAAATACACAAGCAACTTTGGATTTGTTGTTTTTGCATCCCATACTTGCAAGTTTGAATGCAAGAATCAATAGTAGGTTCCATTATAAGGTGCAAGGGATCGTTATACAGTAGAACACCCTACAAAAAGCAACCAATACTGATTAATCTAGAAATATGCCACGAAAAGGGAAAGAAATGACCAATTTGAGAATTACCTAGTGATCCCCCAAGGCCAACCAAAATTAGTTTATAAAGAAACCATATCTTATTTGATATTAAAAACATGGTACTAAACCATACAGGTTTCCTATTATTTAAAAAGACAACAGCCAGTTAAAGCATTATGGATCCCTAAAGGCCAACCAAAATTAGTTTATAAAGAAACCATATCTTATTTTCTATTAAAAGAATGGCACTAAAACACACAAGTTTCCTACTATATGAAAATATTATAGACATGACAAGTAACTAGAACACAATTCTCTTTATCTTTGATATTTAAACAAAGACAACATGTCATAATCTAACAATATATAAGATACAGCTTAAAATTACATAAAATAATTTCCCAAATGCCACAAAAAGATAAACAACCACCATATACCTCAAAAACATCTGGCCTAGAGCACAACTGCTTAAGTTCAACAATTTGAATTCTTTGCTGAAGTTGTGTCGAGATAAACAAGAAATTAGTCTTTACTATAAAAACAAATAGAAATATAAAAAATATAATATTTAATGAGACCTATAAGAACTTTTTTTCTTATTTGAGACCCCTCTTTATTTTGTTTGTGTTTCTTGTTAATCCTCCTCATCTGAATTAGAGTCTAACTTATTTTTTGTTGTCAGATTTGAAGCTACATCCTCCTTTACATTATCATCCTCTAAACAAATAACTTCCAATTTAATTATGAAGAAAAATCTAAAAACAAAGAAGAATAACGCCATAAACTAGTTGGAGAATCCACATAGAAAGTTATGTAAGAAAAGACCCATCTTTTTTCCACTAGCTATGGAATCTCCCAATGAAAAAAAAATGGAACATGCGTTTGAAGTCCTTAAGAAGCTCATCTTCAAAGCTAGTTTTTTTTCTACATATTCTATTTAAAGCTTGAATTTTTGGTTTTGATTGTGTATGTTTTTAGCATCAATGTTTTGAATCACACTCCGTGATCCATCATCAAGATATAAGAGAAAAGAGAATGAAGGATCATAGAGTGTGATCCAAAACATTGATGCTAAAAAATATACACAATCAAAACCAGAAATTGAAGCTTTAAATTCAAATGAATTGTGGAAATCTGATCGATTTAATATATATTATATCTCAACTTTTCCCAAGAACTACAACATAATCAATTCTATATAAATAATAAATTATAAATTAGCAAAACAGGTATCAATACATGTAGTGTCTTACAAATTTAAGTTAGTGGTAATATAAACTTTACATAATAACAGTACATAGTCTGCAATAAGTTCAAAGCATACATATTTATAATTACTATTCAAAAATGGTGAATAACATCATGGCATTTCCACAATAATCTATAACTTAAACAAGTGGTTGCTTACCCAAACAAGAGTTGTAGGCAACTTGAGTCCTTGTCTTTTGCAAAAACAAAAAAAAATGGCTAGGCTCAATAAATAGTAGTGTTGTGCACTTGGTGGTTTTCTCATTTGGTAGACCCCCCGTTGGGAAAATTGAAAGATCCATCTAAACCAGTTTTCAATAAATTAAAAAAAAAAGGGAATTTGGATCATGACAGTTCTAAAAAATCAGTGTTGGCCAAACATATATATGAAAGTAAACATTAAATAATGCATGGAAGAAGCTGAAGTCCAGGCCAGAGAAGACCTCTACATGAAGTGTATTGTATTGCAGAACTATTGATCAGACTTGGAGGACTGGTGGAACATGGTGTATTGACCATGTTAAAGTATTATGAGGTATTGGAACAAGATGAGAAGGCTTGTTGACAAATTTGACATATTGGAGGCCCTAGGTGCATTGAGGGAAGCCTAGATTGGGATCATTGAGTGAATTTTTGATGTCAAGAGAAGTTGGAATAAGTGATTAGAGGAAGTGAGTTTGTTCAAAATGTTTGAGGTGTTGGTTGTCTAAATTTAGAGCACTCTATTTGACCCTTGAGTTGAGACTAACTGCTTGAGTGAGTTCCAAGACACTTGTAGAATCCTTGAGTTGAGTTGGATTCAAGGGGATTATTAGACTAGGTCTTTGCATTTGTTTAGCTCGAGCTTCACTTAGTTTTGAGAACAGTTTAATATTCTCTACTTAACAAGGCTGACCACGTGAAGGTGGAAGCTCATTTGGCCCCACCCCCCTAATATCATTCTAAATTCCCCATTAACATCTAACATTCATTCATTCATCCATCCATTTATGAAATATAACATTCAATCATTATAATCACATCATATTCAATAACACCTAAAATTAATTAATAATTGGGCATTCATCAATAATTCATCAACACATCATTCATCAACATTTAGTAGCACAAAATTACATTCATTAAGACAATGTACATATATTCTCAAAAAAGGTTTATTGCAATTATTTTGTTTTTTGTTTTTTTCCTCAGTTTTTTAATGTAATGGCTAAGCGAAGCATCAATATCTTCGTCACTCCCCTTCTCTTCTTATTGTGATCTCAATAAATGCCTCCTCCTATGTGTAGGAGGACGTTGGTGCACCAAAGGGGGGTCTACTACAATAACAACTAAATGAGTTAGATTACAAACATTTTATATTAGTGTTACAAGTATTTCACTAATTAAAAGAAGATAACAACCGATAAAAAAATTTAAAATAACATAACAGAGATTTTCTTTACCTGAAAATGCCACATCATCTTGAATATGGTGAACACTTGGATCATCCTCCACTCATTCACCATGACGTTTTGCATGCTCTAAAACAAGAAAGGCTACACCAATTTCAATTTAAAATGTTAAATTGTATTAAAAATTACACAATTAATTTTCAATAGCAAATGAATACCTCCATCAATGTGATGCACATCAGGGTCTTTATCATGTGGAGGTTCTATGCTAGGATTATAAGGCTGCATTGCAATGTCATGGGCTCAAGTGTGACATCAAATATATTATCTCTCAAGTATTCAATTTGAAATAATTCTCATTTGGCCTACTTACATGTGTAAACTGTGTTAGGATTGGATAATATTGTGAGGGGGGTGAATCAGTATTATAGTACTTTATTAAATTCTTCAACCATTTAAATATTAACCATAAACTTGCTGTAAAGAAAAGAACATAAGAAAATGACACAATACTCATAACACCATATTTTGTTTTCAAGGAAACCCTGGCCAAGGGAAAACCCTGGTGGGGATGGTACCCACAATCATGCACTAAAGTATAATGTCCCTATAAGGAGACCTATCCATGTTAGGAGCTGGATATTACATAGTACATTTCCTTTTTAGAGGAATAACAACCTTGTTAAAGGTTCACAACACCCTATTAGGGGCCAACTGATCTTACAACTCTTACAATATAATTCAGGTTACAAAGTGTTCTCAGTCATGAACAAAAACAAGCAACACTAGTGCTTAGATAGTTCCTTTATAGTTCTTCATTGATCTCTGTCATTCTCTACTCTGCTATTCGCTCAAAAACTCATCCAACTTTCCAAAAAACTCTCTTACAACTCCATCACAACCTTTATCAAAAAGATCTTACATATATATCTCACAACTTTACAAAGTCGGCTCTTAGTATGAATATTACAAATATTACTAAGTCGGCCTTCAATACAAAATACATTTAATATAGTAAACATTAAATGCATATTTGACACTCTTTCATAGTCAATGTGGAGGTTATCAACAACCAAAATACAACTTTGATTGTCTGGAGTCCAAGCCATACTCCCTCAATCTTTGCTACTGTCAAACTGCTCTGTTTCAATGTTCTGTTGCAGTCTGTCTGTCTTCATTTCTGTCTAACTCACCTTAGACTCAACCAAAACAAAATAGATCTTAGGTGGATGTATTAAATACCCCATACTATCTTCCTCTAACCTCTCTTTCCCTAAATCATTGATCTTGATCTTCGACACCTAAAACACTTTTGTATCTCTGCTTCTACACTTAGTCAATTTTTGAATCACCAAAACTTATCTTTTCTGGAATCGGTCTAAAACCTAGATGTGTTGCCATAAATGACAACCAAAAAGTAAATCACATTTACAAAAAATTGATTACTTTCCAACAATCTCTCCCTTTGGCATTGATGGCAACACTTGTAAAAAAAATGAATAAGTGTTCCAACTAATCTGTCTCCTCTATAATCTTTCTTTTTCTTTTCTCTTTTCTTTTCTTCTCTATATAATATAT
>MU224885.1:672753-710509 GCA_018584345.1 Thuja plicata
ACTTGTAATTAGGAGTCAAAGTTGAGTTGTGGCAATAAAGCATATTTTATTTAATTAATTTGGATTTACTTTCAATTTTCAAGTTGAGTTAAATTAGGGATTGACTTGGGAGTTGTCATTCACCTTTACATGTTAGGGGAATTTGAATCTCTTTTGGAAAAATTGGTCATTCATTCTCTCATAACAGGTTTTTGAGAATTGGAGAGCTCTTGGTTTTTGGGGTTTTTGAAGAATTGTGGATTGTTGTGGATCTTGGTTGCTTTGAAGTTTCCAGAATATTCTATTGCTTGTGTGTGTGTGTGTTCAGATCTACATTGTTGTCAGATCTGTGGTTGAATTGGGCTTGAGGGTTTCAGATTTGTTTTCATCCTCCAAGCTACATTCTTCCGTTTCTTGCATTAGAATCAAGGAGGTTTCCTTTTCCATGTATGGTTTTCAATTTTGTAGATCTGAGGTTTTCGGTATTGTTTAAGTGCATGTTCATCATTTTTGGCTTTTTAATGGCTTATGGTTGTTTCTTTATTTTTGGGTGTTTATAGAAACCCTAGATCTGTATTTCTCTCATTTTCTATGTTCTTAGCATCGTAGGGTTATGCTGTCAAAATTTCGGGAAGAAATTCCCTCTAGATCTCTTAGAAAATAAAAAAATTAAACTCTTTGTATAGTTTATACTATAGGAGGAAATTAAATTTATGATTATTTGATGCTTCGTTATTTTCAGGGATTAGGAGGAGCTTGGATCTATTATTTTCATGATTATGTATTCCTTGTTATGGTACAGACATGCTGTCAAAATTTCATATTTAGATCTCTTATCAAACTCCTAGAAATTGAAAAATTAAATCTGCCTATAGTTCTGACTATAGAGAAAAAATAAATATTTATCCCTTTGAAATTGCTTGCAAGAAAAATTAAATCAAAAGGAAATAAACAACCCCCTGTAAAATACAGACTGGTGTAAAATATTTTATCCAGAAAGTAAAAAGGTTTAAAAAAAAAATTAAACCCCCTTCCTTATTTTTACTATTTCTGTATTTTTGGATTTATGGTTTAAAAAAAAAAAGAAAGAAAAACTTTGTTGCATTGAGAAACGAAATGGATTGTTGTTTAAAACAAAAAAAAAATTAATTTAAATTATATAAATTAAATATGCTTAAATTAAAAAAGAGGTTTTTTTTTTTTTTTAAAGTTTAAAGTTTTTGGGAGGTGGGGAGCGGTGGGCTCCACCCACCATCCCCACGGATACCGGGGTCGTGGCAACCTGTACTGTCGTAAGGCAGGCCAGACTGCCAGCGGCAGACTCGGTCTGCTCGCGCGATCCAATGCAGGAAGGGTGGGGGACACGTGGAGTCCACGATCCCCCCCATTTAAATTAAGTTTTGGTTTTTTTTTAAGTTTAAAACAAACTTTCAATTTCATTTTTTTTTGGTTGTTTAATTAGATTTTGATTAAATGTTTTTTTTTAATATAATATATGATGTATTTGTATTAAGTTAAATTTTAAAAATTGTGAATGTGATTTATTTAATATAAGGATTGTTTTTTTAACTTATTTATTAATTGGGGTTAATTTGTAATTTAATTAACACATTTTAATTAATAGTTTTTAATTTAATATATTAATTGTTAATTGTATTTTAATATATCAGTTATTAATTAAAAATAACATCTCTAGTATTATTATTAATTTTGAACTAATATATTGATTATCAATTATAATTAATTTATTGACATGTGTTATTATTACTTTAGTTAAAAATGCAATTGCATAGTTAAGATATTCAAGATTGTTTAATTGTGTAGTTACGAGGTAACTTGATACTTTAGGGGTAGATAATTAATTTGATATAATTAATGAATATGTTGATTAGATTATTTAATTACTAAAAGTAGTATTAAATGAAGTGAATGCAAATGACTTTAATTATTTCAGATTAAGTTATTGTTTAAATGGAGTGTATGTTTAAGTTAATTGTAAATGATCATATGCTTATAGTTCATTTTTCAGTCTTTTAAGACATTTTTGTTTCTATGCATCTGTATGGTTCTTTGTGCTTGTATATGTTGTTATCTGGGACATTAGACGACCTAGGATGTATACAGAGGCTGGGGGGAGTGTAATTATATTTATGTTACTTCATAGCGTGTGTGTTGTCAGATATTACCCTAAACTGACCATGATGACCCTTTCGATTATATTATTTGTTAGTGTACCTATGTGACCGTTCCTTTTGTATGGGATACTGATTTGGGGTACACTAGGGTTGTGACCTATGCTAGGTCTATTAGGATCTCTGAGCCTAGGGTAGGTTACCTATATGTGTAGTAGGAGGTGGCTTGCAATAAGTTCTGTGTCCGTAAGAGACTACTGGATTGCTTATTGTGGAGTCTCTTAATAAGTGATAACTAAAGACATATTTGGGGATATTAAAATGGATTAATAAGATGTGTCCTCACCCATGCTTGAGTGCTAGTATAGGCTAAGATGGTGTTGAGAAGATGTTAGTTGCCCTGCGAGGTATCTGACATAGTTAGTGGGTCTTGTCAGTATGAGAGGACATTAGCTCCGTGTATGGTCACTTAGGTGCCAAAATTTGTTGTGATTATCTGGGCTGAACTTAAGGGTAGACGTACATGATGACACCTTCCTTTGCATAGTCTAGATTTCCTACGTTGTCAGTTGCCTCTGGATTAGTGAGTCTTATCTTTTTGTGATGATTAGTACACCGGATTAGAGAGCTATCAGGATCCCTTGCTTAGTGGTTATTCCTTCTTGGTTTTGGATATCCGATTTGGATCTGTTGTTATCTCCTCAGCATGGTGGGGTGGACCTTTGTGGTTCCACATGGATGGGTGGTAGTGATTATTTATCCATTTAGATTTGACGTCCTTGTACTAGGTGCTTGATGGTTTCTTTGCAGATGAGCTCTTTATGTTCCTTCATCATTTATTATGTAATTTGATTATTGTAAATTCTGTATTAGAGTATCGCATGTGATACCTAATCTAGAAATTGTAATTTAGTTTAGAGTGATTACCACATACCATGCGACATGTGCAGTGGATGTGTGTTATGGTGGTTTCATGGTTATCCATGAGGTTTATAATTATGGTTATGTAAGTTGTATTTGTTATGTTTAATCAGATGGAATCTTTTGTTATATTGTTAGGTGTGTTTTTCTTTAAGTAATTCAACGTCATGGGACACTTGAATCGTGTAATCTATGTGAGTGTAAGACATGTGTATAAATGGTAATCGCTTCCACATGAATGTATGTTTCTTTATGTTAAAACTTGAAAAAAAAATTATTTAGCACAAATAGTGACATATTCTAGGTTAATCTCTCTTGGGTTCCCTAGCGGGGCATTACAGTAAATTGGAGGTAGTTCCTTGGGTACCCATTCTTTTAGAAGATGTGTGTACCTCAAGGGTACCTCAATGTTATCTTTGGTCTCATCATCATAAGAACATGACCCCCCTTCAATAAGGAAAAATTGCATGCATTTATTGAATTTTCTTCTAATCTTTTGACCTCTAGTTGATTTCCCTATTTTAGGCCCACTACATGTCTCAATTTCTTCTTCTATTCCCGCATTTCCCTCACTCGAGGAAGATAGATCTGACAAGTACCTATTAGGTGGTTCTTGCAGTCCATCAAATGAGAGATATAGTCAGTAAGGAGTGAGATATTTTTCTAAATGAGGGCAATGTTGATGTAATCTTTGGACCATTGATGTTGAGGGTAGTACTGTTAAATCATGAGCAAGTTAATACCTTATTATTAATTCACTCAATGAAGATGAGCATAAAGAGAAAGAAAGCAAATAAAAAACTATTTCTATAGAATGTATTGACTTATACCCGCTGATCCATGTCACTATGCAGGATCCTCGTAAAAGGGGTTAAATTTCTTGCTAATGTGAATCATTTATCTTAAGTTAGCCATAAATTACATGATACCTATGCTAAAAATTACATAGAAGACAACATGAACAATATGCATTCATCATAATCATTGTATTTTTTTATTTCCTTACCTTTACTTTATGTGTGCTATGTATGATTGTCAACAAAAGGGGTGACGATGTCTGTAATCAATTGCCTATTTCTACAAAGGGTTACAATCACACAAAATATATGCATGTAATCAACACCATCAATTGAGCATCATAAGAAATACATTGGTAATTTTTTAAACAATAAATACATTAAATATATGAGTAATAACTGAAACACATGTATCATAAATCGCATATGTTGTAATCATTAGAAATTAACACATTAAATTAATTGTACCATGGCATTAGAGTTTAATACATAATAAATTAATTATGAAAACATATAAGTCAAATAAATTTGTATGACTAGATTAGTATTACCATCATCATCATGTCCATCATTGTCATCATCATCATCATCAACATGATCATCATTATCATCACCACCACCACCACCACCACCATCATCATCATCATCATCATCATCACCACCACCACCATCAAAATCACAATCATCATCATCATCATCACCACCACCACCACCACCACCACCACCTTCTTCTTCTTCTTCATCTTCGGTTTCTTCTTCTTCGATCACATTATACTTTACTAGCCTTCATCTTGGATCATGTCTAACAATAAATGACCAACCTAGTTTTTGTGGAACCTCTATATAAAACACTTGCTCACATTGGATTGGAAGAACATAGGGTTCATCTCCAACTAGCTCAAATTACCTTGCATTAATCATTGTAAATCTATTATCATGTTGAATAACAATTCTATCAGGATCATTTTGATTTAGTCATGGCATATACAATTTGATGACGAATAGAACTAATTTGAATGATTCAAAGTCGCACTCAAGTATATCATCCAAAATGCCATAGTATCAATTTTGAGATTCTTGAGTATGCATGTCGTTTCTAGATGAAATATTAGTGACCTTGAAGACTGTAGTTATCCTAGAATAACAAGTTTTCTTCCTGTCGTCCAACTTTTTTATGCAAAATTTATGGCCATCGTAGTACATAGCTTTGTATTTCTTGACCTGTAATTTTTCAAACATGTAAAAATCATTTGCATCATGAGTTGATATTAAACATATGGGTCATGATTAATAAATTTATACGTACCTATCTACCTCTTTAACCATTTTCTAGATCAATTATCATTGGTGTAACATTGAAATCTCCATTATGATGAGCTTCTTTAACCAATGAAGCAACACCTTCCCATGTTAATAAGTGACCATTTTGTTGACATAGTTCAATCTATATCGTTATTCAATCAAGATTGTTCGCAATATACAAATGTAGTGCATCCCACTCTCGACCAACTGTATAAAAAAATAAACCACTTACAAACAAATTCAATTGAAGATTTATAAGAATTAATTAACTATAATAACATCTTATAATTACCTCTCACTTTCCTCAATCTACCTTTCCCCATCAAGTACTCCCCTTCAAATTTATTAATGGAGTTGGGGTCTCAAATGCGATCTACATGGATCTTTGCTACAAACTTAGGAAGATATTTACTAATGTACACCATGGTCTAGTATACCATATATCCCTCCACCATAGAACCCTCAGGATGTTCTCTTTGTCGAACCAAACCCTTCAAATTTTTAAGTGCCTCTCAACCATCCACATTGACCTAGTTTGTACAAGTCCACATAATTCAATCTCCTCAACTTGATGTATGAGGTAGCATTCTTGTGCATTGAAAAAATTATAAGGTAAACACTTTTGTATTTCACACAGAAGATGAGGAAATTTTATGTTCCAATATTTTATATCTTCTTTATTGATTTCTTTCAATGACAACCACCTATAAGATATTCAGCACGCAAAAATATATAAATGAGACTTTACAAACAATATACAATAAATTACTGAAAAAGTAAAACAAGTTGCAAATATAATATCTATACAACAAATCTAACAAATAATGCTTCTAACCTCATGTATTTTCCAAGATCATATATAAATTGTTTGACACTGTTGTCGAAGTGGTGTGAGAGAGACAGAGGTAGAATGTAATGCAATAATTATAAAATGATCTTTTCAATATTTTAGAGAATAATAAAATGAAAACTACATACAGTATACAAATATATAGAGAATAAAAAATAACATGAATTACCTTAATAAAGGTAAGCCAATCGTGCGTTTTCGTCCCTAGTCCAAACTCACTTTTCTTTGATATGAGATTGTTTATGTTCACAGCAAATCTTGTGGGAAATCATTTTTTTTGTATGACTTCTTTTATAGAATTGCTTTGCTTCTCCGATAATAACCAAAGAAGGGAACATATATCAATATGGTCTCCATTCTTATTTGATCGAATGAAATTTTTCAATGCATGGTTAGAATCTTCAATGTCACTACAAATTTTGACATTTTTTTCTTTATCATGCCTTTCGTCCAATCATTTCCACAATGTCTCTGTTATATTCTTTTCAATATTCATAACATCAAAAAAATGCATGATTGGGAGGTTCTCGTAGTACGGTAACCTGCTAAATTATATAGGATAAATTTCTAGTCCTTTTGGAAGTTGGTCATTGATGCCTTGATGACCTTCACAAGCATCAATTACATCATCAATAAACAAAAGACAATATCAAAATATAAATTTCAAACAAAAATCATCAGATTGAATGACATTACCTCATCAATTTATTCTATTGTATTCCAACTTCCATAAGCGAGGTATCATTCTTTGTGGCTTTGATTTAGTCTCTTCTTTCCCATTGAAAATATATTTTTTGGTAATTTGATACTTATGATTTCTATGGAGAACGTGCCTATGCTCATCGAACACCTACTTTTCTAAAAACTTTGAATGATGAGATTTCATCTTTGGACCACAAATTGGACATGCAAATTTTTTCTTTGTCAGAAGACCTACAAGATCATGTATAATTAGATTAAATATGTTGATTTTGATAGTTACAATTATCATGCGCAAACTTAGACATAAAACAAAGATGTGTTAACAATATAATATACCACAAGAATGTGTTAGCCCAGGGGCATCATGTATTGTCCATACAAGAATTGCATGGAATTAAAAATGCCTTTGTCCTATTGGTCTAGAGATGTCATACATAGTGACCCCATTCCATAAATCCAACAACTCGTCGATAAGGGGCTCAATATATACATTCATATCATTAACTTGGTACTTACCTAGTTGAATGAACAGAAATATTACATAATTATTATGGTCATTTTGATGCAACATTTATAAATAAATTTAGATGAATATTAAATTAAAAAATACCTGGAATAATCATTGTCAACATTATGTGCTCCCTCTTTATCGACATCCAAGGAGGAATGTTATTGTTGATAACAAAAATAGGCCACACCAAGTAAACAGATCTCATCTCTCTAAATGGATTGACATCATCCACTACCAATGAAAGATTGAGATTACGAGGTTCTTCTTTAAAGTGTGGCAAAGTTTCCTCTATGTCCTTAAATGCAAAACCATCCGTAGGCATTCACATAATGTCATCTCGAATTCTATTGCATGCATGGTAATCCATAAATTGTGCCAAGGTAGTGCACTTGAATAATCGTTGCAATTGTGGAATAATGGGAATACACAAGAGAACTTTGTGAGGCACCTTTTTTATTATTTGATCTGTTTGATATCTACTAATATGACAATCATGGAATTCTGTTGCAAATTCATGTTTTTTATGATATATAATATGATCTTTAGGACGTGCATGTATTGTTTGATGCTCCATCCCAATATCTTTCATAATGGCAGATAATTCTCGATACGAGTGAGGTAGAATGTTTGATGGTGGTAATAAAAATTTACCTATCAACCTACGGTAAAAAATATAATTAATGTTACATGACTCACCCTTTGTTAACAATAAGGAAGTTATGACTAAAATAGGTGAAAAAAGATGACATATATGACATACCTTAACATTCATGAGATTTCTACGTTGGATAAACCATTCAAAACCTTGAAGTTCACCAACAACAATACAACTGAGAGAAGAGTTGTTTGGTATCCTTTTGTATAAGGGCTCATATGCCTTCTCAAGTATAGGTAAATCAAGGTCATCTTCATCATCATGATCAGTTGCACCAATACTATCATCTTCAATCGTATCCTCTGGCACATGATCATCTGCATCAATACCATCATCTTCAATTGTGTTCTCTATCGTAGGATCATCTTCTTCCATGGAATCATTATCTTCTCCTTGTATATTCACACCTCCACTTGGAAATTATCATCCTCCAGATTGTTATGGTCCATAACATGTAACCTAGAGTGGTTGAACTATATCAAAATGATGACCTTAAATTATTCATGACCATGATCTCATCATCAATTGATTTCTTATGTATATAAATCGTTAAAACAATATATTGAAATACTTACCAATGGACGAAAATTGTACCCCCCTTCAATGTGACCATGTTGTCTATAATGTTTCTTAGTTTTTTTGACTATAAGTCTCCGAGTCTTTAAGCCCTTGCAATTTTTGCAGGGACAATAACATTTTCCATCACCTTTTCTTTTGAACTTAGACCACAATCTAGCAATTGTATCCTTATTTTTTTATGGGTTCATATTGTCAGACATGGTCTTTCTTCACAAGAAAATATTCAAGCTATAAGTATACCAAAAGCTTGTCTCCCATACTCTGAATTAAGATATTAATGTTATAATCCATCAAATACAAACATACTAGCATTAGTACTATCTTGTATAAAATCAAACATAAATCCATTAAATATATTTTAGTTGGAAATCATTGTACATTTATTCTAATCATGATTCATATTTGATAGGAATACTAAGAATATTTGACAGGTGACAAACATGCAGATTTGACCAAGCACTACTGGGAGCTAGACTCGACAACAAATGGACTTGTGAAGATTTTCACAATATTACATCTGTTTCCAGGCAAGCTCCTAGTAGTGCTTCAGAAAATCTGCATGTTCATCACCTGTGCATATACCTTCTCTAATCAACTCTATCTTGCATATCTACTAACTAATCATGCATGCTTTTATGAAGCCATTTTTATATAAGGCATATATTGCATGTCTTTAATCTCTCTTTGGATGAAAAATGAGGATGAGGCCTAATTGATTTCATGATACCAATTACTATTTTGGCCTTAGGAAGTTGAACTAACTACCATGCACTAACTACTATTTAAGAAAGACAATTCATGACGGATACATAAATAAATATATTATGCATAAGGAAAATAAGAATTTTATGTTAACACCTTTAATTGCCTTGTGGGATAAAAAGGAATATAGTATCATTTATTTTTGGGACAAGATATACATGTTTGTGCAGGGATCAAAGAAAGAGGATACAACTTGGCAAGGGGCCAAAAATTTACATCAGAGAATGAAAAATGATAGGGTACAATTCAGACCTACAAGATAGTCTTTTTTGGGTTAGGAAAGCATCAAATTTGGAACTATAGAATGAACATTAGGAGTACAAAAGAGAGTTAAAGGTAAACCTTCAAGGGTACAAGGTTGGAGGGGTCAATAAAACCTGAAAAAGATAGAGGAAGTGAAGAAATCCCTGATAGAAAACATTGCAAAAATCAAGCTTAAGGTTGATGAGAAAAAGAAATATCATATTTTCAAGGAATGAGATTTGGTAATGGTTCATCTCAACAAGGCGAGGTTGCAGAAGGGTGTACCCAACAAATTGCAGATGAGGAGGTTGGTTCCTTGCACTATTCTTACCAAGTATGTACCCAATGCATACAAGGTAGATCTCCCTGCAGAGGTAGGACTGTCTCCTATCTTTAATATAGCAGACCTAGTGTTAATATTTTCCAAATTTAACAAGGAATGTGCAAACTATAGATGTCTTTCAAACACTAATCACATGATATAGAATAATAAACACAAGAAAGGTGAGATGTTACCCAGATTTGGAGACCTTATGATGCCTTCAAATCTACCCTCAAAATCTTGTTCCTTGGTTACCTTTAATCTATCATTTGAATATGATTTGGCACTCAAATCTAAATGAAAACAACACCCAGATTGGCTTTGATCTACACTACAAGAGTTTTCCAATCTGTCCTATATACAATCCTTTTAGGTACATCCCATCTGCACTAGTGATGACAGATATTGCATCACATATACAATGTATTGCAAGTCCTTGCAATATATTGCAACAATATATGACAATTGCTGATCCTAATATACATCAATGATATTATGTAGATCTAGATTAGAATTCAAGAAGTTGGGAATTGATCCTAATTTAGTCACTACAGGGGGTGAATTGACTTCTTTTGCTTGGGAGAATTGTGCAGGAGTACCCTAGGACTAGGCTGTTAAGTCCTTAGATATTTTTGGCTTGTAGTGACCCTAGCCAAGTCAGCAATTGAATAAGGATCCCTAGGTGTGGTTTAGTGTCTTAGGAGTAAGGTAGAAAACTCTTAAGGCCCTAGGTGTGTTAGGTTTTTGCTAGTGCTTAAGTAAGTACCAAGGTGGTCAAATGGAATAAACCCTAATGTAACTACCCAAAATGGGGTTGGAAGACCAAAAATGATTAAAACATAGATATTTAATGTTCTTACCTCATTTGAAGTAGTTTTGAATAGTTTAGAAATAGGAAAAGACAAAATTACCACAAAGTTGCAAAATTGTCAATGGTTCCCACATGGGATAAAGTGTCCTCTCCTAAATCATCTAGTGGGAATTGTATCAATAAAACTTAGCGTTGGGGTTCTCTTGAAATCCTATTTGTTACACAAATTCCAAAATCCTACTTCTTAGAAAAATTCCTCAACTAGAAGACAATTGTGTTACAACTTTATTTAATTGATTTTGCAACTCTTAGATCAGCATATATAGTATTTAAGTCTTGAATGCACTAGATTATGTGTCATAATGTTTTAAAATATTTATTACAAATAAGGGAAAAATCCACAAAACAACAACGAGGCAAAACATGTGTTATTGTGTGGCTTACTTGCGCGTCATGAATATCTCATGTTATTTTGTGCCATAGCCTTTGTCGCCTATATATCAACTAAATTAAAAAAACCAATAGAAACATGTCAATTGAAATTGAAGAGAAGAGAAGAATAATGAAAAAAGAAAAAAAAAATTCTAGTATATTGAAATCAACAAGTAAAACCCATGTATAATCTTCATAATATTATCGAAAGGGAAAGGACCTGCATGTGTCCAAACTTAATATATTATATGAGAAACAGATTCAATGATGATACTATTTATAGCTCGGGTCCTACATCTTCAGTGCACCTCCAAGAAAGGAAAGGAAAGAGATATCGGTCCTTTGATAGAGCAATGGATGATCTCCAATTTATCAGCCAACAACATATGGTACAAGAATTGCTATAGAAGTCATTAAAACACTGATTATTAAGAGTCAGAGAAATCAATATCAAACATGTGTATGAACAGTTACAAGTCATAATGAAGGCAGGACAATGCAAGAATACAGATAATAGATGTTGTTTATTTGTTCTATGACAGTTAAAAATGGATGTAAAGATAAAAGAGAGGATCCAAATGATGCGTATATGTTATTAAATTATTAAGGTAGATCATCAAGTTTCTAAAGAAACATTCATGTTAAGCATCTGACAACTATATGTGAACATCACGGCAAGGGAGAAAAATGGACTTGAAAGACATTTGCATACAAGTCTAAACAAATGACAATAATTTTTCAAATTTATGAGTGTAGACATCCTAAAATGGACAGACTTGCGACTTGACATTAAAAACACTAATTTTCATCTATTAATTAATGGTTTTTTAATCGTTAATTAATCATCTATTTTCTTCTAAATTCATTTCATCTATAAATTAATGGTTTTTTAATCTTTAATTAATCATCTATTTTCTTCTAAATTTATTCCCCAAATCATCTAATCAAATTCCCAAAATTAATTAAATAATTAATTTTATTTAATTAATTAACCTTAATTGATTAATTACCATTATTTAATTAATTAAATTCAATTTCCTATAGTTTAAATTGAAAGGTTTAAAATTACTAATTAAATTCTTCCAATTAAATTAATTTAATTTCATTCAATAAAGCAATTCTAAATCAAAAAGAATTCAATTATCTCACATGTTGAAAACTTTAATTACATAAATGAATTAAATAATCAATTATGTTAAAAGAGGTAATCATTAATCAGATCACATGGGTTACTCCACCCAGCTCTCCAGTTCATATGGGTAACTCCACCCATCTCTCCAGTTCACATGGTTAACTCCACCCACCTCTTCAGTTCTAAAAGGTAACTCAAAATTAGCTCTTCAGTTAACCAAACTCTATCTCCTCTCTCCCAGTTGAAGAGGTGGAGTTTACATATGGCTTCTCCAGTTCCCTTTAATCTCAACCGTTCATCTCCCTATCTCTAGGATTGATCTCAACCGTTCATATCATCCTCAATTCCTATATAATAAACCCTTCATAACCATTGGAAGGATCCAGGATTTCAAGCTCACGTGCACCATTACTCTGTCAAATTGGTTCAAGCATCAAGCCTTCTTGCGATCATACATCTAGTATTTCAATCTCTCATGCACCATTACTCCGTCAGTTTGGTTCTAGCATTCAAGCCATCTTGCGATCACACATACATTCAACTATAAAATTCTCGACGCTCCCAAGTCATAGACGCTGCCCACACCAATATTGAGCATCAAAAAAATTGTTTCAAAAGGAGTAGAGAGAGACAATAGAAGATTCAAGCGATTGGGTTTGCATTCACTTGTTTTCTCTTAGTTGCTTATATATTTTATTGGTTACGTTTAAGTATTCGTTATTAGTAGTTTTTGTATTGATTTCCCCATTGCAAACCGGTGCTACTAACCCTCATCATTGGAAAGGGAAGGAACCACAAATCTGAAAGAGGCATACATTTTGGTGAACCTGACATGAATTTATACTATCCTCAGTGGAATGGCCAAGTCAAAGTGACAAACAAAACCATTTTAAAAATCTTGAAGAAAATAGTTAACAAATCAGGGTGAGACTAGCATTTACAGCTTAGTCCCGCATTATGGGCATACTGAACTAGTGTGAGAAAACCTACAAGAGCCACTCCTTTCTCCCTAGTATATGGATCAAAGGGAGCTTTACCCCTCGAAGTGGAAATCCCATCCCTGGGGATATCATTAAAGAACCTGATTTCAGATGAAGACTACATAGTAGCAAGGCTCAGTGAACTAGAACTACTAGATGAAAGAAGACAACATGCATTCAACCACTTACAAGGCTATCAGAATTTCCTTAGAAGGAATTATCACAAGAAGGTGAGGCCACAAACATTTGAGGTAGGAGACCTCTTCCTCATGGAAAATCAAAAGAACCAAGCAAAGCGAGTGAAACTAGGAAAGTTTGATCCTAACGGGCTGGGACCATATGTCATTGTCAACTCTACCCTGAGTGGGGCATACCATCTGGAAACACCATAAGGAGATCAGCTCCCCGGATACATAAAAAACATGCACCTCAAGAGGTTCTATGCTTGAGGTCTCAATGGTTAAGGCAACTATCTACCAAAAAAATAAAAAGATACAAAATGTTACCTTGGTGAAAACTTGGAAAAAAGGCGCCTTGGCAACAACAAAAAAAAAAAGAGAGAAACAAAATCTCTCTCTCAGTGAAAACCTAGAAAATAGGTGCTATAAGGTAGGTACCTTGGTAAAAACCTAGCAAACAGGCGTCGAGTGTTCAAATCCAGCTTCACCATCAATGAACTCCAAGATCAAAAGCTTGAGCACACTTCAAATGCAAGACTGACTACCCAAGCTATATCCAGAAGCACAATCCCCTCTGAGCATAACACTTACCCATGGTTAGTACTGGTCCACCAGACTAGGGGGCAGTTCTAAATGTCCTGAAAAAATCCTAAAAAATCAATCTTCATCAAAAACAATAAAATAAAAATAAAAATAAAAATCCCAAGCAATAAAGCCAACTCGGTTATCAACAAAGTAAAAGGCGATCATGCCAAGTCAATCAATGTCAAAACCATGAGCTTTGTGAATCAGCATTGGGCTCATATGACATAGCTTTATCAATCTATCAAATCTATCAACAAGCAAACTGGCGACCAAGCCAATCTATCAAATGTGACAACCATGAGCTTCGCAAATCAGCATTGGGCCCATCTGACACAGCTTGATCAACCACAAAAAATGATCAAAATCATATCAATCATCTTACACAGTGATGGATACGCTCAAAACCAGACATATCGGTCTTATATGAGTCATCTATTTACTGAAATTAGACACAATCAAAACAATAAATCCAATCAAGTCTATCAAGAGAATCAAGCCAATCAAGAGAACCAAACTAAATCAAGGAACAATACAAAATGTTGACTAGGTTCGTCAGTCGGTCAGATGTCAATCTATATTTCACAATTATGTTCTTACACTACTCTAGGATCTACCAAGTGAGGAGAGTAGCTATGATGGATCATGACTTATTTTTTTTATTGTTGTCTGTTGAATGTTCACTTCGATTCTGGGGTCATGATAATTTAGGATCAATGCAGTAGGCGTTGTCACTTATCTGGCAGCCATGCAGTTCCATGATCTGAGCGTAACCCTGGGAAAGAATTGGACATTCCTTCTTTTTTATATGCTTGTTTATTTACCAATATAATCATAGCGGTATCCAGATGGACTCTGGGTGCATTGGATTTCTATCTTGGTTTTTATGGGCTTTCTTCTTAAAATCAAGAGTTCATAATGTTATTCAGATGGACTCTGGGTGCATTGGAATTCTATCTTGGTTTTTTGGTCTTTCTTTTCAAAATCAAGAGCTTGTGGTGCTATCTAGATGGACTTTGGGTGCGTTGGAGTTCTATCTTAGTTTTTTTTTTCTTTTGTTTGGTTTATTCAGAGGGCAAAGCGGTATCTAGATGGTCAATATCTGGGTGCTTTTGGCTCTCTTTCTTTTCAAACAGGGAACATAGATGAACCTAGATGGTCAATATTTGGGTGCATTAAGTTATTTTTCTATTCAATCTCTCTACTCCTTTCAGTTATCAAGAGGTCATGGCGATATCCAGATGGTATGTGATCTGGATACATTGGACACTCTTTGAAATTTCATAAAAAAAGATGCAATGATGACAAAGATTGGAAACACGGTAGCAACTTGGGTAACCCATCCATTCTATCAATTCATATCTATCAATCATCAACCATCCTTTCTATCAATTCATATCCATCAATCAATCCCAAAGAAACTTTTTCCACTTTCTTCTAACTAACACATGCATTTACTTAGATATTTTGTGCATAGTAGATTGCATTCATTTATTGCATAAGAAAAATCCAAAACATGTGCATAGTAGATCATATAATCAATGCATCCATCATCAACAACATCATAACTAACATAGGAATGCATTCATCATCATCATATAGTGATTCACATTTTCAAAAAATTAATGCTCATCTGACGCATTTTCTATGCTTAATTTGTTGAGGGGGCATATAGTCCACCTGGGGTCACTAGGGAAAGTTGGGGTAGGATCAAATCATAAAATTCTTTGACACAACATGATGAATCACATTGTATCAAAGGGGGGTAAATGTAGACACCCTAAAATGGACAAACTTGCGACTTGCATTAAAAACACTAATTTTCATCGACTAATTAATGGTTTTTAAATCGTTAATTAATCATCTATTTTCTTCTAAATTCATTTCATCTATTAATTAACGATTTTTTAATCATTAATTAATCATCTATTTTCTTCTAAATTTATTCTCCAAATCATCTAATCAAATTCTCAAAATTAATTAAATAATTGATTTTATTTAATTAATTAACCTTAATTGATTAATTACCATTAATTAATTAATTAAATTCAATTTCCTATAGTTTAGATTGAAAGATTTAAACTTACTAATTAAATTCTTCCAATCAAATTAATTTAATTTCATTCAATAAAGCAATTCTAAATCAAAAAGAATTCAATTATCTCACATGTTGAAAACTTTAATTACATAAATGATTTACATAATCAATTATATTCAAAGAGATAATCCTTAATCAGATCACATGGGTTACTCCACCCATCTCTCCAGTTCACATGGGTAACTCCACCCACCTCTTCAATTCTAAAAGGTAACTCAAAATTAGCTCTTCAATTAACCAAACTTTATCTCATCTCTCCTAGGTGAAGAGGTGGAGTTTACTAATGGCTTCTCCAGTTCCCTTTAATCTCAACCATTCATCTCCCTATCTCTGGAATTGATCTCAACCATTCACGTCATCCTCAATTCCTATATAATAAACCCTTCATAACCATTTGAAGGATCTAGGATTTCAATCTCACATGCGCTATTACTCTGTCATATTGGTTAAAGCATCAAGCCATCTTGTGATCATACATCCAAGATTTCAAGCTCTTGTGCGCCATTACTCTGTCAGTTTGGTTCTAGCATTCAAGCCATCTTGCGATCACACACACATTCAAGTATCAAATTCTTGAAGCTCCCAAGTTATAGACATTTCCCACACTAATACTGAGAATCAAAAACAATATTTCAGAAGGAGTAGAGAGAGACAATAGAAGCTTCAACCGATTGGGTTTGCATTCATTTGTTTTCTCTTATTTTCTTGTATATTTTAATGGTTACATTTAAGTATTCGTTATTAGTAGTTTTTGTACTAATTTCCCCATTGCAAACTAGTGCTACTAACCCTCGTCATTGGAAAGCAAAGGAACCATGAATCTGAAAAGAGGCGTACAATGAGTACCAAACGATGAGCCAGTTTGGAGAGAAGGAAAATTATGATATCAAAGACATAAGCATGTTATAGAAGAGTATCCTAATTTCAAACAAGAGGTCGTTGTATCATACCAATGTCAGACACTAATAAAATTTAGCTCAATTTTTGACGATCATAGGTCGATTTTGCGACTATCAAATGTAGATCAATTGACCAAAAGTGTCATGGGAGTTATTTTGTCAAAACTTACGATGACTGGCATATTTGTCATAAAATCGATGACCCAAAGGTCAGAAAAAAGGATATTTGTGTGAGGTATTGTGTGCGCCTTTCACCCTAATCTATTTTCAGACTTCATTTCTTGTACAGTGAATGTATGACACTGAAGTTGAAAAAGAATGACAAGAATGCTATATAAATGATGATGAAGTTGTCAAAAAACTATGGGCGTTCGTCAAAAAAGAGATGAAAAGTGGTCGATCAATTTGGCATTTATATAGGTTTCTCTTCGACTGTGAATGTGACTAAAGTCAAAAAAGCGATGAAATGTTTTTTAAAAAAATAATAATGAGCTTATAACTAACAAAGAGATTGAGCATAGTAATTTTAGGTCTAGTTTGAAGGGAGCTTTTTTTCTATGCTTGTTGAAGTGAAGAGATGGTATGTCATAGTTTTTTTTCAGTCCTCTTGAGACTCCTAGGCCCAATGGATGTTGAAAGACTACTAGTCCTAATTATTGGAGGTTTTAGTCATAAGAAGAGATTTTTTTTGGAAGCATTAGATTTCAAAGGGACAACAGTTAATGAAGATGTGAAAATGATCTCAAGGAAAAGAGAAACAAGTTTAATGGTTGGAGGTAGCATTTCAAGATCACGTATTTACCTTAATGCAAATGCTTTTTCCTCTTAGTTATATGTATATACACAATTATTTTTATTATTATTTAAAGCATTTTGTTTCCCTTTGATTTTTTTTTAATCTCATAAGGTGTAGTTGTTGTTATGATGTGTTTCCTCAATATTTTATGAAGCATTTAGTCACTAGTGAAGGTTTCAAGATAGTGTTGTTGGATTAGAACATGGAATCAAATTTTAGGACAACAATATAATGACTGTCATGAGCCATAGTATAGGAGAAACAATCATACTATGAAGGAATAGTAATATTGAAGAGAGCATGGACTTTTCCACTATCCATATCAAGTGACAGCCCTTGGATAATGAAGAATAGTCAATGGTCAAAATTTAATGACACAGTGATGCTATAGTTACATCTTTTAAGTGATGCTATAGTTACATCAATGTGTAGTGAATGGTATCAAAATTAGTGAGAAAAATCCAAGAAAGTAGAGACAATCCTCATAGAAGATTCACAAATGATGTGTTGTAGAGAGGATGTCCATCATTAAGAGTAGGAAGCATCAAATGTTAGATCAATGGTGGTTATTAAAAGAACCAAGAGTAGTGCAATAAGTTTGAAATTTTGTTCCAAAAATCGATGCAATGATAGTGAAGTAAATCCATTATCTTGAGTTTTTTAATTTGAATATATATAACTTGTGAAACGGGATTTAAATCCCGAAATAGAAGTAAATAATACAATAATAAATACATGCACAATTTGAAAAAAGAAAAGAAGGGATTGTTAAGCAGGAAGAGGTCATGGCACACATAGAAAATCATTTCTTCAATGATGGGGGATTGAAACATTTGGATTTAGATGCAGTGATTTTTTATATGAAAGGGATAGAGTACCAACGTCTTGAGCATAGCAATTTTGGATTTGAAAGGGACATGAGTACCAATTTATTGATCATAATCTAGGTACCCAAGACCATATGAACATGGATTTTCTTTGGTTTGAAGCCATACCAATATATCTTGCTCCTAGAGAGATAGGATTATGAAATCTCTATAGATCAACCTAGGCATAGGCCAAGATATGGTTGAAACCAACATCATTGAACGGATCTCTTCAAACAATACTACAAGAGAAGCCAAACTATGTAATTACAGTGGAAACAAATATTTAATGCCTAGGATGGATGTTATCATGAACATCATAAGTGGAGTTGAGTACATCGCCAAAATTTATTTGAAGACTGGTTATCATCATATTGTTATCATTTTAGTTTGCACACTAAATTGGTACATTGATATTGCTTTACATTGGATTATGGATTTTATAGTTGTTGTCCTAAGTTGCAGAATTGCCTAAATTTAGAAGATAAAGTACACTTGCAGCATGACAACTATAAACATCAGAAAGATTGCATAAAGGTACACCTATTCAACACTACTATTTAGCTCATGAAGATAAAAGACATTGCTTTTGCATTCATGTTAACAGTGATATTGTACTCTAAGTATTGATCAGATTTAAAATTTCAATTTCATAATTTATCATTACATTATGCATTCAAATTGAATGTAATAAACAAGTATTCCTTCATAGGTTACATCTTTCATATTGTAAACTTAGAGAAGATGTACAATTTTGAAACTAAGAAAGGAGCAAAAAGAAGGTTTAGGGGTCCATGCATTGCCTTTAAAAGGTCTTCTACATTTTGGAGCTGAGTAACTGCATCATTTGAACCTGCGTGTCTTTAACCTTGTCTTTGGCTTTGTCTCTATCATAAGTCTTCTTCTGGTTTTTCCCTACATCAAGAAGAGAGAGAGTATTTAGATCCAAATTGGATCTAAGCAATACATAGATACCTAAAACATCATGCTACAATCAAATCTTCAGAGCTGTACATTTATGTAAACATTAATGCAATAGCAAAGTATGCATCTGCAATAACTAAATAAAGTATCAAAGGGACATAATTCTATGAAACCTTTTGCTGCATATAGTTATTATCCTACATTATTCAGGAGTTGCTATTTAGGAAACCAGAAAATTTGAAATAAAGGGACTTGGGTCCTATACCTGAGAACCCTTTTTTAGAATATCAACATATTAGGTTAGTAAACCCAACCAACAAACCAACATTCATACATAAATTTCATTTCACATGACATTTACATACAGACATTGATTAACTGATTGTATCTACTAATCTAACATGTGGAATTGGTGGTGTGTGCGAGCAAGTGAGACTAAAGTAAAAAATGCAGAAAGAAACACAATGCAAGAATTCACAAGTTGGAGATGATAAAGGAAAATACAATGGGAGTCACGAGGCCATGCTCGAACCTCACTAGATTAAAAATGCAAGAATACTAAGAGTTCACGAGTTCAGAAAGAAAAGAAGGTACAGTTTATACAGTGATGCTGCTAAAAGGTGCATATGAAAAGAAATGATGCAGAAAAGATAAGTGTTCCTAATTGAAAAGTGTTACAGCCAACAAGGAACAAACTCATAGATTATAAATGAGGTAACACTATACCTTATCATTGTACAAATCAAGGAGGAAATACTATGTAATGTTTTTTTGAAACATGCATGTGAAATCAACAATGTTATATCAAAATGGAAGAATGACAGTAATGTTGTTATGCAGTAGTATACATGTGCAAATAATCCAATTACATTTTCATCAAAAATGGAAAAGCATGTTTTAAACTTTAAAGAATATTGAGAAAATTAGGTAAAAATGACAAGTATTCATCCTAGGTGTTGTTTTGAATACTATTTTATGAAGTATGATAGATGACAATGAAGCAGTAGCATGTATGTTTACTGTTTAATTGGAAGAGGATGAGCATATGCAAAAGGAGGAATACAATTTTGTTGTTCATTTTAATATGCATGCCCATGTTATTCAATTGACAACATATACTCAAGAAGAGAGGGGTAACAGCAATACTGGTCACAACATTGGGCATCTAAGTGATGTGTGCAAAAGATGAATTGGGAAATATAATGTTCTCAAAAGGAAGATAATTTGGCACTAAGTAATAACCAGTATTGGAAATGAAAAGGTACTACTTTCTCACATGTTAAAATGCATATTCAAAGAAAAAAAAATCAATAGGAAATGCATATCTGTAGTTAACAATGTTACCTTTAGTCTATAGAACACCCAAATGTTTCTGTTCATTTTTATATGAAAAAGTGAAGGGAAGATAACAACATCATTTCGTTGTTGCTAAAGTGCATATACAATGGAAGTATTAGTATAAATATTGTTTACTTATTCAAAAAGTGAGTTCAAGTAATCCTTGTTGTTATCTACATCTATAGTTCAAACAATGGACTATCATCATTAAACAATGGAGCATCGTAATGTTGTCCTTCATAATGTTATGTTGGATAAAGGAAAAGGATGAAAAAATAGTAGTATAACTGTTACATTTTTAAAAAAAAAGATATGCATTACCTTCAAACATATGATGTTGTCATTATGCAAAAAACTAGAGTAGTACAATGTTTTCATTGAAGGAGGAAGTACAAGGAATCAATAAAATTGAATAGAGATCAAAGATAAAGTTGTTTCACATGTTCCAGTAAATAGTATGGTTGTTTTATTTGATTTTAGATACAGACTTAGTTAAGTTCTAATGCAGTACTTTGTGCAGAAATAAGAAATGAAATAGTAGTATTGTGTTACATCTTTTAAACATGATTGTATCATGTATATTGATAGATAGACCGATTTTTTTATACTGTCATTCAGGTTGTTCATGACTAAAATTCAAAAGAAAATGAATATGCATGCATATTACAGAGATGTGTAACTAAATGGAAAAAATATGCATGGACATATGAACTTAGTTTTTACAATATTTCCCATGGGAGTCACGAACCCGTGCTAAAACCCCATGGGTAGTTTTTGATACAAACAGTACAATTTTTTTCTAGTTCGATAATGACACTATTGTTTCTACATATTTCAAACTTTCAAACATGGTGGCTTAATCATTTAAAAGTCATGGTTCTAAACACACAGTGAAGGCAAAGTTCTTTTTATGCATAATGATTCACTATTATTCAAAAAGTGACAACATACACTAATTTATTTGACATATTGAGAGTTTTAGACAGGAAAGCAGCAATATCAACTCAATATAAGATACAAACAACAAGGAGGCTTCCAGTTCAAAGATAAAAACAACATGGTCTCCAGACAAGACAAAGATTATAGACATCTAATAGAGAAAAATAGCTCGAGTTCATCTCTCAATAACTATGGACAGCTTGCATGTATTCATTATTGAGACACAGATATCAATATTTATGGTTTCACTTCCAGATCTACAAAGTAAACCATGTGGGTATTCAACATAAGATAAAGCTCAGCCTTCAAATTAACTACAGACAACTTTATCAAATTTCCTAACAAGAAATCATGGAAAAAATCATTTACATCATGCAAAGATGGAGTTGGCGGAGGATAAAGTAAAAACCCAGAATTATTTTCGAAGAAAATGAGCACCTAGATGCAGTTTAAGTTCAAAATATGCTACAGCAAATTCAAGCAAAGAAAGAAATCAAAGGTAACTTATCTTTAAATTACAAGTCACGGTGAAGATTGAGAGCCCAAGTTCAAAGTGTTCGAGCCCAAGTTCAACCAAAGATACATGCACAACGCCATTTTCAAACTGAAGTTGCAACCCGAGGTTTAGCTCAAAGAAAAGAGAAGCTAGTGGCATATTCTATGGCATGGAAGTCAAAGTACAAATGAAGACCGAGTTCACAAGTGTAGAGAGGCCAAGTGCATGCAAAAATGCCATTATTCATGGCATAATAAAGAACAGTGGAGGTCGCGGTAAAGAAACAAAAGGCAGCTCAAAGTTCAACTGTTTGGAGCATGAGCTCCTCTTCATGCAAACTCAAACTTCATGCTCCAGTTTAAAGAACATGCAGATTACTTACAAATAACCCACAAATGCCAAAGAAAAACAAATCAAATAGAAGTCGATTTCATGTGCAGAAGACTCCCAAGTTGCAGGTTGAGATGAATGACAGAGAGAGCCCAAGCTCTTCATTGTTTTACTTCCAGTTACAGTATGATTTTTTACTCAAAAGATTGAAGACAAATTCAAAGATAACAAACAGTTGCAGTCCCAAAAACAACAAAATGGAGTCTAAGTTTAGACAAGCATGGCGGAACAAACCCTAACTTCTTTTCTTCCAAAAGCCACATAATGCAAATGAAGTATGAAAATGCCTATTTTGAAATTTGATAAACTTTGGAGTCCACGATGCAGAGAGAGTTAAAGCTATGTCCAACTACAGTGTACGACAACCCCATTTCAAGTGCCATGACAGCTTCACCACATGCCATGACAGCGATAGATATGGGTCATGTTGACCATAGGATAAAATGTCAATTTTCATGCGCTTTTACTCATGCTTTTGAGTTAGGGTTTTTAGGTTGAGTTTACATCTTAGGTTATTTTGGATATATTTTAGATGTTTTAATATATTCTTTATATTGAGATATATTATAAAAGATGTAAATCTAAAAATATCAAAATTAGGAGACCTAAATCTAGGGGCTAGATTTTTGGCATCACTTATGCTATAAATTTAGGGTTTTAGAAATCATGGAGGTCTTTTGGAGGCTATGTTTTTGGGGCATCATTTGAGCCTAAAATTTAGAAGTATTTATCTGTTTAGGAGCACCTTTTTTTTTTGGGGGGGGGGATTTCATTTTCGAAATTGTCCTTAGGGGCTATATAACTGAACTTCTTATTCATTTTTAGGGGTTCAGAATTTGGGGATTAAGAGGTATTAGTGAACATATTGTTCCTTTGCATCTTTTCCTTGTATTTTGTAACCATTTTTGTAGATTTTGAAGATAGAGTTGGCCTTATTATTCATATATCTTTTCTGAGTTTTGCTATCTATCCTTCCAAGTTTTCTACATTTAAGTGTATAGTGCGTTTTAAGCATATATTAGTGAATATTTCCAAATTCCTATTCTAAGTTATAAAGAATAAACCTTTTGCATAAAGTATCTGTTTGTTGGTTGAATTTTTACCATTAGTTGCACCAAACCCTAATAGTAGATTCTTGGTCATCCTAGGTGTTGTGAAGTGAAAATTATTACAGAGTTTAGTAATGTGTGTCCTATAGGTACAGATTTACAATTCTAAAAAATCTAAATCCATTTTGGTGTATCACCTTATTAATCAGTATTCATTGTTTAGTTATCCTTCTCCCTTTTCCCAAAACCACAAAAATGAGTATTAGGTGATATTCCAAATTCAATAGGAACTGGCCTAGAATCTGGAGACTCGTTCTCTCTTCCACCAAGTAGAATGTTTTCATGTTTCAACAAGATAGCTAGATTCCAAATTAAGCTATAGGCACAATCCTGATTGATAATAGTTTTTGGCACGTCCGGTGGGACGCGAACTACTACATAATTCTTTCAAAGTTATTATTGCTTATTATTGTTTTGGTCTGAGCAACAGTATTTCTGCCTTTTAGAGGGTATTTTACCAGCACCTAGCGACTCTGGTTATAGGTTTTTTTTAGATTCAATTATAGATTTATCTTGATGAGAAGAACTCCGACAAGAGCAAATAGTAAAGGATTCATTTATCAAGAGTTATAGACCAGTAGAAGAGGCAACAGATCAACAAGAAGAAGTAGAGCATCTCAAGCTGCAGAAGAAAGAGAATCTCTGCTGGGATCTGATTTTTCATTGTTCAAAAATCCTATCTTTGAGGATCAAGCTACCATTTTTGAAAGCCACGAGGTAATTATTGAAGATTTTGGTTTTCCTAAAGATTTAAGTGTTATTGACAATTCTGGATCAGAATTACCAATTTTTGAGGAATCAACGAAGGATCATTTCCCTGTTGTAGAATCCAAAAGTGGTACTGCTACCCTAGGATTGAAAACAAATCAAAGGAAGGCAACTCAATCTAACAAATTTGTTGTACCGCCTGTAGTCCAACAATAAGTATGACGAGAATAGAAGGCTCAAAATTTTCCTTTTGTGGCCTTTGATGCTGGTAGTCCATTACAAATTGTTATTCATCGTGACATTCCACCAGTAGCACTAAAAGGTTTGACATATTTTAATGGTGAGAATCACATTTCAGCAATTGAGCATATTAAAGATATTGCTACTCTATGTGGATTACATCAAGTTACTCATGATGATGTAGCATTGAAACTATTAGTAGCTTCACTTAAGGGTAAAGCATTAATTTGGTTTAGAATTTTTCTAGTTAACTCTATTGCTACATGTGATGAGTTAGGGATTGTTTTGATCAGCTAACTACTATTAATAGAAATATCAATGAGCATATTTCTAACTTCAATTTTTCATTTTCAATGAACTTGGGATAGAATTCCAAGATCTGTTAAACCATCTAATGACTATGCATTTCTTTTCTCTTTGAAAGCATTTAATAGTGATATTGCACTTATGATACAGTCTATGGGAGGTAATACCTTATCTAATGCTTATGATGTCGTTGTTAGAGCTGAGAATAGCTTAATACAAGCTAGAAAATTACCTCCAAGGCCTCCAATGCCTTATTGTGCAGAGATACAACCAGTTGTCATACCGCCTATTGTTGTTGTTCCTCCATTACTAGCACTTAATATGTTGGTTGTAGCAGAAGAACATGCTGCTTCAGCTCCTATTAGGGAGATAAAGGAGCGGAATATGGAGCTAAAAGAAACAAATGAAAGCATTCTGAGAACTTTGCAGAATTATGGCAATGAGATAACAAACCTAAAGAGGTAGCAAGGCTAATATAATAGGCTTCCTCAAGCGAATTATCAGAATTATCAGCAGAATAGGCCATTGAATCAAGTTTCTAGTTCAAACTAGCATAGGCAAGCTCAAGGAAAGCAAAGAAGTTACAATCAAAGAGCTGGTTAAACATATAATTATGCAACTTTGAGTACTTCTAAGGAGTTAACAATAATTCGTAGAGTTAATTATGTGCAAGAAGCGGAATGGTGCAACACATGTAATGAAGGGCATTATTGGTTGGATTTCCCTCATGCACTTGAAGCTAGAAGATGAGATGTTCTGAAGGGACAACCAGTTAATATCCAAACAGAGGTATAGTATGATCAATCATAAACACAAGGTAATCATGATGTGTCTTTGGTTAATTTTAGTGATGATGATGTTATTTTAGCAGCAAATTTTGACCCCAATCAAGTGTGGAGACTTATAGCAGTAGGCACAAGGTCAAAAGTGAAGGCTGGAAATGATCAATAGCAAAATGATAAAGTACAGCAGCCTGTTCTTATAGTACAAAAGCAAACAAAGAAACATTTACAAGCTCAAAAAGGAGCAGAATAGTCAATTTAGATGGCAAATGAGCCTACTATTTTAAAAAGGCACCAAAAGGTTAGTATTCAGAGCTTCAATATTATTGATCATTTAAATAAGACAAATGTCCCCTTGTCCATGTGGGATGTTTTGGCTCTTCCAGGAAAAAAGTACATGTTACAAGAGGCATTACAAGCACTTACACTATCTGATGAAGTTTTGTCTCAGCAAACCCCTAAAGTTTTAGTTGCTGCAGGTGCAAGTACATCCTAGCAATCAGCTAAATTGATTAAACATCCTCCATTTTATGTCACTGTCATTATAGGACAACACCTAGTTAACAATTGTATGATTGATTTTGGTGCCACTAGCTCGTTTATGCCAAAGAAAATTGTAGACCAGCTGGGCCTCAAATATGAACCACTTGAAAGAGGAGTTGTCCAATTAGATGGGACAACAATTGCAACTGTAGGAGTTATAAGAAATCTTGATTTAACACTGCATGCTTGCCCTAGTTTTTCAGTTCCTATGAATGTATACATTATTGATTTGCCTCCTAACTTCTCTATATGCTTGTCAAGAGAATTTACTGCTAAGATAGGAGGTTATCTATCAATAGAATGGACTCGCATGCTTTTCTGCACAAGGTACGGTACTAAGGTTACTATACCCTCAGAGCCCATTGCAACATTATGTGTTGAACAGTACATTGCTAGTGCTGCAAATGAATAAACAATTGTGTTATTTGATCAAGAGGAAATATCTGATGTTTTTGAAGCTCAAACACAAATAAGTAAAATTCCTGATGTTTTGTTAGATGATCAGGCAACTGAAAATGTAAGAATTTCAGATGAATAGATTGAAGAGCCAAGTTTGGGTAATTATGTTATCCATGATATTTCTGATTTTCTTCCAACCATAGTAAAAAATGCAGATTTAGATCTAGAACAGCAATCTAATGTTGTTTGGAAGCTATTGTATGATGGATCACGCAGAAAAATAGGTGCAGGAGGGGGTTGTATGCTAATTTCACCAGCAAATGAAAGGTATTATGTTTCTTTCAGATTCACTTTTAGTTGTACAAACAATGTTGTTGAATATGAAGCCCTCATAAATAGATTGAAGTGGGCCATTAAAAGAGGTGTTAGCTATTTGCAAGTTTATGGTGATTCAGAATTGATTGTGAATCAAGTTAGGGATTTGCATGAAACTAAGAATGATTTATTAAAAAATTACAAGCATGTTGTATGGTATTGAAGGTTTTGAAGCTTTTAATCTGCAATATATTCCTAGAAATCAGAACAAACATGCTGATAGGCTAGCTATTGTTGGAGTCCAGTATGATATTCCAACAGAAATCAGCAATAGTAAAGGGTTGAATTATGTTAAAGTAATTGTTAGACCTATTGTCCATAAAAATGTTGATTGTTGGCAAGTTTTTGAATCTGGCCAACATATTGTTAAATTTTTAAGAGAACAGGCTGAGTTTGCACAACCAAACCAGAAAATATTGCAGGAGAAATATGAAGAACATATCATTCAATTGTGGAAAAATAAAATGCCTAAAGGTCTTGTGACCTTAGAATCTATGTTTGGTACTAATGATGAATTCAAAAAGGATAAATTCAGCTTGCAGATAAAGGAAGAGCATTATGAGAAAATTGTTGTTGCAAAGGATAAAGTGTTAAAACTTGAAAAGGTATGTACACCTAAAGAACGTCAAACCTTTGTTAACTTATGCAATAAATTTCATGATATTATTGCTTGGAGCTATTCAGATTTGAAATGATTTGATCCTAGTATTTCTCAGCATACAATTAAATTAGAACCAGGAGCCAAGCCAGTTAGGAAAAAATGGAGGCCAATAAATCCAAAACTAGAGCCTCTCATGATTAAAGAATTAAATAAACTGATTGAGAGCAATATCATTTTCCCAATCAAACATACTTCATGGGTATCCAATCTGGTTCCTGTTAGGAAAAAGAATGGAGAAATTAGATTATGTGTTGATTTTCGTGACTTGAACAAAGCTTCATTAAAGGATAGACATACTTTTCCTTCAATGGAACAGATCTTGCAGGTTGTTTTAGGTTCAGAATGATTCTCATTGTTGGATGGTTTCTCTGGTTACAACCAGATATTGGTGAAGGAAGAGGATAAATTCAACACAACATTTACAACCAAATGGGGAACTATGGCTTATCAAAAGATGTCATTTGATTTATCTAATGCGGGAGAAACCTTTCAGAAGACTATGGACAAGGCCTTCATAAATTTGATGTACAGGTTTGTACTTGTTTATTTAGATGATATACTGTTTTCTCAAAGAATGCATCAGAACACTTTCAGCATTTAAGAGTTATCTTTGAGAGATGCAGGGAATATGGTATTTCTTTAAATCCCAAGAAGAGTATATTTGTTGTCCCTGAAGGTAAATTGCTGAGATTTTTTTTTTCAAAGGATGGTATCACTATTGAACCCAAAAGAGTAAGTGTTATCCTTGCCTTACTACTTCCTCTTCACAAAAAGGGCCTTCAAAGTTTTTTAGGAAGAATCAACTTTGTTAGAAGATTTATTCCAGATATTGTTGAGTTACTAATGCCATTAACATCCATGCTCAAGAAAAATATTGCTTTCAAATGGACCAAAGAAGGAAAACTCAGTTTGAATTGATTAAGGAAGCATTAGCTACTGCCCCTACCTTGTTAAATCCTAATTTTTCAAAGTATTTCATTTTGTATGCATATAGGAATGTTGATAGTATTGATGTCATGTTAGTTCAGAAGAATGACATAGGTTGTGAACAACCAATAGATTTTTTCAGTCAAGGAGTAAAGGATTATGAGGTGAGTTATTCATTTGTTGAAAAGCATGTACTTGTTGTGATTAGCAGTCTAAAGAAATTCAGACATATGCTTTCTAACAATAAAATTAAGTTGCACATCCTTTTGTTAAGGAATTTTTACTAAATAAAGATTTCAACACCAAAAGAGATGGTTGGATCACAAAGGAAATGGAATATGACATTGAAATTAAAGTTACCAAGCTGGTAAGAGGTAAGGGTTTATGTGAAAAATTTGCTGGAAATGGATATAATACTCCAAAAAATGATTCTGAAGTAGTTTTGGCTTTAGAATACAATGAACAAGTTGTCCCAAATTTGCAGAATGATTGGGTAAATGATATGATGGTTTTCTTGCAAACAAGATTTTGTCCTTAAGGTTTGGAAAGATAACAAAAGGAGTTATTATAGATTGCAATCCATCCCTTATTATTTGTTGAATAATGTACAGTATAGGATGGATTATAATGGTGTATTGTTGAGATGCATCAATGGAGATCAAACTGACAAAGTTCTAGAAGAATTCCATGATGGACCAGCAGGTGGCCATTTTGATGCAAGGAAAACAACATTGAAGATAATGAAGGTTGGCTATTTTTGGCCAAACTTGTACAAAGATGCCTTCATATGGGTAAGAAGGTGTTTGAAATGTGCTATTTTCTCAAACAAGCAAAGGTTAGCAGCTTTACCTCTTAATCCAATTCAAGTTGAACAGCCTTTTGTCAAGTAGGGTCTAGATTTTATTGGCCCCATAAACCCATCATCAAGTTCAAGTCATAGATATATATTGACAGCAACAGATTATTTTACAAAGTGGACTGAAGTTGTTGCATTGAAAGATGCAAATGAAACTTCAGTTCTAAATTTCTATGAAGATCTGATTGAAAGGTTCGGAGCACCTGGATCCATTGTTTCTGATAATGCTTTGGCCTTTTTAGGTACAATAATTACTAATTGGGCAGTAAAGAACAATGTTTATCTTATTTCCTCATCCAATTATTACCCACAGGGTAATGGACAAGCTGAATCAATAAATAAATATCTGATTCGCATCATCAAGAGGACTATTGAAGACAACCAGCAAATTTAGAGCAGCAAATTAAAGCAAGCCTTGTGGGCTGATAGGATCACCCAAAAAATCTCAATAGGTAACTCACCTTACAAGCTAGTTTATGGAAGGGAGGCAAGATTGCCAATTTCAGTAGAGTTGCCAATTTTGAGTTTGATCAAGGAATTGGACCTGCTGGACCAGCAACCTATGGAGATAAGGTTGGCTGAATTGATAGAGTTAGAAGAGATTAGGAAAGAATCTTTTCAGAAATTGGAAGAACATCATGTTCAAATGAAGAAGACATTTGATAGAAAATTTGTCGCAATAGTCTTTCAAGAAGGTGATTTAGTTCTGAAATGGGATGAGATGAAAAGTAGACCTGGTAAGGATTCAAAATTTGATGCCATTTGGGATGGTCCATTTGTCATTATAGGATGTAAGGCCCATAATACTTTTCATCTCTCAAAAATGGAAGGAGACGAATTTCCAATCCCAGTTAATGGGATCCACCTCAAGTGTTGTTTTTGAGATTAGTTGGTGTGAATAAGTACTTTGCACATAGTTAGTTTCTTTCAGTTAGTTGTAGTTAGTACTTCTATTCACACAATGGTCAAATCAAGAAGATACACACCATGCATAATTGAGAAACCCCTTGTGATTCCAGGTTATAAATGATGAATAGCTCAATAATGTAATCATGGTGGGAAGAGAATTTGTTTATTTCAGATAGTTTGCTTTGCAGTTTTGAAGGTTAGAATGAACAGAAACAACAAGATCAATCACATGATATATGCATGAAAATCATACCCATCATATGAGACATGTATAATTTCCATTATCTCATATCATAAGCATCATGCCCAAACAAATATTATGCAATCAAAGATTGTTGTTTAAGCTCATTCTCCCTTTGAGTTTAGTTTGTTTCTATTTCTAGACAGCATCATCATCATCTGAATTATGTCCATCATATGATACATGGATAAATTTCATTATATCACATCATAAACATAGGTTCAGACAGCAATGATGAAGCACAGGGTGTTGCTCATTAATGTTTTTTCTTTCTCTAAGTGCTGGTCAGCACAGATTTTAGTTTAGTTTCAATTTTGAGTTTGTAGTTTGTTTTCAGTTTGAGAAGTCCAGTTGTTCCTAAAGTTCAAGACTCTGGCCCAATGGATAAGCAAAAGACAACTAGTCTAATTCTTAGTTCAGCAGGAAAACACCCCTGGGTCATATTTGATGAGTTAGGGACTGTTGATAAGCTAACTACTATTAAGAGAAATATTAATGAGCATATTTCTGACTTCAGTTTTCATTTTCAACAAACTTGGGACAAAATTCCAAGATCTGTTAAACCATCTAATGACTATGCATTTTTTTCTATTCGAAAGATTTTAACAGTGATATTGCACTTATGATATGGTCTATGGGAGGTAATAATTTACTTAATGCTTATGATGTTGCTATTAGAGTTGAGAATAGCTTAATACAAGCTAGAAAATTACTTCCAATGCCTTGTTGTGCAAAGATACAACCAGTTGTACTAGTTGTCATACCACTTATTGTTGTTGTTCCTCCATTACCAACACTTAATATGTAGGTTGTAGCAGAAGAACATTTTTCTTTAGCTCCTATTAGGGAGATAAAAGAGCGGACTATGGAGCTAAAAGACACAAATGACAACATTCTAAGAACTTTGCCGAATTATGGCAATGAGATAACAAACCTGCAGAGGTAGAAAGGTCAATACAATAGGCCTCCTCAAGCAAATTATTAGTAGAATAGGCCAGTGAATCAAGCTTCTAGTTCAAACCAGCCAAGGCAAGCTCAAGGATAGCAAAGAAGTTACAATCAAAGAGTTGGTCAAACATATAATTATGCAACTCTGAGTACTTCCAAGGAGTTAACAGTAATTCCTCAAGTTAATTATGTGCAAAAGAGGAATGGTGCAACACATGTAATGATAAGCATTATTGGATGGATTGCCCTTATGCACTTGAAACTAGAAGACATGATGTTATGAAGGGACAGCCAGTTAATAGCCAAACAGAGGTACAATATGATCAATCACAAACAAAAGGTAATTCTGATGTGTCTTTGGTTAATTTTAGTGATGATAATGTTGATTTAGCAGAAAATTTTGACCCCAATCAAGTGTGGAGACCTATAGCAGCAGACACAAGGTCAAAACTAAAGGCTAGAAATGATCAACAGAAAAATGATAAAGTACAAAAGCCTTTTGTTATAGTACAATAGCAAACAAAGCAACATTTACAAGATCAAAAAGGAGAAGAAAAGTCAATTCATATGGTAAATGAGCCTACTTTTTTAAAATAGCACCGAAAGGTTAGTATTCAGAGCTTCAATATTGTTGATCATTTAAAGAAGACAAATGGTCCCTTATCCATGTGGGATTTTTTGGCTCTTCTAGGCCAAAAGGACATGTTACAAGAGGCATTACAAGCACGTACACTATCTGATGAAGTTTTGTCTTAGCAAACCCCTAAATTTTTAGTTGTTGCAAGTGCAATTACATCCTAGCAATCAGCTAAATTGATTAAACCTCCTCCATTTTATGTCACTCTCATTATAGGATAGCACCTAGTTCACAATTGTATGGTTGATTATGGTGCTACTAGCTCGGTTATGCCAAAGAAAATTGTAGACCAGATGGGCCTCAAATATGAACTACTTGAAAGAGGAGTTATCTAATTAGATGGGACAGCAGTTGCAACTGTAGGAGTTATAAGGAATCTTGATTTAACACTGCATGCTTGCCCTATTTTTTCAGTTCCTATGGATGTATACATTATTTATTTGCCTCCTAACTTCTCTATATACTTGTCAAGAGAATTTAGTGCTAAGATAGGAGTTTATCTATTAACAGACTGGACTCACATGCTTTTCTGCACAAGGTACGATACTAAGGTTACTATACCCTCAAATCCCATTGCAAAATTATGTGTGAAACAGTATGTTGCTAGTGCTGGAAACAAATCAACAATTGTGTTATTTGATCAAGAAGAAATATCTGTTGTTTTTGAAGATCAAACACAAATAAGTAAAATTCCTGATGTTTTGTTAGATGCTTGGGCAACTGAAAATGTAAGAATTTCAGATGAATAGATTGAAGATCCAAGTTTGGGTAGTTATGTTATCCATGAGATTTATGATTTTCTTCCAACCGTAGTAAAAAATGTAGATTTAGATCTAGAACAACAATCTAATGTTGTTTGTTTTTTATGGATCACGTAGCAAAATAGGTGCAGGAGGGGGTTGTATGCTAATTTCACCAGCAAATAAAGGGTATTATGCTTCTTTTAGATTCACTTTTAGTTGTACAAACAATGTTGTTGAATATGAAGCCCTCATAAATGGATTGAAGTGGGTCATTAAAAGAGGTGTTAGCTATTTGCAAGTTTATGGTGATTCAGAATTGATTGTGAATCAAGTTAGGAATGTTCATGCAACTAGGAATGATTTATTAAAAAATTACAAGCATGTTGTATGGGATTTGATTGAAGGTTTTGAAGCTTTTAATCTACAATCTATTTCTACAAAGAAGAACAAACATGCTGATAGGCTTGCTGCTGTTGGAGCCCAGTATGATATTCCAATTGAAAACAACAATAGTAAAGGGTTGAATTATGTTAAACTAATTGTTAGACCTATTGTCCCTAACAATGCTGATTGTTGGTAAGTTTTTGAATCTGACCAACATATTGTTAACTTTTTAAGAGAAGAGGATGAGTTTGCACAACCAAACTAGCAAAGATTGCAGGAGCAATATGAAGACCAGATCATTCAATTACGGAAAAATAAAATGCTTAAAGGTCTTTTGACCTTATAATCTATGTTTGGTACTAATGATCATTTTTAAAAGGATAAATCCATCTTGCAGATAAAGGAAGAGCATTATGAGGAAATTGTTGTTGCAAAGGATAAAGTGTTAAAACTTGGAAAGGTATGTACACCTGAAGAACATCAAACCTTTGTTAACTTATACAATGAATTTCATGATATTATTGCTTCGAGCTATTCAGATTTGAAAGGATTTGATTCTAGTATTTCTCATCATACAATTGAATTAGAACCAAGAGCAAAGCCAGTTAGGAAAAAATAGAGGCCAATAAATCTAAAACTAGAGCCTCTCATGATTAAAGAATTAAATAAACTGATTGAGAGCAATATCATTTTCCCAATCAAACATACTTCATGGGTATCCAATCTGGATCTTGTTAGGAAAATGAATGGAGAAATCAGATTATGTGTTGATTTTTGTGACTTGAACAGTGCTTCATTAAAGGATAGGCATCCTTTTCCTTCAATGGAACAGATCTTGTAGGTTGTTTCAGGTTCAGAACAGTTCTCATTGCTAGATGGTTTCTCTGGTAACCAGATATTGGTGAAGGAAGAGGATAGATTTAAGACAACATTTACAACCAAATGGGGAACTATGACTTATCAAAAGATGTCATTTGATTTATCTAATGAAGGAGCAACCTTTCAGAATGCTATGGACAAGGCCTTCATAAATTTGATGTACAAGTTTGTACTTGTTTATTTGGATGATATAACTATTTTATCAAAGAATGCATCAAAATAATTTTAGTATTTAAGAGTTATCTTTGAGAGATGCAGGGAATATGGTATTTCTTTAAATCCCAAGAAGAGTATATTTGATGTCTATGAAGTTAAATTGTTGGGATTTATTTTTTCAAAGGAGGGTATCACTATTGAACTCGAAAGATTAAGTGCTATCCTTGCCTTACCACTTCCTCTTCACAAAAAGGGCCTTCAATTTTTTTTAGGAAGAATCAACTTTGTTAGAAGATTTATTTCATATATTGTTGAGTTACTAATGTCATTAACAGCCATGCTCAAGAAAAATGTTGCTTTCAAATGGACCAAAGAAAGCAAACTCAATTTTGAATTGATTAAGGAAGCATTAGCTACTGCCCCTACCTTGTTAAATCCTAATTTTTCAAAGGATTTAATTTTGTATGCATATGGAAATGTTGATAGTATTGCTTCCATGTGAGTACAGAAGAATGACATAGGTTGTGAACAACCAATAGCTTTTTTCAATCAAGGACTAAAGGACTATGAGCTGCATTATTCATTTTTTGAAAAGAACGTACTTGTTGTGATTAGAAGTCTAAAGAAATTAAGACATATGTTTTCTAACAATAAAATTAATTTTATGGTTGCACATCCTTTTGTTAAGGAATTTTTGCTGAATAAAGATTTCAACACCCAAAGAGATGGATGGATCACAAAGGCAATGGAATATGACATTGAAATTAAAGTTACCAAGCTGGTAAGAGGTAAGGGTTTATGTGAACAACTTGCTAGAAATGGAGATAAAACTCCAAAAAATGATTCTGAAGTAGTTTTGGCTTTAGAAGACAATGAACAAGTTATTGTCCCATATTTTCAGAATGATTGGGTAAATGATATGATGGTTTTATTGCAAACAGGACGTTGTCCTGAAGGTTTGGAAAGATTAAAAAAGGAGGTAATATAGATTGTAATCCATCCCTTATTGTTTTCTGAATAATGTACTCTATAGGAGGGATTATAATGGTGTATTTCTGAGATGCATCAGTGGAGATCAAACTGACAAAGTTCTAGAAGAATTCCATGATGGACCAGCAGCTGCAAGGACAACAACATTGAAAATAATGAAGGTTGGCTATTTTTGGCCAAACTTGTACAAAGATGCCTTCATATGGGTAAGAAGGTGTTTGAAATGTGTTGTTTTCTCAAACAAGCAAAGGTTAGCAGCTTTACCTCTTAATCCAATTCAAGTTGAAAAACCTTTTGTCAAGTGGGGTCTAGATTGTATTGGCCCCATAAACCCATCATCAAGTTCAGGTCATAGATATATATTGACAACAATAGATTATTTTACAAAGTGGACTGAAGTTGTTGCATTGAAAGATGCAAATCAAACTTCGGTTCTGAATTTCTATGAAGATCTGATTGCAAGGTTCGGAGCACCTGAATCCATTGTTTCTGATAATGATTTGGCCTTTTTAGGCACAATAATTATTTATTAGGCAGTAAAGAACAATGTTTATCTTATTACCTCATCCAATTATTACCCATAGGGTAATGGACAAGCTGAATCAACAAATAAAAATCTGATTCCCATCATCAAGAGTACTATTGAAGACAACCAGCGAGTTTGGAGCAACAAATTAAAGAAAGCCTTGTGGGTTGATAGGATCACCCAAAAATGCTCAACAGGTAACTCACCTTACAAGATGGTTTATGGAAGGGAGGCAAGATTACCAATTTCAGTAGAGTTTCCAAGTTTGAGCTTGATCAAGGAATTGGACCTGCTGGACCGGCAGCCTATGGAGGTAAGGTTGGATGAATTGATAGAGTTAGAATAGATTAGGAAAGGATATTTTCATAAATTGGAAGAACATCATGTTCAAATGAAGAAGAAATTTGACAAAAAAGTTGTCACAAGAGTCTTTCAAGAAGGTGATTTAGTTCTGAAATGGGATGAGATGAAAAGTAGACCTGGTAAGCATTCAAAATTTGATGCCATTTGGGATGGTCCATTTGTGATTACAGGATGCAAGGCCCATAATGCTTTTCAGCTCTCAAATATGGAAGGAGAAGAATTGCCAATCTGAGTTAATGGGATCCACCTCAAGCGTTGATTTTGAGGTTAGTTGGTGTGAATAAGTACTTTGCACATAGTTAGTTTCTTTCAGTTAGGTTCAGTTAGTACTTCTATTCACATAATGGTCAAATTAAGAAGATACACATGATGCATAATCGAGAAACCCCTTGGGATTCCTGGTTATAAATGATGAATAGCTGAATAATGTAATCATGGTGGGAAGTTTTTTTTTAGATAGTTTGTTTTGCAGTTTTGAAGGTTAGAATGAACAAAAACAACAAGATCAATCACATGATATATGCATGAACATCATACCCATCATATGAGACATGAATGATTTTCACTGTCTCATATCATAAGAATCATGCCCAAACAGATATTATGCAATCAAAGATTGTTGCTCAAGCTCATTCTACCTTTGATTTTAGTTTGTTTCTATTTTTGGACAGCATCATCATCATTTGAATTATGTCCATCATATGATACATGGATAAATTCTATTGTATCACATCATAAACATAGGTTCAGACAGCAATGATGAAGCACAGGGTGTTTTTCATTGATAGTTTTTCTTTCTCTAAGTGCTGGTCAGCACAGATTTCAATTTAGTTTCAGTTTGCAGTTTGTTTTTAGTTTGAGAAGTTCAATTGTTCCAAAAGTTGAAGAATCTGGCCCAATGGATAAGCAAAAGGCAACTGGTCTGATTTTTTTTTTAGAGGCAAACACCCCTGGGAGGTCTCCAGAAAATGTTATCATTTTAGTTTGCACACTAAATTGGTACATTGATATTGTTTTACATTGGATTATGGATTTTATAGTTGTTTTCCTAAGTTGAAGAATTGCCTAAATTCAGAAGATAAAGTACACTTGCAGCATGAAAACTATAAACATCAGAAAGATTTCATAAAGGTACACCTATTCAACACTACTATTCATCTAATGAAGATAAAATACATTGCTTTTGCATTCATGTTAACACTGATATTGTACTCTAAGTATTGATCAGATTTAAACTTTCAATTTCATAATTGATCATTACATTGTGCTTTCAAATTGAATGTAATGTTATCCAAAATCCAATCATACAACAAAATAGGCACCAAAACATAAATTTGCATGTTTATGTTACCCAATCAAAACTACCTTATAGTTTTTGATGATTTACATTCACTTGCTACATTTATTATCAGATGTTTATGTACTCTAAGTATTGATCAAATTATTACATATTCAAA
>MU224885.1:717600-727852 GCA_018584345.1 Thuja plicata
TTGAGGCCACTAATTCCCCCCCCCCCCCTTTCAGTTATTACTAACAATTGGCATCAGAGCTTGTGTGCTTAGAAGGAAAGTTTCAAGACCTAAGCTAAAGAACACAAGATGAATAGACGAGATGTGCCCAAGTTGAACAAAGACAATTTTGCTTCATGGAAAAGAAGAATAAGACTCCACTTATCAGGTATTTGAAATGATGTTACTCAATACTTAGATATTGAATATGTGTTACCCATAGGAGCACCCACAGTTGAACAAATGAGAGATAAGTATAAGCACAACTGCATGATGATAGAGCTTGCTTCCTCACTCTCCAATGCTGAGTTTGAAGATGTCAAAACCTACAAGACTGCAAAGAAGATGTGGGATAAATTGATGCTTGTACATGGTGGTGATAAAAATATTCTGAGAGCCAAGGCAGAAAGCCTTAGAGTAAATTTTGATGATCTCAGAATGAAAGAAGGTGAAAACATCACACAGTATAGCACAAGAATCAAATAGGTAGTCAATGCTATCCGGGGAGTTGGAGGTGTACTAGATGAGGACACAGTGGTAAGTAAAATTTTGAGAACCTTACTGCCTACTTATGCTATTAGAGTATCTTCCATACAAGAAATGAGAGTAGTAGCAAATAGAAATGTTACTCTAGATAGTTTGATTGGAAGACTGATTTCATTTGAGATGAACAACTTTGATAATAGTGTCTTACCAAACATAGAGTCTGCATTCAAATCTTCTTTGAGAATAAGTAAATCAAGTCATAAACACACTATCAGAAAAGATAGTGATAGTGAAAGTGAAGAAGAATATCTTGATGAAATAGAAGCACTTATGGCTAGAAGAATGCAGAGAGGCAAAGGTAAATACAAAGGTAAATTACCACTTGTTTGTTTTAATTGTAAAGAGAATGGAAACTTTGCTGCAAGATGTCCTAACAAAAGAAAAGATGACAGAAGTAATGACAGGTCATTTGAAAAGAAGTATGACAGAGGTGATTACAGAAGCAACCAACAATCAGAAAGAAGAGATACCTGAGACTACAAGGACAAAGGAAAGAAGGCCAGTTACCTAGCTAAATGCAAAGATAATGACACTGACACTGAATCTTATCAAGACATCGAGATGGTGTTTGTGGTAGTAAAAGATGATTCAGGTGATGATGAGGAAAGGTATGTAGAAATTGCACTCATATCTAAAGTTAGTAAAAATGATTTCTGGATCATCGATAGTGGCTTCACTCACCATATGACTGGTGATAAACAAAAGTTTGAGACTTTTGAATACTACAATGGTGGTTCAGTAAGAATGGATAATGACACACCTTGTCCAGTTGAAGGTAGAGGAACTATAATGTTGAATAACCTGATAAAATGTGAAAATGCTTATTGGGTGAAAATATTGAATTATAATCTATTGAGTGTTTCTTAGTTGAATAATTCAAGTCACAGAGTAGCATTTGAAAATAAGAAGGCAAATATCTTCAATGAATCAGGAAATTTGATTGGTACCGGTGAGGAGACAAAAGGTAACTTATTCTATCTGAATGATACTGACACCACTTGCTTAATGGCTAGAAACCAAGATATATGGTTGTGGCACAAAAGATTATGTCATGTGAACTTTGAAAACATGATAAAGATAAGAAAAAAGAGAAATGTAAGAGGCTTACCGATGATGACCAAGCCTGACAATATCATGTGTAAGAATTGTCAAAAAAGTAAGATGACAATGTCTAGTTTCAAAAGAAAAACCCATACATATGATGTCATTCTAGAATTAGTCCATACTGATCTATGTGGACCCATAAGGACAAAGAGTTATTATTGTGATAGATATTTTATCCTCTTTGTTGATGATTACTCTAGAATGATGATAGTTATGTTTCTAAAAGATAAATCTGAAGCATTCAAGATGTTTAAATGGTACAAGTCAATGGTAGAGAAACAAAGTGGTAAAGAATTGAAATGCTTAAGATTAGATAGAGGAGGGGAATTTATTTCAGAGGAATTCACTAACTTTTGTAATGAGCATGGAATCAAAAGACAAGTCTCTGCATCGAGAACACCACAACAAAATGGAATTGTTGAAAGAGGGAACAAATCCATAGTTGATTGTGCAAGGATACTGATGATAGAGAAAGGCATCACCCAAATATTCTAGAGAGAAGTTGTCAGTACTGGTGTTTACACATTGAATAGAGTACAATTGAAGAAATACACTAAGAAGACACCTTATGAGCTATGGTATGGTTACACACCCAAGGTAAGTTACTTCAAAAATTTTGGCAGCCAATGTTATTGTTACTCAAATTTCATCATCTGGTAAAATTGGCTACAGGTGGAATAAAATGAGGCTCCCATGAGGGTTGAGCCCAGCCTGTGAAAGACCTTAATTTTTTTGGTCTTGGTCGTGTCCTCTGCATATCTTTTCAGTTCCCTGCTTTTTCCTTGACTATGCAAATAACCTAAGTATGAAAATCCTAAGCGTTTATGGTAAACCCTAACTCAGCCATTTCTCACTCTATTTTCTCATTACCTTTTTGGTTCACTTAAGTTCCTTGAAAGTTCCATGTGCGCATTTAGCACTACCTTCAGTCTCTAAGTCGCGTGAGGAAAAAAACATAGTCCATTTTATCCGGAAACCCCCCGAGATTTCCCTTTAGTCATGTAGTCTCCAAGCGTGACCCGAGGTCAATAAGGTATAATGAGATCCTGTGACTAGGTGTTTTTCTCAACCCACGGGTGTAACTTGAGTAAAAGCAGGATAAGGTTAAATCCTTTTTAGTCGGGGAGTCTTGTGATAAACTACAGGGGTAAGAATCCTTTATGAGACTTTGAGATTACTTAATCGTTGAGTCTTCAGATTCTCCATGGTTATGAGTGGGTTGAGTTAAGGTTAGTGCTGATGTAAGTGATAGTGGTGACAAGGAAATGGTAAACAAATAACAGGGGAATGCGTGTCTTGATGGGCTCGTGTTTCACACTCCTTCAGTCTCCAAGTCTTGTAACCACGATGGGACATTCCATTTTATTTGGCGACTACGAGATCACCTTTGTCACTAGGTCTCCAAAAGAATGCAGAGTTAATAAAAAGGTAAGGAGATTGCAAGACTGCATTATTGGGGAGTCTCGTGATACAACTAAGGTTAAAGGGAATAGTTGGGAGATTCGGAAACAAGGAAGGAAAGGTAACCCAAGGTTATAATATGGAGCCTGGGTACAGTAAATTTATATGTGGCTACATTTTAAAGTAAAATCATATTTTGATCTCAGCCGTCAATGCAGATATCCGTGCCAACTATGACCGTTGTCATATAAATATTTAAAAATTCAAATATGCTTGCAGATCAGATTTAAATAGTTGTGGTAGAACTGACTGGTAGAGGATTAGATGGATAAGGGATGACCTTTCAGGAGGAGTAAGGGTTGAGTCTAATTTTCTGAAGGGGCAATCTGATTTTTGGCAATATTCCCTGCAAATAGTATGGCCGAATTGACCCAAGCTGGGTTTCCTAATTAAGACCTCATTCCATGTATTTTGACTGGTCTTCTTTCATATCAAATCCACTGACCTTTTTCAGAGATTTTAATTTATAGCAAGCTACTTTTTAAAGATAGATCTGATCTTCAGTAAATAATTCCAAAATTTCTTTTGATGGATGGGACAGTTAGGGTTTCTGTTATTCAAAGCAAAAGTATTATAATGTAACCCTAATCATTTTTTGGACTCCAAGCCTGCGTGCTTAGGAGTATATATAGCAGTTTTAAGAGCTTTAGATCTCATATTTTTTCTGACTTGGAAATTATCCGTGGCATTCTTTCTGCCCTCTGATTTCTATAGTTTGTAATCTTTCATTGATATTTGGATATTGCAAAAGCCTTTTGTGATATATTTTCTGTCCTTGGGCTTTCTTGTCTGAATCTCTCTTACTGAATTAGAATATATTGAATGATTTCTAGTGAAACATTGGAGTCCCTGAGCCCTCTTTATTTTTTCAATAGTGTGTACTACTGTGGATGATTTGATTTAGATGAGTTTGTGGATTTTCTACAGTCTCCTGTCATTTTGTCTCATTCCTGTGTCGAATTACAAAAGTGGATGCCTATTTGCAGGTCATAGTCTGTGTCTACTTATAGTAAATATGCTATTGTTTGTGAAATTACTTATTTCCCTGAATAGCCTCTGTTTGTCTCAGGCCTCTCTATGAAATATTTATGCAAGCCTATCTAGGAAGTTGTGTTCTATTTATTCCAAGGTTTCATGTTGAGATTAGTCAATGTATTATGATTCGAGTCACCTTCGATGTATCACCTAGTAAGATAATTTTCTTTCAGTTATTTCCCTTTCATGCATTCCTTCTACCCCTTTTCCCTCAAGAATTTACTTTCATGTTAAGAAGCAAATTTGGGTGACATATCAAGAGGAACCGGCCTAGAATCTAGAGGTCTTGTCTCGGTTAGCAAAAGGTCCCACAACCTTAAGATGATTCCCATGTTACACTAGATTACCAAGACTATGAGAGCTTGGGTAAGGGTGCAAATCTAGGTGTCTAATAGTTACGGCACGCCCGATGGGACTCCATAAAGAATTTTATCTTGCATCTCATGCTATCACTGATATGCTGATGACATGATTTAGACCTAGAAGGGGTCATTTTGTTGCATATCTGTTGACTCTGTAGGACTACTAGTTTCAAAGATCAAAGTGCTGGTATGTTCCAAGTTTTTACATATTTTTCTAAATTCCAGCTAACTATATAAGTAGACATGGCAGGTTGCTATGAACAGCTAGGCTACTCTCCTTCTTATTATAATAATAATATGCAGTGGGCTATTCATCAGCCATACCAAAGCCCTCCAAGGCCTACTTTTACCCCAAGCTTCCACACTATGCAAGGCCATCAATATATCCAACATGCCCCAGATGATTATGCTCTTGTAAGAGATTATGAGCAAGTCCTCCAAAGAGAAAACCCATGGACACTAAAGGCACAACAAGAGATGTTAATGCATAGGCAATTGCCCCACAATTCTTACCTCCCACCCCCCCCTTTTTCACCCCATTAGACAGCAGCCTCATATCTCAGAGTTTATGAGAGAACAAGGAAAGATAAAACGTAAAGCACTTGACATGATCAAGAAAATATCTGAGATAAAGAATTCGCAGCAAGATATGGAAACTCAAGCCTATGAGTAGAAAGATATGGAAACTCATGGCTATTTTCAAGATTCAACCCCCTACCATGAAGCAATCACCTTGAAAACATGTATCCCTAATATTGGGATGCTTCGTGGATAGAAATTTGAAGATGAGCTCAATTGTCGAGCTAAAGTTATTTCAGAAAATTTGAAAGCTCAAATTGCTGAAAGGGAAGCCCTTGGGCCTAAGATTCCAAATTGGAGGTATCTTTTTCTCCCATAGCCTATGCATGAGGAACCTAAAAGGCATTTATTTCCAAGCTTCAAGAGTTCTCTTGAAGCACAAAAGCCAATAGAGCACTTGCAGCCGCCTCTGGAACATCAGCAGCCTAGAGAAGTGGTTGCAACAAGGGTGGAGCAGCACCAAAGCGGTGCAGGCTTTGACTTACCAAGAGTCAGAGTAAACATGCCTTCTATTTCTTCCCTTAAACCCCTCCAACTGCATATTCCAAGTTTTAAGGTGAAGGCTCCTGCTCAGGTAACTATGATTAAAGATCAGTCCACTAATCAATTGGGGCAGTTTGTCCAAAGAAATGATTCACCCCAAGAGGCCCCTATTGTCTCTCAGGGTGATGAACCCCTATGGCAATGGCCATCTCTTCCTCTTGGTTGTCAAATTCCAAGCCTTTGCAAGGATACTAGCTTAGTATTAGGGCAAGAGCTTGTGGTTAATAAGCTTCTCTGTGATGATGCAGAGGAGATAAGGTTAGAGATGATGCAGAGGAGATAAGGTTAGAGACTTCAGAGCTCAGAAAGGACTGTGATGAGCTTGGACAGAAGGCTGAGAAGATGGAAATAGATATTCAAGTTGATACCTTGGTGAACCTATTAGAGGGACTGCCCATCTTTGTTGATGAGGAAGCAGAGACTATGTCATTTCTTATGACAAAAAATTAGTCAGGGGAAAGGATGCAACTTTAGCAGATGGTGGATGTCAAGGAGGATGATATGACCTTGTTGGATGAGATGCCTAATTTTATTGAGAAGGATGATGAAGTTATCTCCATAACTACCCCTGCAACTTTACAGCAACAAGAGGAGAACATTGGAAAAGGCTTTGAAGAGTGTGATTTTTCAGAAATCGTAGGGATTTTTTGTGAAAGGCTCAATGATGAACCCTTATTCCTTGGAGTGGGAATTCAAAAATATGTGTCTTCTATAGAAGACCCATTTTTGGATTACTCCCTTTCAAAGGATCCATCACCTAAGAAAAATTTGGAGCTAATCTCAGATCTTCAGGATCTTGACAGCTTTGATGAGCTTTTGGCGGGTTTAAAGGAGGGAGATGGAAACTTCTTGAATGTTAAAGAGGAGATGACGTGGCTTTCCATAGTGAAAGAGGACAACCATGAAAAGAGGGAAGATTCCAGTGAGAAAATTTCTACCTTCAGAATCTCAATGGGCTGCCCTATCAGATACCTAGCCCAAGTGGAGTTTGTTGAGGTACCGTCACACGATCAGATTGAGGTAAGTGAATCTAATCTCACTTTTGTAGAGGCAACTTGTTATTGTTTGACAAATCTATACATGCCTCATATACTTGTAATTATCCTTATGCATGTACTACAAAATGTTTTATTCAGAAAAGGGAGCTACTTTAGCAGTCCAGTGAATGGTTTTGTTTAACCAAGTTTGCTCCATTGGTTAGCCTAGGGTAGATTAGATTTCCTACTTTCTTTCAAAGCTTTCTAGTCTAACTTCCCAGCTTTTCAAGAAGTGCCCATGCACATGAGTTTTGTTTCAAATCTATTTTTCTGTCAGAGGAAGGTTTTTGTTCACAGAAATGACTTCATGCCCAATGGAATGTTTCAAAGGCTACTAGTTCTCAATGTCTAGCAGGCAAACATCCCACAGAAATCACCAAGAATGTTACTCAAATTTCCTCATCTGGTAAAATTGGCTACAGGTGGAGTAAAATGAGGCTCCCACGAGGGTTGAGCCCAGCATGTGAAAAACCTTAAATTTTCTGGTCTTGGTCGTATCCTCTGCATATCTTTTCAGTTCCTTGCTTTTGCCTTGACTATGCAAATAACCTAAGTATGAAAATCCTAAGCATTTATGGTAAACCCTAACTCAGCAATTTCTCACTCTATTTTCTCATTACCTTTTCGGGTCACTTAAGTTCCATGAAAGTTCCATGTGCGCTTTTAGCATTACCTATATTCTTTAAGTCACATGAGGAAAAAAGCATAGTCCATTTTATCTGGCGACCCCAATATTTCCCTTTAGTCGTGTAGTCTCCAAGCATGACCCGAGGTCAATAAGGTATCATGAGATCCTACGACTAAGTGTTTTTCTCAACCCACGGGTGTAACTTGAGTAAAAGTAGGATAAGGTTAAATCCTTTTAAGTCGGGGAGTCTCGTGATAAACTACAGGGGTAAGAATCCTTTATGAGACTTCGAGATTACTCAGTCGTTGAGTCTCCAGATTCTCCATGGTTACGAGCGAGTCGAGTTAAGGTCAATGCTAATGTAAGTGATAGTGGTGACAAGGAAATGGTAAACAAATAAAAGGGGAACACATGTCTTGTTTCACACTCCTTCAATCTCCAAGTCTCATAACCACGACAGGATATTCCATTTTATTTTGCAACTACAAGATCACCTTTGTCGCTAGGTCTTCGAAAGAATGCAGAGTTAATAAAAAGGTAAGGAGATTGTGAGACTGCATTGTCAGGGAGTTTCGTGATACAACTAAGGTTAAAGGGAACAGTTGGGAGATTCAGAGACAAGGAAGGAAAGGTAACCCAAGGTTATAATATGGATCCCAGGTAGAGTAAAGTTATCTGTGGCTACGTTTTAAAGTAAAATCATATTTTGATCTCAGCCGTCAATGCAGATATATGTGCTAGCTATGACCATTGTCATATAAATATTTAAAAATTCAAATATCTTTGCAGATCAGATTTAAACAGTTATGGTAGAACCGACTGGCAGAGGATTAGATGGATAAGGGGCGACCTTTCAAGAGGAGTAAGGGTTGAGTCACCTTTTCTGAAGGAGCAATCTAATTTCTATCAATATTCCCTGCAAATAGTATGGCTGAATTGACCCAAGATGGGTTTCCTAATTAAGACCTCATTCCATGTATTTTGACTAGTCTTCTTTCATATCAGATCCACTGACCTTTTTCAAAGATTTTCATTTATAGCAAGCTACTTTTCAAATATATATCTTATCTTCAGTAAATAATTCTAGAATTTCTTCTAATGGATGGGACAGTTAGGGTTTTTGTTATTCAAAGAAAAAATATTATAATGTAACCCTAACCATTATTTGGACTCCAAGTCTATGTGCTAGGGAGTATATATAGCAGTTTTAAGAGCTTTAGAGCTCAGAGTTTTTCTGACTTGGAAATTATCTGTGGCATTCTTTCTGCCCTCTGATTTCTGTAGTTTGTAATCTTTCATTGATATTTAGCTATTGCAAAATCTTTTTGTGACATCTTTTTTGTCCCTGGGCTTTCTTGTCTGAATCTCTCTTACTGAATTAGAATATATTTAATGATTTCTAGTGAAACATTGGAGTCCCTGAGCCCTCTTTCTTTTTTCAATAGTGTGTACTATTGTGGATGATTTGATTTAGATGAGTTTGTGGATATTCTACAGTCCCCTGTCATTTTGTCTCATTCCTATGTCAAATTGCAAAAGTAGATGTCTGTTTGCAGGTCATAGTCTGTGTCTACTTATAGTAAATATGCTATTGTTTGTGAAATTACTTCTTTCCCTGAATAGCCTTTGTTTGTCTCGGGCCTCTCTATGAAATATTTATGCAAGCCTATCTAGGAAGTTGTGTCCTATTTGTTCCAAGGTTTCATGCTGAGATTAGTCAATGTATTATGATTCGGGTCACCTTCGGTGTATCACCTAGTAGTATAATTTGCTTTCAGTTATTTCCCTTTCATGCATTCCTTCTATCCCTTTTCCTTCAAGAATTTACTTTCATGTTAAGAAGCAAATTTGGGTGACATATCAAGAGGAACTGGCCTAGAATTTGGATGTCTCATCTTGGTTAGAAAAAGGTCCCACAACCTTGAGATGATTCCCATGTTACACTATATTACCAAGACTACGAGAGCTTGGGTAAGGGTGAAAATCTAGGCGTCTAACAGTTATATCTTTAAATATGATACAAATGGAAAGCTTGACTCCAAGAGTGATGAAGGAATCTTTCTAGGGTATTCCACCAAGAGAAAGGCTTATAAATGTCTCAATAAAACCTCTAAAAAAATTGTTGAAAGTGCAAATGTAAAGATAGATGAATTTGCAAAGAAGAATGAAAAGGAAAGCACAAAACAACCATAATACTATAATAGGTTTGTCTAGAATGAAGAACCTGACACTCTACCACACCAACAATGTAGAGCTCCCGAGCAACAGATCATTGCACCCAAGCATTAGGTTGCAAATACCGACAATTAGGATATTGCTCAAGATGATGTACAAAGAGATGGAGATCAAAATGAAGAACACAATGATGATCAAGATGATAGACAAATATTTGAACGTATACTTGCAAGATATGTTAGAAGGAACCATCCACGAAACTAAATCATAGGAGACAAGAAGGCTAGTATGAGAACCAGAAGTAAGTCTCTAAACACAAGATGTCTTATTTGTGATTATGAGCCAACATTTGTCAATGCTGCACTTGATAATGATGAATGGATGAGTGATATGAATGAAGAGATTGAACAGATAGAGAAAAACAAGACATGGACACTTTTACCGAGACCAGATGAAAAGAATGTCATCGGTACAAAATGGATATTCAGGAATAACTGAATAAGAATGGAGAAGTCACCAAAAATAAAGCAAGACTACTATGCAAAGGGTATGCACAAGAAGAAGGGATTGACTATGGAGAGACCTTTGCACCCATTGCTAGGCTAGGAGTGAGAATATTACTTGCTTATGCTACGTGTAAAGGATTCAAGGTATATCAAATGGATGTCAAATCTGCATTCCTAAATGGAATACTTGAAGAAGAGGTATACATTGAACAACTAGAAGGGTTTGTTGATCCAGACAAGAGGGACATGGTATGTAGA
>MU224885.1:727902-739829 GCA_018584345.1 Thuja plicata
TTCCTAAATGGAATACTTGAAGAAGAGGTATACATTGAACAACTAGAAGGGTTTGTTGATCCAGACAAGAGGGACATGGTATGTAGACTACACAAAGCCTTGTATGGATTGAAACAAGCACCCTGAGTCTGATATGAAAGACTTCATTCCTATCTTATAAGTATTGGATTTGTAAGGACTAGTGAAAACAGTAATCTTTATTTGAAGGAAGATACTGATGCTAACATTTTGATTGCTAAGATATTTGTTGATGACATCATATTTGGAGGCAATGATATGCTATGAAAATCATTTGCAAATGAAATGAGAAAAGAGGTTGAGATTTCTATGTTGGGAGAGATCAAGTTCTTTCTTGGTCTACAGATCATGCAACAAGATGAAGGTATTTTCATTACACAATCCAAATACATCAAGGAAGTGCTGAAAATATTCAAGATGGAAGATTCCAAACCAGTTGGAACACCGATGGAAACTGGATGTAAGCTGACAAAGGAGGACAAGTCATCAAAGGTAAATTAGACTTTGTACAGATCAATGATTGGAAAACTCATGTATGTTGTACATACTAGACCAGGTATTGCACATGCAGTAGGAATAGTTGTAAGATTTTCTGCTAATCCCAGGGAATCACATATGACTGTTGTGAAAAGAATACTAATATTTTTGAAGAATACTGGGAAATATGGCTTATGGTATAAAAGAGAAGGAAAATTTGAAGTTAAGGTCTTTACCAACACTGATTGGGCTGGAAATATTGATGACTGAAAGAGAACAACTGGAGGAGCATTCTTTATGGCTGATAGACTTGTCACATGGATCAGCAAGAAGTAAGGATGCATCTCTCAGTCTACTGTAGAAGAAGAGTATGTTGTTGCTGCTACAAACTGCTCAAATATTGCATGGATCAAACAGTTACTGGAAGGTATGCATATGAAAATTCTTGAACCACTAATTATCTATTGTGATAATACCAGTGCAATAAACATTTCCAAGAATCTAGTCATGCATGCTAAAACAAAGCATATATCCATCAAGCATCATTATTTAAGAGAACAAGTTCAAGCAAAGGAGGTGATACTTGAGTATGTGCAATCAAAAGAACAATTAGCTGATATCGTCACCAAGCCACTGCCCAAGAATGAATTTGAGTAATTGAGAAAAAGACTAGGGGTCAGACCCTTGTCTACTGGTCAGTAAAATGACTAGAAGGCTGCATCAGCCTACATATTATCATAATATCATTTGTGTTGATGCAAGCAGAGAGATGGACTTCAACAATAAATCTATACACAACAAGGTATTTATCTACTCTGAGCACTAGAGTTATTGTATTGTTGATGGAATGGGAAACTCAAGGAGTATATTATGGATAGAAAGGATTTGTTTGGCATTACTGTCAAAAATATTTGTTTGGCATTGCTGTCAAACGGATAGATTATATCCATTATCACTTTAGGGAGAGATTATATCCATCACACTATCCAAAGGGAGAGATGTAACCAGAAAGGGAGAGTACATACAAAGAAAGAGAATTGCTGACAAGAGACATCAAAATAAAAGAGAACAGTGAAAGGGAGAAAGTTTGACACAGAAGAAGAACACATCACATCAGAGAAAGAAGGATTCTACATCTATCTAGTGAAGGGATTGAAGACAAAGAGAAAGACGCAAGAATCAAATCTAAGTTATATGAACTTACCGAGGACCAGATATTTGTATCGGTTATAGTACATAAGATTGGTAGTTTGATGAACTTCAACTGTTATATTTCATATTATATTAGTAATAATATAGTGTGTTGCCATCAATGCCAAAGGGAGAGATTGATGAACTATAACTGATTGAATGTTTGAAGATGTTAAGTTGATGATCATGCAAGGCATTAAATCAGTTAATGTATTATATTGTCATTGATGTCAACTTGATATAATCTATATGGTCATGGACATACTGCCAAAGACTTAAAAGAACCGATGAATCAAAGGTTGTGCTATCACTAATGCATATAAGTCAAGTATTCACAAAGTGACTGTATACACTGACAGAGTGCACACCAATGTACATAGTAAAAGAGAAAGGTCATAGTATTACCTGACAAGCAAATGCACAGCATTACCGATGAGCAAAGTCATAGTGTTGCATGACGAGAAAAGCACAGAGTAACATGACGGACAAAATTACGGTGTTACCGGATGGACGGAGATCCCAAAGACAACTAAAGTCACACCGACAGAACAGCTAGTTATCACCGATGACTAACTAAAGTATTGACCGACATAACATAGAGTTCATAAATGACAAAATGCTTAGCTATCAAGAGCTAAAAATAGACTTAACTGATACTTATCATTATTTTATTCAACAAGATAAATCTGGAGATAAGTAATTGATTTAAATCTGATTTGTCTAGTTGGCAAGAAGATCTCTATGAGATAAAACTTGAGCTTTTCTTTAAATCTAATTGGTGAGAATTGTGGATCACGCCAAGATCAAGAAAGCCAAGAAACGGTGAATCATGTCTATAAAGAGACAACCCAATTCATTACAAATTGTGGGGTGAAGAGAAAAGAATACATGTGGAAGAGATTATGAAGGAGAAGAAAGTCTTCATTCAGGCCTTATTAACAAGCTGAGGAAAGAGCTAGATTCTGCAGACACCGACGAACAGTGAAACAACATCACAGAGTAGAACAGTGTGGAGCAAAGGTATTGAATTGATTATATTGATCAGAGAGGTAATGCACTTACAATAGATCTAAAAATCTACAATTCAAGTTGTATGTGTGAATAGATCACTTTATTGTTTCAGTTTAACCATTGAAGCATCAAGTCTCTTAACTGAGCAGGACTTAAAAGTCTTTTGCAATTGAGATACATCCCAAGGAGTATCAAAAAGTTTGATCATAGAAAGTAGCATTGGATATGCCCGATATCTATTGACAGGCCAAGTGAGTGTTTGATCAAGGATGGTAGCATTAGATGCCAGATACTAAGTGACAAACTATCTTTATATATCCTCTAACAAGGTCACACCTAATAGTGTGTTTGTAACCTTTAACAGGGTTGGCTCTTAACCGAGCTCACTTTAGAAGAGTGAAAATTTGGGGTACCGGTCCCATTGGTTTTTCACTTAATAGGGTTTCCACATTAAAAATCCAAGTGTTATGTGTTTATGTTTCATTACTTTACTATTTTTCATTTCACATAAGTTATTATGGATTGATCGGTATACTCTAGTTATTTACTATGTTTCGGTAGATAGTAAGACTGCTTATCGGTAAACATACAGAAGAAGGATTTACAAAGAAATCCGACAAGTAGTAATTTTTTAAAAGTATTTCAAGACATTCATCTTGTAGGACTGAATATAACTAGAGGCTCAAAAGTGGTAATAAGTTTTAAAGGGTTGATTTAAGGATTAATTTTTGAGGCCATTGATTCACCCCCCTCTCAGTTATTACTAAAAATTCAATTGACAACATATGTTCGAGAAGAGAGGGGTAACAACAATACTGGTCACAGCATCGGGCATCTAAGTGATGTGTGCAGAAGATGAATTAGACAATATAATATTCTCAAAAGGAAAAGAATTTGGCACTAAGTAATAACCAGTATTGGAAAAAAAAAATCAATAGGAAATGCATATCCGTAGTTAACAATGTTACCTTCAGTCTATAGAAAACCCAAATGTTGTTGTTCATTTTTATATGCAAAACTGAAGGGAAGATAACAACATCATTTCATTGTTGCTAAAGTGCATATACAGTGGAAGTATTAGTCTAAATGTTGGTTACTTATTCAACAAGTGAGTTCAAGTAATCCTTGTTGTTATCTACATGTATAGTTCAAACAATGGACTGTCATCATTAAACAATGGAGCATCGTAATGTTGTCCTTCATAATGTTATGTTGGATAAAGGAAAAGGATGACAAAATAGTAGTATAATTGTTATAGTTAAAAAAAAGATATGCATTACCTTCAAACATATGATGTTGTCATTATGCAAAAAACTAGAGCAATACAATGTTTTTTTTGAAAGAGGAAGTACGAGGAATCAATAAAATTGAATAGAGATCAAAGATAAAGTTGTTTCACGTGTTCCAGTAAATATTATGGTGGTTTTATTTGCTATCAGATACAAACTTAATTAAGATCTAATGCAGTACTTTGTGCAGAAATGAGAAATGAAATAGCTGTATTGTGTTACATCTTTTAAACATGATTGTATAATGTATATTCATAGATAGACCAATTTTTTTATACTGTCATTCAGGTTGTTCATGACTGAAATTCAAAGGAAAATGAATATGCATGCATATTATAGAGATGTGTAACTAAATGGAAAAACTATGCATGGACATATGAACTTAGTTTTTACAATATTTCCCATGGGAGTCACGAGCCTGTGCTTGAACCCCATGGGCAGTTTTTGATACAAACAGTACAATTGTTTTCCAGTTCGATAATGACACTATTGTTTCTACATATTTCAAACTTTCAAATGTGGTGGCTTAATCATTTAAAATTCATGGTTCTAAACACACAATGAAGGCGAAGTTCTTTTTATGCATAATGATTCATTGTTATTCAAAAGTGGCAGCATACACTAATTTATTTGACATATTGAGAGTTTTAGACAGGAAAGCAGCAATATCAACTCAATATAAGATATAGACAGCAAGGAGGCTTCCAAGTCAAAGATACAAATAACATGGTATCCACACAAGACAAAGATTGCAGACATCTAATAGAGAAAAATAGCTCAAGTTCATCTCTCAATAACTATGGACAGCTTGCATGTATTCATTGTTGAAACACAGATATCAATATTTATGGTTTCACTTCTAGATCTACAAAGTAAAGCATGTGGGTATTCAACATAAGATAAAGCTTAGCCTTCAAATTAACTACAGATAGCTTTTATCACTTTTCCTAACAAGGAATCATGGAAAAATCATTTACATCATGCAAAGATGGAGTTGGCGGAGGATAAAGTAAAAACCCAGAATTATTTTCGAAGAAAATGAGCACGTAGATGTAGTTTAAGTTCAAAATATGCTACAGCAAGTTCGAGAAAAGAAAGAAATCAAAGGTAACTAGTTACAAGTTGCAGTGAAGATGGAGAGCCTGAGTTCAAAGTGTTGGAGCCCAAGCTCAACCAAAGATACATGCACAGCACCATCTTCATGGCATTTTCAAACTAAAGTTGCAGCCTGAGGTTTAGCTCAAAGAAAAGAGAAGGCAGTGCCATATTCTATGGCATGGAAGTCAAAGTACAAATGCAGACTGAGTTCACAAGTGCAGAGAGGCCAAGTGCATGCAAAAATGCCATTATTCATGGCATAATAAAGAATAGTGGAGGCCACAGTAAAGAAACAAAATTTAACTCAAAGTTCAACTGTATGGATCCCGAGCTCCTCTTCATGCAAACTCAAACTTCATGCTCCAGTTTAAAGAACATGCAGATTACTTACAAATAACCTGCAAATGCCAAAGAAAAACAAATCAAATAGAAGTCGAGTTCATGTGTAGGAGACTCCCAAGTTGCAGGTCGAGATGAATGACAGAGAGAGCCTGAGCTCTTCATTGTTTTACTTCCAGTTACAGTATAAGTTTTTACTCAAAAGAATGAAGACACATTCAAAGATAACAAACAGTTCCAGTCCCAAAAACAACAAAATGGAGTCCAAGTTCAGACAAGCATGGCGGCACAAACCCTAAATTCTTTTCTTCAAAAAGATACAAAATGAAAATGAAGTGCGGAAATGCCTATGTTGACATTTGATAAACTTTGGAGTCCACGATGCGGAGAGAGTTAAAGCTCTGTCCAACTATAGTGCACAACAACCCCATTTCAAGTGCCACAATAGCTTCACCACATGCCATGATAGTGATAGATATGGGTCATGTTGACCATAGGATAAAATGTCAGTTTTGATGGGCTTTTACTCATGCTTTCGAGTTAGGGTTTTTAGGTTGAGTTTACATCTTAGGTTATTTTGGATATATTTTAGATGTTTTAATATATTCTTTATATTGAGATATATTATAAAAGATGTAAATCTAAAAATATCAACATTAGGAGACCTAAATCTAGGGGCTAGATTTTTGGCATCACTTATGCCATGAATTTAAGGTTTTAGAAATCATGGAGGTCTTTTGGAGGCTATGTTTTTGGGGCATCATTTGAGCCTAAAATTCAGGGGTATCTATCTGTTTAGGAGCACCTTTTTTTTTGGGGGGGGGGATTTCATTTTCAAAAATTTTCTTAGGGGCTATATAACTAAACTTCTTATTCATTTTTAGGGGTTCAGAATTTGGGGATTAAGAGGTATTAGTGAACATATTGTTCCTTTGCATCTTTTCCTTGTATTTTGTAACCATTTTTGCAGATTTTGAAGATAATAGAGCTGGCCTTATTATTCGTATATCTTTTCTGAGTTTTTCTATCTATCCTTCCAAGTTTTCTGCATTTAAGTGTATTGTGCCTTTTAAGCATAGATTAGTGAATTGTTCCAAATTCCTATTCTAAGTTAACTTTTGCAGAAAGTATTTGTTTGTTGGTTGAATTTTTACCATTAGTGGCACCAAACCCTAATAGTAAATTCTTAATCATCCTAGGTGTTGTGAAGTGAAAATTATTGTAGAGTTCAGTAATGTATGTCCTATAGGTACAGATTTACAATTCTAACAAATCTGAATCCATTTTGGTGTATCACCTTATTAATCAGTATTCATTTATTAGTTATCCTTCTCCCTTTTCCCAAAACCACAAAAATTAGTATTAGGTGATATTTCAAATTCAATAGGAACCGCCCTAGAATTTGGAGACTCATTCTCTCTTCCACCAAGGAGAATGTTTCCATGTTTCAACAGGATAGCTAGATTCCAAATTAAGCTATAAGCGCAATCCTGATTGACAACACATATATGAGTCACAAAATAAAATGAATGGATGATAAATTCTAAGAACTTTCCTTTAGGTTTATAGTTCCTTCTATTCAAAAACACTTCTACATTTAAGGAATCTTTTTAAACCCTACTACAAGAGCCACCTCAATACACTCAACATGAAATTCTCCAAACCCTTAGAAATGATGTCCACCTCTTTAGGACTACAAGCAAAGGGAAAAACCTAGAAGATAATCCACCACAATAAGACCAACAACTACAAAATTGGAAATCTTGAAAGAGAGAAAACTTTCACCAAAGTTCCCCAGAATAAAATGCCCATCAGTTTAACAAAGTAGGACATATCCAACATGTTAAAAAATCTAGTTGAATGTAAAATCATTCCGAAGTAGTTTAAAATGATTTACTGTCATTAGAACAAGATTTCAACACTATTTTTTACAAGTTTAGTTGAATCTTTCACTATTTTTTGAAGAATCTTTATTTTTTTTTTAAATCAAACCATAGTAATTTCTTTTAAATTTTCTAAATATTGATTGATGTCTAAAATTATGGAACTAATTTACTTAGTTTGTTTAATTGTTTAAATAAAATATTAATTTTGCCTTTTCACTTTCTATGTATAGGTCAAAAGTTAACCATTAACTCATCATGGAATCTTCTGGAAATATTTGGCCACTAGAACCATGTCCATAGATACATACGCACCCATCCTAAAGGTACTAGAGATAAGACACAAAGGTATGCTTATGAAGGACTAGACCTTGGGAAAGTGATTTGCATAAAATGTGAGAAAGTAATTGCTAGAGATATAAATGGCCTCAAATATCGAGTTTGAGTCTGAGAACTTTGACTATATTTGATATAATGACACCTTACGTACCCATATATAAATGATGACACAAGCCTTGTTGATACATGTTACAATCTCTTTATAATCACTAAGCATGGAAAGGCTATAAGATGTGAGATTGCCTCTAGTAATTTATTAATAGGATGACATAATGGTGCACAACACATGATATATTCTAGCTTGAGCATGCTTTAGTCTACCAATTTGACTTGGATAACTAAATAATGGTGGAGTTTATATGCTATCACACACAAAATTATAACATATTAAAATAAAGTAGAGGGGCCTTACAATTAGAAACTAGAGTAATCGTTCAAAGTATTGCTATGGTAAACATTGTTATCTATTAGCGTACGAAAAATGGCAACATTCTAGAAGAACTAAATGGTGGATAATCACAAAACAAGGCTAGAGAACAATAACTACTAGAAGTCAACAACTAGTAAGGCCTTGAGGACAACAAGATTTGAAAGAAAGGCATGATACCCTTAAAACCGTGATAGAAGAAAATACAATCCACTCAATAACAGTTAATTCAATGAGTATTAAGAGAGGCATTTCAATAAGGATTACCAGGATAGTCAAGGAGGAAATCCAAGGAAATGTTAAAGGCAGTCTCTTAAACAAAGGATGGTCATGCAAACATATTGTATTTTGAGGAGAAGAGAGAATAAATTAAAGGGCATCCGCAAAAGAAAAAACACAAGCATGAGAAATCAGGAAGGGTTTGAGACCATTTCAATATCCCAAAGTTGTGCAACAGAATCTTGAATAATAAATTGCACCTTGAACAACACTAAGAAAAAAGTGTAAATCAAAGGTTGTACCATGAACTCATCATGTGAAAGGTACAATCATCAAAACGTGTATGTATAAGATAATACACAGACAGTCATAAAGTCAACAATATGGAACATAACATTCCTCATGACGAGTATAAATGATCTCTTGGGCCCTATGATTTCCAAGTGTTCCTAAATGCCATTATAAACTTATGAAAGATCTAAACACTCGTAATAGAAGTAGTTGCATGTTAACTTCATAAGTCTCCAACACTCATTTCTGGATGAATTTCTGAGTGGTATTCGACCAGATCATGGTACTAATAGTTGAAGGATTAAGATTTAAGATGGTCACACAGGGTCAAGCTTATTCTACGGGCTCATGGACACCTTAGTCTACAAAAAATAACAAACTTAACACATTTGGAACATCATTAATGACATTGCAGACAAAGTTGATATCAGAAATTTCTATGTTTGAGTTACATAAATCTGAAAGTTGATAATTTATCAAACAAGAGTTATTTATGTGGTGTTGAACATGTGAAATTGGAAAAACAATTTCTTTTGGGAAAGGTTTCTCTATTGGTAGTTAGTGCAAGATAAATATCATGTTTCAAGACTAACACATTTTCCTAATTCTATTGCTAATTGGGATAAATGTCAGACATCTCTTAGACTGTTGTAAAATTTTCCATGGCAAAAAATAATGAATGAAACAACATTAGTTTCCAGATTGTGTAGTCTTGTTATTCACAACAATGTTTAAGTTTGTAGTGAAATTTCATATGTCAAAACTGCATGAAAACATTCGAACATTCAAGGTACAAAACCACAAAAAGCATTAAACACTAACTATTGACAATATTATACAATAGAAAGTGAGGAAAATAATTACTGCTAGAAAAGAATTAGTATATTACAAAATTATACAAGAGCAATTAAAACATGATAGACGGTAAATAATATAATTGTAAAATGACACTATGGTTTACAGTACAAACTCCTTTCAAGGACACAAAAAACACCAAATGTTTGAATAAATAATGTTCACATTCTAATCAACTTTTCCTATGATAATCCTCCACTATAAAGATCTTCTCACTGGTGACCCTACTTCCAGGTTTACAATTCCTTCTATTCACCAACCCTGCGATAGGAGTCAGCTCAATAGGCTTAATAGTATCCAAAAATTCAACAAAAACCACAAAAAAATCTCATAGTGACAACAAGAACACAAAGCACAACCAGGCTCGAAAGAGCATCTCCACCTCGAGGATACATAGGACAAAATTCTGGTAGAGGATCAATCTCCACTGTTACAAACCCTTAGTTGCAGTACCAACTCCAAGAACCCATGAAAGAACTTTTCCAAACCATCATCAACGATATCCTCCTTTATAGGACTACACACAGAAAAACCCTACAATAGAGCCCACCTCCATAGAACAATCACCTGCATTACTATAAGAATCAAACAAGAAAAATCTTTCAGAGAGGCCTCCCGAAATAAGAGGTTCATCAGTTGCAACCAAATAGGACATAACCATCCCACACAAAAACCTCGACATTACGTTTGAACTGTAAATTTGTTGAGGAGCCCGAATAAGTGAAGGCCCTGAGGAGTGGGGACAATATTTTAAAATGTCTTTGCACCACAATGCATCCCCACTAACTCGTCTGCACTCAACAACTTCACATGCTACAAAAATATGAGCACAGCTAGCACTCAAAAGCAAAAAAAAAAGTGGTAAAACCTGTAGAGAGAGCAGTAAGGCCCAAGTTAAGGAAATGAACCACAGGTGATTAATATGAAAAGTAAAGAAATATAAAATTAATCCAAGCATTTAAATATAAATATTTGTACTTTGAAACAAAATTCCTCTATATTAGTATTAGATATATATATGTACATACATATTTATAATATATAACAACCCAATTACAAAACAACTGTAGATAAGAACCTCAGTCCTTGAACATGAAAGATCCTCCCAAAGGAGAAAGAATAACTTTTAACCGCATTTTTTTTCCAACTCGTGGAGAAAACCCCAGCTAAACCTTCTAAAAATGCTTCCTCTATGTGATTTGTGAATCTGGAATCTCTATTTTAGACCATAGCAACAACCTGGGTATAGGCCTAAACATAGTAGAAACCAACGTCATTGAAGAGATATCTTCAAACACTAGAACAAGGGCCACCTCAATAGGCTCAACACTAGAAAATAACTAAGCAGAAGGCTAACTTTTAACGACTTTTTTCAAGCGCAAAGGGAAGGCCCCAACAGAAACTTCTACAAATGCCACTTTTATAGAATTTGCAACAACTAATGTCTCTATTTTTTACCATAGAAACAACTCGAGTATAGGCTAGGATAGGTTGGAAACCAGCATCATTGAAGGGATCTCTTCAAACTCTGCTAAAAAAACTACCTCAATACCCTTAGCAGTAATCAAAGACTCGACAAAATCCACTTCAATTAAGGGATGTCATGGATCATCACGATACAAAAAGGTGAGTTATTACCTAGTGCCTCATATTAGTTCTTTACGTCCGTCCATCATGTAAAGGTTCATATGGTGATGATTAAGTGATCGATTTTCAAGATAGTAGAGCTATAGGACAAAAAAGTAAAAATTATTGGTTATAGACTAAGACAAACTAAAAAGATAACAAAGAGGGGAAGTTTCACACGAATCGACACACATGAAGGATGATACAAGAAATGTATCTTTGTGAAAAACTAAATAAAGTCATAAATATGAAAAATAAAGAAGAATAAACTCCGAAAAAAACATAGAAATAAAAATATTTATACATGGAATGAAACAAACCCCAATCTATGTGTATAAAAGGGTTGTATTAACAAAACTGATAATTAAGGAAGGTAAGCATAGGCCCTAGCTATACACCAATAATGGTTCAGAGAAACATATAGCATTAAAGTTGAATCATCATATAGGATTCTCAACACCACAAGACTTCCCTAACTCCAATTGGATTCAATATGTATCAAAGCATGAGTGAAAAAATATTTGTAATAGGGAAAAAAGAGCCTTAAAATAGTGGAATGAAAGGATTGCAAGGAGTTTTCATCAAGATTAGCCTATTCTCCTTGAAAGAAGTAGCACTCACCAAAAATACATGTTTGAACACCCAACATGGAATCACTCCAAAAGGGATATTAATCACATAGTAACACCCATTATGAAATAAACATGAGATTTTCACCCTAATCCCATTGCTACCCATAAAGAAAAATAAGGAAGAATGCATAGTTAGTGCCATATAAAAGTACAAAATAATTTATAAATTTCATCTAGCAGTATTCATAACTCTTATGCAATTGCAATCATTAGATTCATCTTGAAATACAAC
>MU224885.1:753216-764461 GCA_018584345.1 Thuja plicata
TTAGAGTTTAATACATAATAAATTAATTATGAAAACATATAAGTCAAATAAATTTGTATGACTAGATCAATATTACCATCATCATCATGACCATCATTGTCATCATCATCCTCAACATGATCATCATAAGCATCATCACCATCACCACCACCACCACCATCATCATCATCATCAACATCATCATCATCATCAGCATCATCATCTTTATCATCAACATCACCATCATCATCATCATCATCACCACCACCACCACCATCATCATCTTATTCTTCTTCATCATCTTCTTCTTCTTCTTCATCATCTTCGGTTTCTTTTTCTTCCATCACGTTATACTTTACTGGCCTTCCTCTTGGATCATGTCTAACAACAAATGACCAACCCAATTTTTGTGGAACATCTATATAAAACACTTTCTCACATTGGCTTGGAAGAACACAGGGCTCATCTCCAGCTAACTCAAATGACCTTGTATTAATCATTGTAAATTTATTATCATGTTGAATAACAGTTGTATTAGGATCATTTTGATTCAGTCGTAGCCTATACCATTTGATGACGAATAGAACTAATTTGAAAGATTCAAATTTGCACTCATGTATATCATCCAAAATTTCATAGTACCAGTTTTGATATTCTTGAGGAAGCATGTCATTTCTAGATGAAATATTAGTGACCTCGAAAACTGCAGTTATCCCAGAATCACAAGTTTTCTTTATGTCATCCAACTTTTTTATTCGAAATTTATGGCCATGGTAGTACATAGCTTTGTGGTGCTTGACCTGCAATTTTTCAAACATGTGAAAATAATTTGCATCGTGAGTTTATATTAAACATATGGGTCGTTATTAATAAATTTATATGTACCTATCTACCTCTTAAACCATTTGCTAGATCAATTACCATTGGCGTAACATTGGAATCTCCATTACAATGAGCTTCTTTAACCAATGAAGCAACACCTTCCCATGTTAATGAGTGACCATTTTGTTGACATAGTTCAATCCATACCGTCATCCAACCAAGATTGTTCATAATATACAAATGTAGTGCATCCCACTCGCGACCAACTGTATAAAAAAAAATAGACCACTTACAAATAAATTCAATTGAAGATTTATAAGAATTAATTAACTACAATAATATCTTATAATTACCTCTCACTTTCCTCAATCTACCTTTCCCCATCAAGAACTCCCCTTCGAATTTGTTAATGGTGTTAGGGTCCCAAATGCGATCTACATGCATCTTTGTTGCAAACTTAGGAAGATATTCACTAATGTACACTATGGTCTGGTATACCATATATCCCTCCACCATAGAACCCTCAGGATGTGCTCTTTGTCTAGCCAAACCCTTCAAAAATTTTAGGTGCCTCTCAACCATCCACATTGACCTAGTTTGTATAGGTCCACACAATTCAATCTCCTCAACTTAATGTATGAGGTAGTGTTCTTGTGGATTGAAAAAAGTAGAAGATAAACACTTTTTCATTTCACACATTAGATGAGGAATTTTTCTCTTCCAATATTTTATATCTTCTTTATTAATTTTTTTTTATGACAACCACCTAGAAGCGATTCAACATGCAAAAACATATAAACAAGACTTTACAAAAAATATACAATAAATTACTGAGAAAGTAAAACAAGTCACAGATATAATATCTATACAACAAATCTAACAAATAACGCTTCTAACCTTGTGTATTTTCCAAGATCATATATAACTTTTTTGACACTGTTGTCAAAGTGGTGTGGGAGAGATAGAGGTAGAACGTACTGCAATAATTATAAAATGATCATTTCAATATTATAGAGAATAATACAATGAAAACAACATATAGTATACAAATATATAGAGAATACAAAATAACATGAATTACCTTAATAAAGGCATGTCAATCGTGTGTTTTCATCCCTGGCCCAAATTCACTTTTCTTTGATATGAGATTATTTATGTTCGCAGCAAACCCTGTGGGAAATCAAATTTTTTGTATGACTCATTTTATAGCATTGCTTTGTTACTCCGATAATAACCAAGGAAGGGCATTTATATCAATATGGTCTCCATTGTTATTTGATCGAATGAAATTTTTCAATGCATGGTTGGAATATTCAATATCACTATAAATTTTGATAATTTTTTCTTTATCGTGTCTTCCGTCCAATAATTTCTATTATATTCTTTGTAATATGTATAGCATCAAACAAATGCACGATTGGGAGGTGCTCATAGTACGACAACCTGTTAAATTGTCTAGGATAACTTTTTTGTCCTTTTGAAAGTTGGTCATTGTTGCCTTGACGACCTTCACGAGCATCAATTACATCATCAGTAAACAAAAGACAATATCAAAATATAAATTTCAAACAAAAACCATCAAATTGAATGACATTACCTTGTCGATTTATTCTATTGTATTCCAACTTCCATAGGCGAGGTGTCATTCTTCGTGGCTTTGATGCAGTCTCTTCTTTCCCATTGAAAATATATTTTTCGGTAATTCAATACTTATGATTTGTGTGGAGAAAGTGCCTATACTCATTGAATACCTATTTTTCTAAATTTGTTGAATGACAAGATTTCATCTTTGGACCACAAATTGAACATGCAAATTTTTTCTTTGTCTGAAGACCTACAAGATTGTGTGCCCCCCCACCCCGTGCCTCCCTCTTTTGAACCTCGTAATCTCTACTATTCTCAAAAGAAAATAGTAGTTCAGAAAGTAGAACTAGAATACTATGACTCTTTTTCTTATTGCATCTTCAAATTTGAGAATAACTATCTTTAGGTTCTCATCCAAGATCATTATTTCCTAATTTTAGAACAAGAAAAAAAGTGGGCACTTAAGACCCATTTTAGTTCCCCATTTTCATGCACTTACCCCTTCCACATCCTTCTATAACTCCTTTTGTGTGTTCTCATATTTCATCCAATCTTTTGTGCATTATTCAATATCATAAATGCTCTTACACGTGTCATAATGCAAATGCCAAAGGTCATAATATGTCATCCTAATGTCAAAATTTGTCTCTAGTAGGGTGCACATTTCATCCACTTGTGTGTGTAAAAAAGGATACTATATGAAAACACAATATCTAATTCACTATTATCCATCCATATGCTGTCATTCACAATTTGTATTATGAATAGAGGAGCAGTAGTATTGTATCATCTATTTATATAAGCATTTCTTTGAATATTACATGACTACTTATTATATTTTCAAACATTTTTAAAATCAGTTAATAGATTCATATTTACATGCATACATAATTCTTTTTGTTGTATATTAACTATTAATCCATATTGAACTTTAATAATATTGCATGAGTTATCAAATATTTACCAAGCAATCATAATATATACCATAAACATTAATAGCATGATGGAGCTCCAACAATTACATATTTGTTTTTATGCAATATCTTGTAGACATTTCATATTTGTTTTTGTGTAGTGTCACATCAATTACAGCGATGTGTAGACAATCATGTATAAAAGACATTTCAAGACTACATGATTTCTTCTATAAAAGAACCTTTCCTTTCCTTTGTCTTTTCTATGAAAGCCATTTCTATAACTATTTGTTTGTTTTTGCTTTGCTGTCCTGCTATGAAGCTACCTATAGTGGGTCTGAATGTCTCACTTCTCTTCTCCACAACAATGTAGAAAGAAATGAAGTTCTGCCTCTTGTAATTGTCGGCAGTCGCTCAGTAAGACGTAGACTCAACAATTGGCATTTAGTATGGTGTAGCATCATGTTATAATCCTCACAGAGGGAATTAAATGAGTGGTGCATTGGAAGACTTGGGTGGAGGAATAGGAAACCACCAGGAAAAAAAAGAGCGTCATCAAAGGTAACACCAATCTGAACACCTTAAAAAGTATCAATCTTGGAGAGCGATTCAATTTCTTTGATGATGTTTCCTTGTGTTGATTATCAGTCCTCGCTGCAAGGTTTCCAAACAAAGTATAACTCTTATAGGTGTGTGGCAACAAAGTTACAAACCGACATGATAGTAGAGGTTGATGACGTGCTCTTTCATCTTCATAAGGTAACTTTGCTTAGATTTTATGCTTTGCATTGTTTTGCAGATCTATACATAGATTTTATGCTTTGCATTGTTTTGTAGATATATGAGTTGTTTAGATTTTTGTATTCAAAAAATTGTTTATTGAATCAATTGGGTATCTTTTATTTCTGAAATCAATTGTGTATATTTTTGAATTGACATTTTGGAGAACTCTCGGTGATCTGTTATCATTCACCTCTGTGAGCATCACCTAGATGCAATGAGTGCTAAGTGCTCCATTTATTCTCGTGAGAGATGGGTTCTTGTGAACCACTACTCATGAAACATGGGTCAATGAGTTTGACTCAAAAAATTACTACATAGTTGAATCCTAATAGCAATATCACAATTTGACTTGCTGTGGAAGATATCTCCTACTTATCGATCTACTATCAGTCAAAAGAAAGTGATGATGAATTGCTGAATATGATCTGAACATAGATTTAAAAATATATTTCATTGATATGAAAACATAGATTTTATGATTTGTACTGTTTTGCAGATGTATAAATTGTTTACAATTATAATTTTAAATATTGTTTTCAAGAGATTGTTTCTTGAATCAATTGGGTGTCTTTTGTTTCTAAAATCAATTGTATATATTTTTAAATCGACATCTCAGATCACATTTAGCTATCTATTATCAGAAAGAGTTGAGTGATGATGGATCAATAAATGTGATCCAAAATATAGATTCAAAAACTTACATGATTGGTTTCAGAAACAATCTTTTAAATACTACATGACTGAAAAACTCATACCAAGTAACTTGCATGCTTAAATTTTATGTTTTGTACTGTTATGTAGATCCATGAGTTGTTTACAATTATAATTTTATATCTTGTATTCAAAGATTGTTTATTGAATCAATTGGGTATTTTTTGTTCATGAAATCAATTATAGATTTTTTTTTAATTGACATCTCAGATCACACTTAACCATCTATCATAAAAAAAAAAAAAGAATGACAATAAATCACTAAACATGATACGAAACATAGATTAAAAACATACCTGATTGATTTTAGAAAACATAGATTAAAAAGACACCTGATTTATTTTAGAAACAATACTTTCAATAATACATTAACTGTTGAGAACTCATACCTAAGTAACTTATATGTTACTCATATCTGATGAATATAGTTCAAATTTAGCAGCTTGATTTCACATTCAGCAGCGAGACATACCGATATGTTAATGTCAAATTGGTTTTCTATTGAACCTTACATAGATATGTATAAATAGAAGATATAACCATCTTTTATAACCTTTCGTTTACTACTATAGGTAAACTGGTTTTACAGGGATCAGAAACCCAACATTCAAAATAATAGAGTATCAAAAAAGTAATAGTCTGCAGCCAATAACAAAACAAATGCAAACCAACCAACAGACAAAAGCACCAAAACAGGAGACCAAAGCCCCAACAAACTATCAAGAATTAACTAGTTCTACATTTTTTCTAAGAACATCCTCATGAATACTCCTAACCTTATTCACTATACTATCAAGAAGAATAATTCCCTTGTCTAGTAACAGGCCTCAAGAGTAGCTCTGTTTGGATCACCAACAGCAACAACCACATCCATATTGGAACCTGTATTTGGAACCTGTATTTTTTTTTGTGTCCCACTTTGGCAGATTTAACATTAACAGAAGGAAAAGCAAGAGCACCCTAAGAAAGAGCTTGAAGTGTCTCTGCTTATTCATTCGGTTTCATAAACCCTTCAATAGAATTATCTATTGTTGTCTTTTAAATCGATTAGATTTCTACAATCCATTTGAATTAAGCTTGATTTTTCTGGTTTTGATTGTGTATGTTTTTTTGACATCAACGTTTCAGATTACACTCCGTGATCCATCATCAAGATGTAAGAGCAAAGATCATTTTTTACATATCCTTCATGCTCTTTGTTCTAACATCCTGATGATAGAAACGTTGATGTCAAAAAAGCATACACAATCAAAACTAGAAAAATCAAGCTTAATTATTTATGTCTTACTAACAATGATCACACCCATTGACTCTATCCTGCAAACTATTGAGAGTGCCTTCCAACCTGTTAATACAATTTTCATGATCCTCTTTTTAAGCTAGCTGATGCCTTAGGCTTATATAACCTTTTGTTTGTGATGAAGGCAATGCTAAAAATGTTTCTTTTTGTGTTTCAAGAAGTTTCCGTTGCTCTCGAAGAGTGGGCGACTGAACAAGCTCGTATTCGAAGGCCGAGACAGAGAGGAGGAGCACATAAAGCTGGATGAATTCCCAGGAGGAGCAAAATCATTTGAATTAGCAGCAAAGTTCTGCTACGGATCGATTCCAATTCACATCACTGCATCCGATGTGGCGGCGCTTCGATGTGCGGCAGAGTATCTGGAAATGAGAGAGGAATTGGGAGAGGGGAATCTGATATCCCAAACAGAAGAGTTCCTGAGCTACGTAGTAATGGTCTCATGGCTAGACTCCATCACCGTCCTCAGGAGCTGCGCCCACCTCTCTCCCTGGGCCCAACATCTCCACATTGTCGAGCGATGCGTGGAATCCATTGCATGGAAAGCAGCCACAGATCCCACTCTCATTACCTGGTCATTCACTACAACCACTTCTTCTTCTAGTGCCCACCGCCAATTATATTACATGCCCAAATATAAACTAGATCTGCAGGGGCAGGGGCAGGGGCAGGGACAGGGACCCAATTGTATGAGAGTCCAAAGTGTGGATGAAGGATATGTGAATGGGAGCAGCGATGAGACAGGTAATGGGGAAGGGGAAATTGAGAAGCTCAGGGGAGAAATGGGCAATCTTAAAAGATTTTGTAGGAGTATAGAGCAGCAGCTGGGAAATGTTTGGAGGCCCCCCTCTGTGTGGTGGAGGTTCCCTTGGAGGAAAGGGAAAACATCAATCAGTGGTCGCAGTAAGAATGTGACGCCATTGCCAAGTCCTCATCCCAAAGAAGGTCGAACATGGAATCCTGTGAAATGGCGAAGGAATTCATTATGAATTGAATTGCCCGACTTTGATGGGGTCAAACAATGAAATCAAAATCTCTAAAATGGCCTTCTTTGACTGGCAGCTCCGGTTGTCTAGCAGGTCTGAACTTAGTTATAATTTGAAGGGAGAAAAAAAAACCTCTATTATATAAATACTTAACAATAGTGTTAAGTAATGATTGTTTACTTTTTATTTTTTATTGTCAAAATGATTGGATAATATTGATAATTAAATGGTTCTTTAGTATAGTACCCAACAGGTCTGAACTTAGTTATAATTTAAAGGGAGGAAAAAAAACCTCTGTTATATAAATAGTGTTAAGTAATGATTGTTTACTTTTTATTTTTTATTGTCAAAATGATTGGATAATATTGATGATTAAATGGTTCTTTAGTATAGTGTTGGTATAGGCATATTGGAATGGTTTTAATGTAGTGCTATTGTTCTTGTTACTAAAGTTCAAATTTTGTTGGAGCATAATTGTTCTTGCCACCAAAGTTCAAGCCCTTTTAGGGTTTTATTGCTGAGTGTTTATGTTGGAGATGAGGTTCCCTTTTGTGACCTCACTAGTAAATAGCTCTCAATCAAAAGTGTTTACCCTTCTTAATTTATTTTAAAAAGTGGTTCTTTATAAGATTTTTTGTCTTCATATTTTCGAAATAAAATAAAATGGATATGAAATTATTGGTACATCAATATGTGTACTTCCTACATTTATTTTTGAAATAAAATATGAGTTTGCATTTGTGATGAATATGAGCTTGGTTTGTATTTGAAATTTTAAATGCAAGAGAAATGGTATCGTGACTAATTCGATACATGTTTGTTTTGATGATTTGATTTTTTAATCAATGTCTAATCAAGCATGGTGATTAAGAAAAATAAAAATTTGAATGGCGGAGGATGGGGCGGAGCGGTGCTCATAAAGTAGATCATAGTGGGCAACAATCTTAGGCAACTTCGCATAGTAGTCTTCTGGTTTAGTAGGAAGTTGTGGCAATGAAGCCATCGTCCGTAGGGAAGCAATCTCACGAATGGAGGTTTTTCCCACAAATTTAAAATCAAGAAAGAAAAAGAAAAAAATATGTTCCTATAGGAATGCGGCCAGCGTCCTTCCCTATTAACATTCCAATATTACCGCCAAAGTTTTCAAGGGGTCTTAGTTAACTCACCATTATCGAAGAAGTTTTGGTCTCATACTTTTGGCAAATCTCAAAAGTGAGGGATGAGGTTCTAAAGCTTCCTATGGACAAGTCAAATCTAGGATTTTCAAGAAGAATTTGATTGCTTCCAAAGGTAAAGGCAAATTCGAGGTCAAATCAACTTTAGGGCCAAATTTTGGTTTTTTCCAGATTTTACCAGCACCAAACACTCCAAAAGGACCTTTACAAATGATAATGTTTAGCAAAATTTTCCCAGGTTTTTTGAGGCTCAAACAGGGAAGTATTTAAGGAGAAAACAACATATAAATCTCCTCTTCCATGGAATCACATGAGAAAGTTGTCTTGGGATAATGAAAATCTAGTATTCCATGTGTCATTTCCAAACAATATACCCATTGATTATAAGGACTAGTCCACTCCTCATGGAAGAACAAAAGTAAGGAGAAGATCCAAGAGGACATCATTTAGACACAAACAACTCCTTCCAAGAAGAAAGATGTGGGTTCCTAAAGTTTAGAGTCCTCAGTTGGGAGAAGCATCACCAATAAAAGAAAATCAGAGGAAGCAAGCAAAAAAAAGGCTTAAGAATCACTTTTTTAGAAGAAGCCTTGCAATCTCAAATTTAGGATCTTCAGCTAGGATCTTTGGTGTGTATGTTTTGGAACCTCTCTTTGGATTAAAAAAACTTTATTTAAATGGGTAGAAGGAAATTGGGCTAGAGTCAATGAAGTCTCCTTTATAGATCAAGGTCAAGGATATTTTGTAGTAGTTTTTCATACTAAAGAAATGAGAGATATTTTGTTTCAAATAAATTCATGGTTTTGCAATAGTGAAGGCTTGCATTTACAAGTCTGGACTCCAAATTTTAATCCCATTTCAACCTCCATAAATTTTATCCCCACGCGAACTCAGTTGCAAAGTCTTCCATTGGAATATAGGGAGATTGATATCCAGTAATCTATGAGAAACCATGTGGGAATTTTTTTTTTAAATGATTTGGTTTTCTGTAAAAACCCAAATCTCCCAGTCCGAATATGTGTGATTATGAGCATAACAAAGCCTTTTCCACAAGTACTACAAATTAATTCCAAAAATGGAATTTGGGATTAAAAATTGTTTTATTAAGGGCCCAACTCTACTTGTAGCATTTTCCATTTATCATACCACCTTGCTTCAAATTTCCTAGAGTCACCTATGAATAATATTAAAGATGATACTATTTTGGATCCCTTTCTGCCTTTATCTCCTATGCAAAATTTCTATCCTTTAGAGATAGAAACTTCAGTTCTTTTCCGTAAATAGGGGTGAATTATATTGTAAATTTATATTGTATTTTTCTTAAATATTTTGGAAACAACAAGATAAACAAAGTATCATCAAACCAAGAAATTACTAGCAATATTATATGTCCAATTGTCTCATCAACTCCTTAGATCCTTTCTGAGTTTATTTCTTCACTGATCCAAAATATGTCTTGGAGAATGGAGGTGGAACGTTTTATTAATTATCTCTCAAGACTTATTGAAAGATGCTAAAATGTTATCTTCATCATATTATAGGATGGGGAAGTTGCATCATTAGAAGAAGGAGACAATAGTCAAGGATTACCACAAAAAAAATATATTCCAATCATCTAAGAGCAAAGAGACTTCGGATATGAGATTGGGAGTTATTTGTTAGAAGGGTTCTTTGCGAAGTAGGGTATACCCTTAGATACAAATACATGTTTCTCACTGGTTTACGTGAAAAATTGGAAGCTCAAAACATGCTCCACATTCTAAGACTATGCAATAGAGTCTAGACACCAAGGCCCTGTTTGGTTTCAAGAATACGACTGGAATTGGTAGTGGATTTCCCGGTTTTGAGTTGAATCCGTTGTTTGGGTTGCAAATATGCAAACCCAGTTTTGGACCCCAAAATGGGCGGCACAATCTTCCCACCCAATAGGTGAAATTTGAAATTATATTCTAGTTTTAGGTCTTTGTGACCCACATTTTAATTGACTGTCGAGTCCGTCAAGCTTTGGGTAATGAAATCAACGCATATTTCAAGTTGACCATCGCCTTTCCAATTTTGATAATCACGTTTACTTTTAGGGCCCGTTTGGTTGCACCCCATAAACGGGTTATGCCACCCATAACCCGGTTATGGGATGCAATTCCCTGTTTGGATGCCCTTTTTGAGAATGGGAATGTGGATTTGCATGACCCCATTTCGTCGAAAATGTGGATTTCAAAATTCCACCTCAGGAGGTGGAATGACTTTCGAATCCACGGTTATGTGTTCAAATAAACCAAATTTAATGTCCCCATCGGGTCCGGGCAACTCCACATTTTTGGATTTAAACCCCATTTTAATCTTCGGCAACGTCCGCAGATATCCACGTTTTTGCCGCTAGGGTTTGCCGTCCTCTTTCTGCTGCGTGTTCGTGTGCGACGCTCGAGCTGCTTTGAACAGGTAAGGGATTCTTATTGTCCTGTTATTATGCAACTTTTCATGGATCACTGTGCTCTTTCACTGCTATCTTATTTGTGACGTATATTATTTTCTATTGCTCACGATGCCTTCCCTTGTCTTCTCTAATTGTCACGATTTTTCTTTTATTTTTTGTAGTAAGTGTGCATTCAACATTTTATTACTTCATTGAGCATTCATGTAGTTTGTACTACAATGTCGATATTTTATTTTCTGTAAATCAACTGTGTGGATCTGATGTCCACTTTTTTGGTACTTTTTAATCTTGCTTTTAAAATCTCTTTGTTTTTGTTTGAATTTAGGGGTTGTTGAACCATTTCCATTCTGCATTGATTGTTCATCTTCTCCATTCTTTGTTCATGTTTGCTTATGCTCTCAAAGAGTGTTATTTGAATGGAGAGTAGTGAAATCTGTTGTTTCTAACCTTGACATTCATGTATTATTGATCAAGTTTTAATTTGTTCTGGCAAGCAAGATTATATTTTTTTCTTGAGAAAACTTGCAAATAATTACTGTTTTTCAGATAACACATGTTGT
>MU224885.1:764561-781553 GCA_018584345.1 Thuja plicata
AATAAATATAATTAACATAGGTCAATAAAATATAATAAATATATCAAAACGGACTAATCATAAATTAATTTTAAAAAATGAAAAATAAAAAATCGGTGTCATATTCCAATTCTAATTTGAAATGAACAACCAAACGAAGAAGATGGAGACCCAAACTCAAATTCTAATTCAAAGTGCAGAACCAAACAGAGAATATGGAGACCTGCATTCTAATCCCAATTCGAAAATGTTCAACCAAACAGAGAATGAGAATTTCATAAATTCGAATTCCTATTTTCAATTTGACAACCAAACGGAGAATGTGGATTTACAAATCCATCTTCCAGGGCAACCAAATAGTCCCAAAAAAGCATAACCGGGGTTTGCATAACCAAGGTATAAATAACCATGATTTGCATTATTTTTCAATTCCCCAACCAAACGGACCCTTACTTTCATTAATCTAGTGTAAATGCCATAAAGGGATAAATACTGATTATGGATTTCCATTTGCACAACATCTGTTCTGTGAGATGTCAAGAATGAAGAACGAGAACGAAAAACTTCACGAAAAACTTCAAGCCGATATCAGGTGATAAGACATGTGTATAAATGTATGACCATTTTCACGTGCACTGGACTTAATGACATGTTTTAATAGTTCCTAGAAATCAAATCATACCATATTAGGCATCTCACGGGCGAAGATCTGGAGTTTCTGTCAGTTGTGGAGCTGCTTCATTTGGAACACCAACTCGAACTCTCTGCCAATCGCGTTCATGCTAGAAAGGCGAGAGCATTCAAAGATAATATATTGAGCTCATATGTCATATAATTTTTTCACTTCATAGACTCAACAGTGGCATCAACAAGTAGATAACCTGCGAAGAAAGGCAGTAAGTTATTATGTCTTCCCTATCAATCCTGGGTGTGTTAATAGTTATAATGTATATTTATTGTGTAGGAGAGGCAACTGGAGGACCAGAAGAGTCAACTAATATGCCAACTAGTACGCAATGCAAACATGATACTTGTGTAATTTCTGCTGTGGTTTTCGAAGAAAGAGAAAGTGTAATTTGTGGGTGCGGGTGAATAACAGGTGAGTACAGAGCAAGCAACCGTGGAAGGGGCTGCAGCAGCAGAGTCATGTGCAGTGATTTTCTAACCTATACTATCTATAATAATAGGTACATGATGATTTCTCATAACTATAATTAATAATAGGTATATGAAGGACTAAATTTCATTCACAGTAACGACTCCCGGAAATGAAAAACTAGAGAGCTACATAGGAACACAGATAACCGTGGGTCCCCCGATTTGCAATATTGGCAAGATGGTATAAGAGGATTCATGGAGAGAAGAGAGTTGTTTAGGTAATGAAATCGACAGGTGGAACAACAGTGCAAATACAAGTGACAGAAAATACATTTGTATATAACAACAGCCCATTTGGGTTAGGCAGAGACAACTGAAAATATGGTCTCCCTTGAAACACATCAATTTGATACGTAAAATGTTTTTATTATTTTCAATTCTAATTTTAGAATTGGCAACCAAACACAAAAGATGGATTGTCTCAGTCATCTTCCAGGTCAACCAAACGGTCCAAACTATCTTCCAAATACATAAAACCGTAATTTAAAACCTTATTTTGAGATAATCAGGTTTTGAGTCAAATTTTAATTCCTCAACTAGATGGGGCCCAAAAGTGAATAGATTGGAGCTCTTTCTCGAGACACTTTTTCTTCGATCCATAATGTCTTGGAAAATGAAGGGAGAAATTTTTTCTATCAATCTCTCAAATATTTTTAATAATACTAAATTGATATTCTCAAGAAATCAGTGGCTGGGGGAATTTTTATCGTTGGAAGATGGAGATAGGAGCCAGTATTTTCAATCTAAAAACTCATTACAACTATGTAAGGTTAAAAAGTCAGAGATGGGGTTGGAAGTCAAAAACGTGTTAGAAGGATCCTTTGGTAATCAAGACAAGTCTTCACAAATAACTATATTTTTTAATGGTTAACATGATAATGGTGTAGCTAAGAACTTGTTGTCCACTCTAAAATTATGCATTGGTGTCTAGATAGTAGAAAAGAACAAAGTGGAATTTGGTGAGAAGGGGGTAGTTTTTAAGTAACATCAAACAATGTTAATCATTCTAATGACGATTACAGTGGTTCAACTGTTGATTTTTTGGGACTAAGAAGTCCAAAGGAGAAATAAGAAAAAGAACCTATAGTAGAGGTGCTCCTCATCTCTCAAGGAAATGAAAATAGGGAACCTGAATTACAAGAAATAGATTGCAAAGACAGAGAGACACATATAGATCAGTTGATAGTCCCAGAAGTCGGTAGAATTTCAATAGAAGAAATCGAGACTTTTGTTCAATTTTTCTATGAGAAATATCAGGATAGTCTCTTAGAGGAATTGACGGATGAGATTATGGGATAAACTAAAGATAATGAAGTTCCTTTGAATAGTCCCCTAATATAGAGAATTGGGGATTTGGTCTTAACTCCAGTCAAACCAAAAAAATGGTAGTCTAGTGGGGAGAACTAAAAATAAAAATAAAAAAAATTATCAGAAGTCTACAAAGAAGACACTTAGATTATAATATCTCAGAGTCTTAAGCATGATCAGAGGAGAGGAAATCACTTAGGATCTTGGAGAAAAATAATTTTAAAGGTTCGTAGTTAGTGTGGGTCTAGAAAAGAAATAATCCATCGTCACCTATTAGCACAGGTGGGAAAGAAAATAGATAGCCAAGAGGTTACAATATGAAGCAAGATGAAATTAGGAAGCCCTCGGAAGGTGGGGAACAATCATGTTTCCTAAGCTCGCTCCCATTATATCAAAAGAGGATGGATAGATAAAAGGAAGAGCATCTACTCTCATTATAATTGGAAGCAATGTGTGATCCCTTCGGTATTTCTGATCCTAAAGTGGAGGAAAATTATGAATATCAAAAAGAAAAGAAAACGCTAACTTAGAGAATTTTAGAATTAGATGAAGTAGACGAGGAGGACTATGGTCTTTGAAGATTTAGATCACCAAGAGGATAAAGAGTCAAGAAAGGTAGGAAAAACGTTTGGATTATGCCAAAATTATAATAATAAAGAAAAACCTGACTGTAGAAAATTAACCTAAACTAGGAGAGGAAGGAAATCTTTTTCAGACCTCGGACGAATACATGGAGAAGTGAATCATAAAATAAATGTACTATCTTATTGAATTTTGGGAAGGGGGAGGTCCTTCCCACAAAGAAATGAAGCTCATAACTCGTAATGTTAGCTGTCTGAATGCCCCTAGCAAACACAGTTTGGTTAAACATTGTATAATTTCTTCAAAAGCAAAACCAATCATGCTTCAAGAAACAAAATTGAATACTGAATAGATGATAACTTTCAAAAAAAAATTAGGCCCTTGGGAGGTAGATCTAGTAGACATAATTAGAGCATCTGGGGTTTGGCTATTTTCTTAAATCCAAGGAGAGTTTTATATGAAAATTTAATAGGAAAGAATCACTGGTAGTGAGGTTTGATAAAAAGTGTTAGTAGAGATCTTAAGTTTTCTCTATTGAATGTATATGGGTCAGTTACAAATAGTAAGAAAATGGAGTTGTGGGGAGAGCTTGAATTTTTTTTTTAGTTGAATCCTACTCAGACTATACTCAAAGGTAGATATTTTAATGTTATTCCTCATCTGTCGAAAAAAAGTGGGGGAATTCAAAAAGAGATCCAATATCAAATTGATTTTTGGAGTTTGGTTATGAGGAATAATCTAATGTAAATAGAAACTAAAAATGGAGTTTTTACTTGGAATGAAAGGAGATTGGGATTTAGTGATATAGCAGAAAAATTAGATAAGTTATATTGGAAATGAGTTGAGTAACTGAGAGGGGAGGGGTGAATTAGTTACCACAAAAACAAATCCAATTCCCTTAGATATCTTAATCAAACTTATCACTGTTACTCGGTTAACATATATATTCTTTTGTTACTCGGTTAACATAGATATTCTGATGTTACTTGGTTAACAAAGAAAACCTTAAGATATTAACTGTGATAATCCTTTAGTGATTAAGTGCAGAAACATAAAGCATAAAACAAATAACATGTACACAGATGACACCATGATTTAACGTGGAAACCCAATTTGGGAAAACCACCAATTGCAACTAGTTTCTATTTTTGACTCTTCTGAAGCGAGCCCTATTAGGAGCCAACTCTGTTAAAGGTTACAAAAACACACTGTAAGGTGTGACCCTGTTAGAGGATTTAATCACCCTGTAAGGAGTAGCCTTTTTAGAGGTCTTCAAACACTTCAATGTAGAAACGTCACCTTGTGAGAGGATTTACAAAAGACTGTTAAGTATACTCTGTAAAGAGATTTGGATCACTGCTCCAATTGTTAGAGAGTAACAATGGATTGACCTGTTTGACGAAGCAACTGTGTTTGTTGATTCAAATCTCTTCTCTGGTTTTAAAAATGGATCCTTATTGATCAAATATTCCATTGCATCTCTGTTTGGATGTTTTGTCCTTAATCATAATCCCATTTTATTTCGCCTTCACTCTTCATATCAAAACTCATACACATACTCACATTCAATCCAAACTTGACCTTGTATATATATGATAAGCCTTTTCAAGTCGGCCTGAATAACCTTCCAAATAATCAATAAAACTTAAGTATGTCGATTGTATATAACCAATTAAACATAAAGTGTAAATTGTTGTTAGTCGGCTGACACTAAATATCTAACTCGGTTAACAATGTAATCCTTCAATGCTCGACCATTACTGGAATGCCTGAGTGAACTCGGTTAGAACTGAAAATCACTTTTGTCTTCTTCAATGCCCAAGAGAGCTTATCATATACTGACTGTGCTCGGCTTAGGTATAGACATTTGTGTATACATCAATGACAACACACAATTGACCAATTTTCATCAACAACCTCCCTCTTTAGCATTTATGGCAACACAACATGTCATAATACAAAGAATTATAGAGCAACAGGAATAAGGATTTTTTTTTATTTTTATTAATGTCCTTAGCTTCATTTTGATTCTCATCCAGAAAACTCCCCCTGTCTTCACAATCTCTGAAATACATATTTCTCCCTTCTTACATTAATCTCTGTTTCTGATAAAATTTCTCCCTTTGTCATCAATTATCTGTCCTTTAATAATTTCTTTGGCATGACATCAATAATCTCTCCCTCTTTGAAAACAAATGCCAAAGACTCTAACCAATGAATTGTAGTGTAGATGATGTACTAATTCATATGCAATAAGCTCTGATAATCTGCATCAACATGTTAAATCTATTTTGTAGCTCAGTTGACGCATCACTAATTTGTTCATTAGTGAGCTTCAATTAGGGGAATCACCCCTAGCTTTCCTCTAAGATACAAGAATGCATCCTTAGGTAAAGGTTTTGTGAATATGTCTGCAATTTATTCTTTAGTATTCACATATTACAACCTTACTTCCTTGTCCTAAACCAATTCTTTCAAGAAATGATACTTTATTGCAATATGCTTAGTGTTAGTATGCATCACAGGGTTCTTTTAAATGTTAATAGCACTAGTGTTGTCACAGTAGATAATAACTGGTTCTTTGATTTCCTCCTTCATACCTGACAATAGTTGTTTGAACCATATGATATTTGAACAATTCACTGCTATAGCAACATACTCTACCTCTGCTGTAGACTGAGAAATGTAATTTTGTTTCTTGCTGGTCCAAGAGACTAACCTCTTTCCAAGAAATAACGCTCCACCACTGGTTCTCTTTCTATCATCAACACTTCCTGCCCAATCAACATCAGTAAAAGTCTTCAAATCAAAGTTTCCTCCTTTCTTATACTATAATCCATAATCTTTGGTACCCTTAAGATATCTCAGAAGCCTTTTGATAGCCATCAAATGATTCTCTCTAGGATTATTTGAAAACCTTTCAACAATACCAATTGTTAATGCAATATCAGGTCTAGTGTGAACAATATATTGAAGTTTACCAATCATAGATCTGTAGGTAGTCTGATTTACCTCCTTTGAGTCATCATCCTTAGACAACTTATGTCCAGTAGACATAGGTGTCCCAACTGGTCTGAAATCTTCCATTCCAAATTTCTTTAGTATCTCTTTGATGTATTTAGACTGAGTAATATATATACCATCCTTCATCTGATGAACTTGTAAACCAGCAAAGAATTTCATTTCTCCAAACATAGACATCTCAAATTCCTTACTCATAGCTTCGAAGAATGCTTTTCATAAATCATCATGTCCAGTAAATAGTATATTATCAACAAATATCTCTGCTAACAGTATCTTGTTCTGAGGTCCTTCTTTAATGTACAAGCTGCTACTATTGTCATTGGTTCTCTAAAATCCAGTACTTATCAAGTAACCATGAAATCTTTCATACCAGGCTCTAGGAGTTTGCTTCAGTCCATACAAGGCTTTGTGAAATTTTCAAACCATATTCCTTTTGTTAGGATCTACAAAACCTTCAGGTTGCTCAATATAGACTTCCTCTTCAAGAATTTCATTCAAGAATGCAGATTTTACATCTATTTGGTATACCTTGAACCCTTTGTGTGCAACATATGCTAGAAGAGTTTTGAATCCTTCAAGTCTGGCAACAGGAGAAAAAGTTTCTCCATAATCAATACCCTCTTCTTGAGCATATCCTATACACAATAATCTTGCTTTTTTTCTAGAAACTTCACCTTTTTCATCTTGTTTCTGAAAACACACTTAGTACCAATCACATTCTTGTCTTTTGGTCTAGGTACAAGAGTCCAAGTTTTTTTCTTTTCTTTCTACGCAATCTCTTCATTCACGGCTTCTATCCAGCTTTCATCATTCAACACATCTTTAATAGATCTAGGTTCAATTTCACTAAGCAAACATGTACCTTTAAGTTTTTTCCTTGTCATTATACCTTCTATCTGATCTCCAATTATTTGCTCAAGTGCATGATGCCCTCTGACATATTTTGCAAGTATAGGTTCCTTCCTCTTTGATTCTGGGCTTGCTCCACTACGTTCACCATGCTCAAAAATTCTGTTACGCTCTTCCAACTGATACTAGTGCTCCATTGTCTGAGACTCGGGTGCCCCTATCTATGACTCGGGTGCCTATGTTTGTGACTCAGTTTCTTCAGTCTGAGACTCAGTTCCCTCTGTCTGTGACTCAGTTTCAATAGTTAGCATCTTGGGTTGCATAGGTTGCAACAAGGTTTGTGCTGATGAATTCAGTGGTCGACATGGTTGCTGACCAATCACCATTGCATGTTTCTTAGGTATAGTATCAAGTTCATAATACACAAAGTTCTTGTAATCCTCGGGCTCTTTACTGCTCTTTTCTTCACTTCTCTTTGCAAACTCATCAACCTTTACATGTACACTTTCTATGACTTTATGAGTAGCAAGATTCAAACAATTATATGCTTTTCTTTTACAGGAGTAGCCTAGGAATATACCTTCATCACCTTTGACATCAAATTTTCCATTTCTTGCTTCTTTCAAGATGTAATATTTACTTTCAAATACTTTGAAATAACGAACATTTGGTTTATAGCCATACCATAATTCAAAAGATGTATGATCAGTGCCTTTCTTCAGTTGAACTCTATTCAAGGTGTGAATTGCAATGTTGATGGCTTCCTTCCAGTATTTGGTAGTGACATTCTTTTCAATCATCAAGGTTCTTGCACAATCCATAATAGATTTGTTTCTTCTTTCTGCTATCCCATTTTGTTGTGGTGTACCTGGGGCAAATACTTGTCTTTTGATTCTTCTTTCATTGGAGAATTCATTGAACTCATTAGAAATGAATTCACCTCCTCTATCAGATCTTAGGCATTTAAGTTTCTTTCTTGTTTCCTTCTAACTCTGGCAAGGTACCACTTAAACTTTTGAAAAGATTCTAATTTTTCTTTAAGAAACATGACAGTCATCATTCTGGAATGGTCATCAACAAATAGAATGAAATACTTCTCACATGTGTAACCTGTTGTTCCAATTGTTCCACACAAATTAGTATGCACCAACTCCAAGACTTCTTCAGTATTGCAATTCTTGCTCTTGAAACTAGTTTTTCCCATCTTCCCAATTTGACATTGTTTGCATTTGCCAATTCAGATTTCTTCAAAATAGGAATACCTCTTACTCTTTTTTTCTTGCTTATGTTGACCAGGTTATCAAAATTCACATGACACAATATTTTATACCATAACCAACTTTCTTCTACTTGTGCAATAAAACATAAACTTTAAGTGAGATCAAGATAGAATAGATTACCTTTTGTTTGTCTGCCAGTTCCAACTAGGTTTCCCTTACCATCTAGGAGTTTGGCCTTACCATTCATGAATTCTACCTTGAAACCATTGTTGTTCAAATGTGCCACACTTAGTATATTACACCTTAGTCCTTCAACCCAATAAAAATTATCACATTTGATTCCTTCAGTTAGAACAATACAACCTTTACCTTTCACATAGAAAGGTTCATCATTCCCAAAACTGACACTCCCACCATCATAGTGCTCATGATGTTCAAATTTAGTTTTATCACCAATCATGTGGTGAGAACAACCACTCTCAATTATCCAAGTGTCATTTTTGCTAATATGAGAGAAAAGTGCAGTCTTTTCATTATCTTCATTGTCTGACTCATCCTTAATAGCAATGTAAACTATTTCATCTTCATCTTCATCACTATTAGAATCTTTAGCAATATAACAAGATTTCTTACCTTTGTCCTTGTAGCTTTAATAGCTTTTGAAATATTTCTTGCCTTTGTCCTTGTTGAACTTTCTCTCACCTTTGTCTTCTTTTTTTGGACACTTAGACGCAATGTGACCAACCTCATCACATGAAAAACAAATCAATGGTATTCTTCCTTTGTACTTTCCTTTGGCAGCTCTCTTTGCAAGTAATGCTTCGGTGATTTCCAGATCTTCATCATTAGAATAATCATCACTATCACTATCAATATGTTTTCATTTTGAGTTTCTATTCATCTTACCAAGGTTTAATTTAGCTTTGAATGTAGACTCCAAATTGCTAGGATTAGGAGAATAATTGTCAAAATTGTCCAACTCAAAAGTTGTTAGCCTTCCAACCAATGCATTTAGAGTTATATCATTGCTAAACCTCATCTCTTGAATAGCTGAAACTCTAATTGCATAGATAGGAATTAAAGTTGTCAATACCTTACTAACTATTATTTTGCTTCAATTGTTCCACCGACAGCTCTAATGGCACTGACACTTTTCTTGATTCTTTCATTGTATTTTGTAATTTTTTCTCCTTCTTTCATTTTCATCTGATCAAACTGACCTCTGAGACTTTTTGCTTTGGATCTCTTTACATTTTCATCTCCTCCATGGATATCATGTAGTTTCTTCCACATATCATAGGAAGTAGGGAAGTCTTTGACTTCATCAGATTTGAAATAGCTGAGTGAAGAAGCTATATCAATCATCATCATGTTATGATTCTTCATATCCTCCATCTGATCCACAGACATAGGTCTCAATGGTTCCACATACTTGTGATCCAGGAATTGCAAACCTGTATCTCCAATAGTAAATAGATGTAGCCTCATCAAATCTTGTCATGCAGCAAAGTTGTCTTTGTTAAGCTTGGGGATCTCCCTTCTCTAATACATCTCTGATCTTTAGCTTAGGCCTTGAAACTTTCCTTGAAAGTACCAAATGCTCTGATACCAATTGTTGGAAATGATTTGAGTAACTGAGAGGGGGGGTGAATCAGTTACCACAAAAATAAATCCAATTCCCTTAGATGTCTTAATCAAACCTATCATTGTTACTCGGTTAACATAGATATTTTGTTTTTACTCGATTAACAAAGCAAACCTTAAGATATTAACTTTGATTATCCTTTAGTGATTAAGTGTAGAAAAATAAAGCATAAAACAAATAACATGTACACAGATGACACCAAGATTTAATCTAGGAACCCAATTTGGGAAAACCACCAATTGCAACTAGTTACTATTTTTTACTCTTCTGAAGTGAGCCATGTTAGGAGCCAACCCTGTTAAAGGTTACAAAAATGCACTATAGGCTATGACCCTGTTAGAGGATTTAATCACCATGTAAGGAGTGGCCTTTTTAGAGGTCTTCAAACACTTCAATGTAGAAACGTGACCTTGTGAGAGGATTTACAAAGATTTTTAAGTCTACTCTATAAAGAGATTTGGATCACTGCTACAATTGTTAAAGAGTAACAATGGATTGACCTGTTTGACGAAGCAACTGTCTTTGTTGATTCAGATCTCTACTCTGGTTTTAAAATTGGATACTTACTGATCAAATATTCTATTTCAGCTCTGTCTGGATGTTCTGTCCTTAATCAGGATCCTATTTGATTTCGCCTTCACTCTTCATATCAAAACTCATACACATACTCACATTCAATCCAAACTTGACCTTGTATATATATGATAAGCCTTGTCAAGTCGGCCTGAATAACCTTCCAAATAATCAATAAAACTTATGTCTGTCGGTTGTATATAACCAATTAAACATAAATCATAAACTATTGTTAGTCGGCTAACACTAACTATCTAACTCGGTTAACATTATAATCCTTCAATGCCTGATCATTACTGTAGTGCCCGAGTGAACTCGGTTAGAACTGAAAATCACTTTGGTCTTCTTGAATGCCCGAGAGATCTTGGCATATACTGACTGTGCCCGGTTTAGGTATAGACATTTGTGTAATATCACTACATTTGTGTATACATCAATGACAATACACAATTGAATAATTGTCATCAACAAGGCTCTTCTATAAAGAGGATCTAGCTTCATTTCCCTTTGTATTAAAATATCATTAAAACTAATTTAGGATTAGATCATTTCCTAGTGCAGATATATATTATGGGGGAGAAGAAGCATTTGAATTTTCCTTTTAAGTTTGAAAAAAATGTGGATGAAAGATGAGAGGTTCTTTGAATTAATAGAAAGATGATGGAGGGAAGACCAATTTGAGGGATCTAAATTGTTTTGTTTTGTTTCTAAGTTGAGATTAGTTAAACATAAATTTATTACAATAGAACAGAGAACATTTCAACAATATTTTCACAACTAAGTGAAATTTAGAGGAAGAGTTGGACAAACTAATAAAGAAGTGATTTTTCTAGGGATGGACCATTTCATATTCTCAAAGGAAAAGGATCTTATTAATGAATATAAGGTAGTGCTTTCCAAGGAGGAAATCTTCTAGACACAAAAATCAAGATAAGTATGGCTAGTGGAGGGAGACAGGAACTCAAATTTCTCTCATAACAACACTAAACAGAGAAGAAAATTTAATAGAATTTATAATCTTAGAGATGAGTTTGGAAATATGATTAAAGATCCTGAGGTGATAGCCATAGAATCAGTCTCACTCTTTACTCAAGTATTAAACAATTGGACGGGCTCTAATTTAAGAATCAAAGAAATTTGTTGAATAACATACAAATAATAATCTCATAATCACATAATAAGTTGTTGACAAATAAATTCATAGTTTGGAGATTTTAAACATCTTTAAAGCAACTTCATCTAGAGTTAGCTCCAGGTTTGGATGGTTTTCCAACTTATTTTTTTCAAAAATATTGAATTAGATGATATGATTGAGGCTTTAAAAGAAACAAAGAATTTGGGTAGGTTCCCAAGGAAATAAAAAACACCTTCATAACATTAATACCTAAGAAGGAGAAAGACTCAAGTTTAGATGAACTCATACCAATATCTCTTTACAATTCCATATGTAAAATCTTGTCTAAAACTTTAGCTAACATATTAAAGAACTTACTACCTTTCATCATTTCAGAAGAGAAAACTCGATTTGTGTTAGGTAGATCAATATTTGATGGAGTGATTATAGCCCAAGAAATAATTTATTCAATACAAACCAACAAAAAGCCAAGTATGATTATTTAGTTGGATATTAAAAAAGCATATGATAAGTTTGATTGGATATTTATATGCAAATGTCTAGAAAAAATTTGTTTTTGTAGAGAATGATTCAATTTAATCATCTACGACATTTCTAGTCCAAGCTTTTCAATATTAGATAATAGAACACCAGAAGGGTTCTTTGTGTTGGAAATATATATTTTGTTGTTTGTTTTCATTGATGTCAAACATTGGGTTTCGAAGGTGTTTGTGGTTTCTCAAACATTACGGTCTGGATGTTTGTGGTTCAATGAACAAAGAAATACAGTTTTACTATTGTAGTTAACATTGCTTTATTTGTACTTTCCAAAAGGGTTTTGCTTTGGAAATTAGGGTTGATGGTGCGTTGATACTTATGCTAATAGATTTAGATTTTGGTCTTGGTTTTGGCATTCTCTGATGATCTGAAAATAGTGTCATCCAGTATTGCAGTTTTGTTCAGTTGTTGTCCTGGTCTAAAAATGTATTGTGACAACTTCAGACGTGGATTGTTGGCATGCGCTAGTGTTTCATACGTGGCATGTGGATCTCTCTGTGGCATGTGGAGGTCTAGATATAGTTGGGAGGTTAGGTGATTCATTGGCGAGTGTGTTTCTACATGTTTTAGATGGCGAAGTTGTTCAGATAATTGCAGATCCCGCATTGGTCTATGTGTAGCATGTTTCTATCCCCTCTCTCTCCTAGAGTGGATTATGCTTTTTGATTTAGGTATGGGTTATATGCATTTAATGAAAATTATTATTTGTATGGGTTCATTCTATATATGACCTATGTATTTAATGTTTATCTCTTATCTAGTTGGGTCCATTCTATATTTTGGTATGGATGCTTCTGGCATGGGACCTTATTGCATTTTGTTGTTGCCTTGGCTGACTTATAACTTAAATTGTAAAATCCCTTTGACATGGTCAAACACGTTGTAATATCCAATGATTTATCTTGTATATAAGTACAATTTATACTTTGGAAAAATATAAGGTGTGAGGCAAGTGGATAGTGTAAACCAGTGAAGATCTATAGTCAGAAGAGAAGAGTTCAATGATAGTGGTAAAGAATACAAATAAGTAACACTGTACTGCTAAGGTTGACAATGTTGTGCAAGTCAGTTGCATGTTATCAGGATAATCTGTCTTTATCCTTGTAAAGAGTTGTATGTACCTTGTCCATAAGATAGTGAGTCTTGGGTGAACAAGTTAGTTGTTGTATCTTTCTACTTTGGTAGTGAGCCTCTTCTTGCAAGTCCAAAGCACTGAGATCCTATTTTTATGCATTGTTGTATTGGGAGTGGGCCTCTAGTTGCAAGTACACAGAAGTGAGCTCCTACTATCTTTTGTATCAGACTATATACATCAGTGAATTATTATTTGTGGGCAAGTGCTCACCATGTTTTTTTCCCAGTTTGGGTTTTCCATGTATAAAATTTGTGTGTTCATGTGTTGTTGCTTCTGGTCATTACTTTCTTATTGTTTCATATGATGACTATTGAAGTTAGTTTTTGTCATTTTGGTTTATGATGATTCACCCCCCCCCCCCCCCNTTCCCCCCCCCCCCCCCCCTCCCAGCATCTGGAGTGTGTTCAACAATTGGTATCAGAGTCTAGTTCCTCTTAAAGAAGCTTAACTACTTGAGGGAGATATGGGATGGCACATAAATTACACTTTTTGGCTCTGGTATTTGATGACACTAATTTTCCCTATTGTCTTCTTTCTGTGAGAACCCTCTGGCTACAAACCTATCTTTGTGTTTCTCAATACTGCCATCTACTGCATGCTTTATCTTGAATAGCCATTTGGATGATACTATTGACTTATTTTTAGGTCTAGGTACAATGTCCCAGACATTCTTCTTAATGATGGATTGATACTCTTCAGTCATGACATCTTTCCACACATGTTGTTTTAGGGCTTCTGCAGGTTATGCATTTATGATCTCACTCATTAATGCCACATAGTTAGAAAATATGTGAGGCCTTTTGCTTTCTTGAAAGGTTCCTTTCGGGGCTGCAAAGTTTTTGACTTCCTGGGTTACTTTTATGGCCCAAAGAGGTCTCTTTCAGTTTGTATTGATGGGTTTTTCTAATGGAGTGATATGATCATCATTTACTACTTCAGGTGGAGTCTCCCTCTAAACCTAAGGAGCAAGATCCTCTTCTATGGTTTTAGGAGGATCTTGATTTTCTAACTCAAGGGAGCTTATAGATCTTTTGAAGGCAATGTCTTCTTCAAATGTTACATCTCTGCTAAGTTCTGTATACACCCTAAAATGGACAGACTTGCGACTTGACATTAAAAACACTAATTTTCATCTATTAATTAATGGTTTTTAAATCGTTAATTAATCATCTATTTTCTTCTAAATTCATTTCATCTATATTAATTAATGGTTTTTTTAATCGTTAATTAATCATCTATTTTCTTCTAAATTCATTCCCCAAATCATCTAATCAAATTCCCAAAATTAATTAAATAATTAATTTTATTTAAATAATTAGCCTTAATTGATTGATTTCTAGTAATTAATTAATTAAATTCAATTTCCTAAAGTTAAAATTTAAATATTTAAACTTACTAATTCAATTCTTCTAATTAAATTAATTCAATAAGCAATTCTAAATAAAAAAGAATTCAATTATCTCACATGTTGAAAACTTTAATTAAAAAAATGAATTAAATATTCATTTATTTTCAAAGAGATAACTTTAATTAGTTCACATGGGTTACTCCACCCATCTCTCCAGTTCACATGGGTAACTCCACCCACCTCTTCAGTTCAAAAAGGTAACTCATAATTAGCTCTGCTGTTAACCAAACTCTATCTCCTCTCTCCCAGTTGAAAAGGTGGAGTTTACTGATGGCTTCTCCAGTTCTTTTTGATCTCAACTGTTCATCTCCCTATCTCTGGGATTGATCTCGACCATTCATATCATCCTCAATTCCTATATAACAAACCCTTCATATCCATTTGAAGGATCTAGGATTTCAAGCTCACATGTGTCATTACTCTGTTAGATTGGTTCTAGCATTCAAGCCATCTTGTGATCACGCATTTCAATAACATATTTTTGATGCTCCCAAGTCATAGACACTGCCCACACCAATACTGAGCATCAAAAATAGTGTTTCAGAAGTAGTAGAGAGAGACAATAGAAGCTTAAAGCAATTGGGTTTGCATTCATTTGTTTTCCTCTTATTTGCTTGTACATTTTATTGATTTGTAGTTTCATTTTTAGTAGTTATTTCCATTTGATTTCCCCCATTGCAAATCGGTGCTACTAACCCTCATTGTTGAGTGTTACAGAATTTGATGTTGCATACATTTTGGTGAACCCGACGTAAATCAAACAGCCCAAATATCCCTCGCAGACGACAGACAAACCTTTTAGCCACGACCGTACGGTTTCAGAATTCTTTTCCATGCTTTTTCTTGATATTTGTGTAATTTTGCAATCACTGGTGCTTTACCGCAATTGACAAAATTTTTCCACAATTGTCTGGTTTATTACCGCAATTTTTGAAAGGGTTTTGCAAAAGTTTCCAGTCTCTATTCACAAGTTTGTTTTCTTGCTCCGTGCCACAATCGACCGATCACTGCCGCAATCACCATCAGTTTACTGCAATCACACACATATTGCCGCAATCGACCGATATGTGTCGTAATCAGTGGTGCTTTACCACAATCAGAAACCCTTTGCCATAATTTCCAAAATATTGCTGCAACTGATTGTTCTTTACTGCAATTGTCAGTGCTTTACCGCAATCGCTAGATATATTGCTTATCCGATCCAAATCCTCTGTCTATCTATTTTTAATCTGACATTTTCTTATTTTCTGTGCAGGACTGGACAAATCACTGAGAACAGAGAAGGGCAAGTCTTTGTGAGTATCAATCATTTCAAAATCTTTTTTTCAAAGTTGCACATACTCTCATTTGCAAGTATTTTTGTGGTACTAACTTGTCTAAACAAAGCAAACCTAAAATCAATCCACTTGTCAATTTGGTGCTTAAAAAGAAAATTGCATGCAATCATATTGAACCTCACATTTACACATTGGTGCTTTAAAATTGACGTAGAGGTTAAGAATTGAACAAAGGAAAACAAATATTTCAAATTTGGGCATTAAAACTGAACAAGCAATCAACACCTACTTTTGGGCTTAAAACTGAGCACTTGTGCTTGTATGGTTGTTTAGCTTAGTTCACATTTCAACTTTGGGGTTTAAGCGATTAACCTTGTGTCTTGAGTTTTTGGTGCACTTGCACAATCTGTTAGATTAAACACCTTTGTAGTTTTTAGAAAGGCCTATCCGGGGAATGCGCTTCTTCCTCGGAGAACGACCTTAAAACGATAATCCTTTCGATCGGTATATAAATAAGACATGAACCAAAGTTCTATTTTATATCTAGCCAAGCTCGGGTGTGGTGTGTTGATGATATTCTGGATTGGGTGAATATCCCTAAGGATCCATCATGGTCAACTAGGCTCTTAAGTGAGTCACACATGTATAAACTGATTGGATAGACGCCACAGACCCTACTAGAACCTATTAAATAGAGGCCAACTCAGTTTACCTCCGAACAGATACCTTATATAGTGCAAAGGGTTGCAGAATTTCCCCCCAAGATTCCCAACACATGTGTTCCAAGATATTTGTGTAGTGAAAGAGATCTTCACTATACGGCAACAATATTTGGGTAAAAGTACAAACCTGTCTCACATTTTTATAAAGGAAAAGGACCACGACATGCAAACTGTTCAACTTTAAAGACATAAAAAGTAGCATTTTTATTTAGAATTTGAGGATGATGTAAATTGATGAAATGTGTAAAAATGGATGAAGTTTATGCCTATAATTTTTTTAATTTTTTTTGAATAAGAATAGACATAGTTTTTAAATTTTTGAAGTCCATTTTTTAATTGCTGAAAATCTGGGGTCTAGTTCCCACCAAACAAGTATATGCAAATAATCTATTTTTCCTCTGATTTCAAAATATGTTATAGATAAAATGTATAGCTAGTGC
>MU224885.1:781698-811196 GCA_018584345.1 Thuja plicata
TATAAATTTTAAATTTTTTTGATATGATTTACTATTTTTTAATTTATTTGAAGCAACATCTTCTCGAATGTTAAAATACCTACTTGTTGTATTTTGAAATTATAATATATTAGATCTAATCAAAATACAATAAAATTTATATGACAATAATATTGACTCCGAGCTCTACAAAAGGGTATTTTTTATTTTTCTTAAAAATATCATTAAAAAGAGTAGGGGTTATTGAAACATCAATTTTATGAAATAATTTTATTTATTTGGTAATTGGTATAAAACATGCATTTAATAGACATTTCCAATTGGAAAAGTTTAACCACTTATCTAGCTTAGCTAGAATGAATCTGGATAGACCATGTGTTTGAAGAAAATTAATTTTTATTTAGAAATACTCAAATTTAGCTGTGTTGATAAGTGGTCCTGAAACGTGACACAACTTTGTGCTTTTACCCATTTGGCAACAACAAAAACACGGGTGCCTACGTCGTAGACCTTCGTGTCCTAGTAGTGCGACAATTGTTGTGTGAGCTAAAAAACATTCAAGCATTGGGCCTATAATATTGTATTTTGAAACCATTGACTTAGATTAATCTGATTGTTCATTGTTGAGACCTCGTGATAACATTGCAACTTGAAAAAGTAGTAGAACATACACATTCCAGTCTTAAATCTTTCAAAATACATTGTCTATTGTGCTTGTTCTTTAATTAGTTTCAAAATGCAAAACAAACATCAAAAAACTATCAAAACGAGTCAAATGTGATAAAGTCTAGGGTTGTCAACATCAAACTGTCTTGCAAATCAGAAGCCTTGTTCCAGAAAATTAGAATTGTCAGAAAGTGAGGCCTATTTTTAAGTTCTTTTGAGAATGTTTCCCCTTTGCCGCAATTGCCTGCATTTTTCCACAATTGACGAAAGTTTACCACAATCATCAGTTTTATTGCCACACTTGACTTGTTTATTATCGCAATTGATGATAGATTACCGCAATCGACCTGTCACTTTACCATAATTGGTGGAGTTTTTCCACAATTGATCAGAGACATTTTAACACCTATTTTGACCTAAAAACCTTGAAAATACTCCCCATTCTATGTCAAAGACCAATGTCTATCCCAGAAAAATGCGAAGAACATTGTGTGAATCTCTAAACATTAAAGATCATCCATTCTTTGAAATCACGATTATCATCCAAGCATTGTTAGTTTGAAAGTTCAGACTCGAAATATCTTGATCCTGTTATCTCAAAATCATCATTATCTCTATCAGTGACTTTGTCTCAGGCAAAGGTTGATAAATCTTATTCTTACATCATCAAAACTTTGAGCTCAAGATAAATCAACATATGTCCTTAAAATTACCCTTGTCCAAACATAACTCAGACTCTCCTAGAAAGGTTGTCCTTTTGTGTTTTCTTAATATCACTTGTTCTGGTCACAAAATCTGGACCACACTATGTCTCAAACACCTTATGGAGGGCCTTACACAAGGTCGAAGGCTAAAACTCAACCTGATGAGTCTTATATCAACAGATTCCCCACTTGGGAAACAGAGCGAGAGGATGATCCTTTTAGAAATACCAGTCTTGCTCTATTTATTGAGAATCCCTGTGGGTCAGCTTTGTTCCAAAATGTCATAGAAGAGGAGATCGAAGATATAGAGCAAGACGCCTATTCCACACAAGTGGTTGATGTTGTTGTAGAGAGGAACCCTGAATGTTTCTTAGCAATGTTGATAAGGAAGGGATTCAAACTCCCCGCTGAATTCAATGTGTCAACCATATGGCCTGAAAATCCTCTCGCAGGTCAAAACACTACTCGACCCTCTCAAACAGAACCTGTGGTATCTCAAATCTTCCCATCCTTGACAACAATGACATTAGCACAGACTGTGTCTAATCAAACCAACTCCGCAAACCAAGCAAGCACGTCTTCCATGAAAAGCATGACAGGATCCCAACTAAGTGCAACCATGGTCACTAGTGTGCCTCAATCCTTGGCCTTATGGTCTATCCAATCAAGCTCTCATGCTATGCCCTCAATCCCACTAACAAGAAATAACCTTTTTGCAACTATGCCACTACTATAGTCAAACCCTACTAGCCTTGCGGTCAACACATCGTTCCCACAGGGATCCATCTCTACAGGTCTAACTTTTAGTTAATGCCCACCCAAGGTTACGCCTTTTCTCATCTAGCAATAAACTCAACCCCAGCAACAACAATCCTAGCTTCAGCAACAACAAAAACCTCAACCCCAACAACAACAATCCCGACTTCAGAAGCAACAACAACCGCAACCCCAACAACAAACACAACAAAATCAACCTTGGGCCACTCACATGCCCCCATATCAGAATCATGTGTTGGGAAATCAATATCAAGTCCCAAGAACTAGGTCTTATGTTCCTACTCAAGCGACACAGAGGCGCAACCTCATACCTACTACAACATAGAGGTATAATGTCACAAATCATCCTCAGTCTCAAACAGACATGTTGATCCAACAAGTGCAGAACATTCAAACACAAATAATGGATATACAAAATCAAGGGCAAACTAAATCCTACACCGCTGAGGATTTATACTTGTACCCCTTTGATCACTCTCTTCACATGTCTCCATTCCTAACTCACTTCTCAGTACCAAAATTTGACAAATATAGGGGCAATACCAACCCTATTGAGCATATTCAAGAATTCTTTGCTAGTTGCGTCGAGGTCACACATGAAGAGACATATTTAATATGACTATTCCCACAAAGCTTAGCCAGACCAACAATGGAATGGTTCTCACATTTACCTCATGGCATTTTGTCTTGGGGTGAATTGGCCGAGAAGTTCTTCGCTCACTTCCATCATAACATCGAGCGCAAGGTCAACATCAAGGACCTTTGTGATATCAAACAAAAAGATGGAGAGTCCTTTGTAAAATTACTACAGAGATGGAGGAATACTGCAAATAGAATCACGTATGACATACCCAAGCAAGACCTAATAGTCATGTTTATTGACAATATGATTCTAGACATGTCATTTACAACAGAATTGCAGTTAGCTCCAAACTTTAAACAACTCATCGAACGAGGAGTTCATTGTGAGCAGAACTTGGTCAAACGAGGTGTCCTTGCAAATCCTACCCAAATGAATACAAACAAGGCTACAAAAGACAAAGCTAAATGTGGAATAAAAAAAAAATGTCACCAGTGATGGTGTCATTGATGTGAAAACGGTCAATTATGCCCAACCTAAAGTGTCAGTGCAAGGTGCACCTATGACTAACCAACAAACCATGGTTCTCACTCCGCGAGCATACAGTCAAACTCAACCACCCCTTGTCCAAGTAGCCGCTATGTCAAACAATTAACCACAAGCACAACGCCAACCATAGTTTTCATTTCCAAAACAAGATTTCACTCCATTAGGAGAGTCGATAGAATCAACCTTAAGAAAGCTGATACAATCCAACAATATCACTCTCCTTGAAATCATATAATATGAACATGGTGCAATCAAACCAAAGTGGTACAATGATAATGATTTCTGCAAATTCCATCGAGTGAAGGGACACAAGACACCCAACTGTTATCAATTGAAACACGCCATCCAAGATCTGATTGACACAGGGGTCATCGACATGACCAACACCCAAACAAAAGGCACCACTGACCATACAATATTCAATGACACATTCTATGATCACAATAAAGGGAAAACCTTTGGGTCTGGTGGACAGTCAAAATAGGTCAACTACACTTATGCCAACAGTGACAACACTATTAATCACCTAAATCCTTCAAATAGACATGTGGCTACCATCACTATCAAAGACCAAGGTAATCGCCCAAGAACTAAATCCTATCACTACACCATTACCATTTTCTATGTGGGGATTTGACCTAGTGGGAAAGATTACACCATCTTCAGCTAATGGACATAAATACATCATAGCAGCAACAAAGTACTTCACTAAATGGGTGGAAGCAATTCCCCTCACCTACATAACTGGAAAGAGGATCTCAATGTTCATACTAAACAACATCATCTGTCGGTATGACATTCCTCAAACCATCATGATGGATCACGGTACACCTTTCCAAAACAAAGATGTTGAAGATCTATGTGAACAGTTCCAAATCAAACAAGGTTTCTCTTCATTATATTATCCTCAAGGGAATGGTCAAGATAAAGCGACCAACAAAACCATATTGAAAATATTGAAGAAAACAATTAATGAATTAGGGCCAGATTGACATTTACAGCTTAGTCCCGCATTATGGGCATATAGAACTAGCGTGAGAACACCTAAGGGAGCCACTCCTTTCTCCCTAGTATATGGATCAGAGGCGATCTTACCCCTCGAAGTGGAAATCCCATCCCTGAGGATATCATTGAAGAACCTGATTTCAGATGAAGACTATAGAATTGCAAGGCTCAGTGAACTGGAACTATTAGATGAAAGAAGACAACATGCATTCAACCACTTATAAGACTATTAGAATAACCTTAGAAGGAGCTATCATAAGAAAGTGAGGCCACGAACCTTTGAGATAGGAGACCTCTTCCTCATGGCAAATCAAAAGAACCAAGCAGAGAGAGTGAAACAAGGAAAGTTTGAGCCTACTTGGCTAGGACCATATGTCATTGTCAACTCTACCAAGAGTGGGGTATACTGACTAGAAACACCAGAAGGAGATCAGCTCCCTGGATACATAAACAACATGCACCTCAAGAGGTTCTACGCTTGAGGTCTCAATGGTTAAGGAAACTATCTACATATCCAGAAAAAAAAGTAGACTCACTAGAATACCCAGAGCTCCAGAGTGCAAAGTGACAAATGAATGGCTCACCTAGCTATTTATATAGGTTTTGAAAAACCCTCATTCCTCAAGGACCTCAAAATTATCTTCCTAGACCCTGGAAACTTCAACACTCAATATCAGGGGCATAATGAACCACGTTTAAGATCAGTCAAATACCCAGATTTTCAATTTGTAGTTTCAACAAATTAGCGCCCATGTCGCGACTTTTCGCTCAAATTTGTTGAGGGGGCATAAATACACCTGTTATCGCCAGGGCAAGCTGGGGAAAGATCAAAACAAAGAATCTTTGACACTCTGCGACAAGCAACAATGCATCAAAAATGGCAAATGTAGACACCCTAAAATAGACAGACTCGCGACATGACATTAAGACCACTAATTTTCATTTATTAATTAATAATTTTTTAATCATCAATTAATCATCTATTTTCTTCTAAATTCATTTCATCTATTAATTAATTGTTTTTTAATCGTTAATTAATAATCTATTTTCTTCTAAATTCATTCCCCAAATCATCTAATCAAATTTCCAAAATTAATTAAATAATTAATTTTATTTAATTAACTAACCTTAATTGATTAATTTCCATTAATTCATTAATTAAATTCAATTTCCTAAAGTTAAAATTTAAATATTTAAACTTACTAATTCAATTCTTCCAATTAAATTAATTTAATTTCATTCAATAAAGCAATTCTAAATAAAAAAGAATTCAATTATCTCACACGTTGAAAACTTTAATTAAAAAAATGAATTAAATATTCATTTATTTTCAAAGAGATAACTTTAATTAGTTCACATGGGTTACTCCACCCATCTCTCTAGTTCACATGGGTAACTCCACCCACCTCTTCAGTTCAAAAAGGTAACTCATAATTAGCTCTTCTGTTAACCAAACTCTATCTCCTCTCTCCCAGATGAAGAGGTGGAGTTTATTGATGGCTTCTCCAGTTCTTTTTGATCTCAACCGTTCATCTCCCTATCTCTGGAATTGATCTCGACCGTTCATATCATCCTCAATTCCTATATAACAAACCCTTCATAACTATCTGAAGGATCCAGGATTTCAAGCTCACATGCACCATTACTCTGTCAGATTGGTTCTAGCATTCAAGCCATCTTGTGATCACACATTTCAATAGCATATTCTCGATGCTCCCAAGTCATAGACGCTGCCCACACCAATATTGAGCATCAAAAATAGGGTTTCAGAAGGAGTAGAGAGAGACAATAGAAGCTTCAAGCAATTGGGTTTGCATTAATTTATTTTCCTCTTATTTGCTTGTACATTTTATTGATTCGTAGTTTCATTTTTAGTAGTTATTTCCATTTGATTTCCCCCTATGCAAATCAGTGCTACTAACCCTCATTGTTGAGTGTTACAGAATTTGACGCCGCGTACAAGTTCAATGTATTTTTGACAAGGAATATAGATTCTATAAGCCTTAGAGGTTTCACTATATGCTACAAATATTCCCTTCTTTCCGGAAGGTTCTAGTTTGGTCCTCTTTTCTTTAGGAACATGGATGTATACAGGACAACCAAAGATTCTTAAGTGGTTGATGTCAGGTTTTTTACCTGTGAAGACTTCTTCTAGAGTTTTATTGTCTGGAAGTGAGTGAGGGCATCTATTTTGGATGTATACGACTGTTTGAGAGGCTTCAGCCCCAAAATGAGGTTTACATGTTTTTAAGAAACATCATGGCTCTAACAGACTCTACTATAGTCCTATTATTTCTTTTGGCTACTCCATTTTTTTGAGGGTTGTAAGGTGCAGTGAACTCCCTCTTAATCCTGACATTCACACAAAACTCTTTAAATACATCAAAAGTATATTCCCCCATTATATGTTCTACAAGAGCCTTAAATTCCTTAAATCTCAAAAGAATTTCTTCAAACTCTTTATTTTTTAGAAAATAAATCAAGTCTTCCAGGAGAAATCATTAACAAATATTACATAGTAAAAAATCCCCCATAGAGGGTATAGAAATGGGTCCACATAAATCTGAATGAATGAGTTCTAATTTATTATTACTTTTACTAGAACTATTATGAAGAGTTCCTTTAGTATTCTTACATAGGGAACAACCTTTGCAGGTTCCTTCATGATTGTGGTTCAACTTAGGCATACCATTCACTATCTTCTCTATGGAGGGTAGAGAACAGAAGTGAAGGTGTCCTAGTCTTATGTGCCAAATCTTGTTTGAGCTTGAAATTTCATGAATGAGAGCTTGAGAAGAGGCGGTGCTTAACTTGTAGAGTGATCCATGCCTAACTCCTGTAGATAGAACCTTCTTGATGGTGGAGTTATTTGGCCATGTAAAAAACTTTCCTTCCATGAAATTTATATTGTACCCTTTGTCTTCAAGTGTTAAGATGGACACAAGGTTCCTCTTTATTCCTGGTACGAATAAAACTCCAGTGGGCTGAAGTAATATGTCTGACTTTAGATTTATGGTACATGTTCCAACCCCTTTAACATGATAGTTGGAATCATCTCCGATGGTTACCTCCTCATTAGAATTTTCCTCAAGAGTATCCAGGTGTTCTCTGTATCATGTGCTATGGCAGGATGCTCCACTATTAATCACCCAAGTGTTGGAACTGTTGGATGGTTGATTTGACAAGGCTAAACAGAACACATACTTCTCAGAGTATTCTTCTAGGCTAGTCTTTCCAACTTTAGCAAAGGAGGCTTGTTGTTTTATTCTATCAGGACACTTTTGGGCATAATGTCCATATTGATCACATCTGAAGCATTAAATTTGTGACATGTCTCTTCTTTTCTTGGAGGAGCCTTTCTCATTTAAACCCTTCTCATTCTTCCTTTTGGAGTTTCTCTTCTTCCTCTTCTTTTTGGATTTGGAGTATAATACATGGATGTCCTCATTTGTTGTGTCTGGATTTATTCCTCTGGTGATTAGCCTTGATTCCTCTTGAATACAATCCATCTTTAGTCTATCAAACTTTGGGAATTCAAAACATGCACTTATTCCTTGAATAAAGGATTCCCAAGATTTTGGAAGACCATTTAGAGCTATCATTGCAATTTATGTGTTGTCTATTTGATGCCCTATGGTGGACAGTTGGTCCCTTACTTCGGTGATCCTCATGAAGTAGGACATAATTGTCTCTCCTTTATTCATTTTCATGTGATGAAGTTGATTCTTTAGAGTGAGTGCTCTGCCAGTGTTGTTTATTTCATACATGTTTGTTATGTCTTTGAACATGTGGTACGTACTATCATATTTTGAGGTAATTGGGACTAAGTGGTCTCTAATTGTATCCACTATAATCTTCATAGATTTTTTTTTTATTTTTATTCCATTGAATTTTCTCATCATTATCATTTGGTTCTTGTACGTTTTCCCTTACATACGAGTCTAGTTCATTTTCTCTCAAGGTGAGCATAATTCTAAATTTCTATGAGATAAAGTTAGAGGCTCCCTCAAGACAATCCTCAAATTTAACCCCACTTGCCATTATGTAGAGAGGAATTTGATTTTACTAAGTTTATAGTCTTAATCAATTTGCTATCTTCAATCTAATCGGATCTTCCTTAGCATAGTGCTCTGCTACCATGTTAATGTGATTAGATTTATAGCAAAATGGAAATGAATGCAATTTTAATTTATATGTTTACTAATATGTCTTTTCTTTTTAGGTATGCAGCAAATAAAAGACTACAAAATTCACAAATGATATCTCAAGTATTTATGCACTATAAGAATATGAAAATATCACAAGGGAAATGCTGATAGAATTGTCTCTGAATTACTTTCTGATTGAATATGAGAAGACTTGAATTCAATGTTGTATATGCTTGCCTTTGATCAATCAACAAATGATTATATATATGTGAGATATGACACTATAGAGACATGTCTCCTTAAGGAGACATGGCTCTATAATGCAATGTCTCTTCATAACACATGTTATTGTTACCAACCGATAATACTAATTAGTGTTTATGTAAAGAATATTTAAGAGTCACCAAAATCATAAGGTACTCGTTCACAAAAGGCACCCGATAACATATCATAACGCGGGCAATACATTTCTTAATCGCAACACCTAATAATACATGACACGATTAGTATTTGTTAAGTGTCTGATCGGTGATGATTAGGAAGTCCCGGTCGACACTTGTTATGATTTGTTAAGTTTAATAAACTCACTGTATAACCGATACATCAAATCAGTATATATTATATATATATATATATTTTGATTCTCATAATTAATATATATGATGTTAATTTGACCAGAACATAATTTCAGAATATGAATAAATAAATATATGTATATATATGAATGTATATATATATATATATATAATAATGATACTTATTATTATTATTATTATATATATACATATATATCATAATTGATATATTCTCATAATATTAATGTCTACTGTATTTTTATCTAATCGGAGATACAAACATCAACATTGTGAGGGTGCGGTTTGGAAACTCGCTTTCCCCCAGTTTACAAGGGGATCATCCTGTGGCCAACCTACTAAACAAGATCAAAAGATTGAGTTAGGCGATGGTATCCTACAAGAGGTGAACGACAATGTAATTTTTTTTACCAAACATGGTCTAATTGGTACATTTAGAGGATATTGGCAGAGCTTAGCAAAATAACATCAATAGATTTCAACAACTTGGGACCCCATTTTGGCCGGTGCTATCTAGATCTACCCCTGTGCATGTAGTTTTTTCATTGTGGTTTTTGATAAGGTTAAGGATTGCCGAAAGGTTTTGAGTAAATATTAGTGGGATTGTGATGAGCACCTGGTAATGTTGAAACCATGACACCCTTATTTTGATCAAACTACTGTATCTTTCACAATGATTTTAGTCTAGGAAAGATTGCTGAATGTTCCCTTGTATTTTCGGTTTGAATCTTGTTTTGAAGCTAAATGTTCCCTTGTATTTTTGGTTTGAATCTTGTTTTTAAGCTATTGGAAATTCACTAGGAAATTTTTTAGGGGTTAATGAGACATCTTTGGAGTATTTGCATACCACCTATGCCGAAATATTAGTTGATATTGCTACAACCAAGGAACCTTCTGCATAAAGCAAGGTAGTTTGAATCACATCATTGACTATGAAGGTATCCCCTTCAAGAGTCGTAGATGTTTTAAAATGGGACATGTTGCGGTTCAATGTATTAAGTAGTGAATTGATTGAAAGGCTACAAGGTGGAAGGATGTATTCCCCCACCATTATTCAATTGAAAAAAAAAGATGTGTTGGGTGGGAAAGATACAATTGGTGTCGATGCCTTTGATAAGCCTCCTAGGGATGAAACCCACAAGCTCTCATCAAATAAATCATAGTCAACTCCGACCTCTCCAATTGCTCCTCCTACAGGGAGGGATCAAATAAAATCCGCTTCTTCACCATGCTTAAGAATGGCTGGTAATGTGGACAATTTAGATATTTTGCCTTTGAAAGGTGAAGAAAATTCTATAGGGCACTTGAATGGAGGCCGACTTGATGAGGTCTCAAAAGATAATTGGACAGTAATGTAAAGGAAAAAGAAGAAAACTGAAGTGACTTTTAACATGCTTCTTCCCTCCCATAACAAACGTGGAGCATAGTCTTGATAAGGCACCTGGTTTCTTTTGTTGTTTTGTCCTGTTAATGGACTTGTTAGATCATTGTGATCCTTGATGTTAAATTTTACTCCTCCCAATTCTCTTGTTATTGGTCCCAGAGGGATAGAAGGCTGGAGTATCCCAAGTGGACTCCATAAAACTACTCTTTGACTATAATACTTTTGATATTTTAATATAGTGGGCACAATCCCTATTGCTGCTATTCACCTAAAAAAACAAAATGCAAACCTTTAGAGCAAAACATGGCAAAATTAGACAACAAAAATGAGGCGCCAATAAATGTGATCCATTTGCAATCCTATTTGAACCTAGATGCTAGACAAACACTAAATCATTCATTTTAGTTAAATTTAATTTTCAAATATATGTACCTTAGTGAATAATTTAATAAAATCCACACTTGAACTAATTCATAATAAAAAAACAACATAATTTTAACTTAAAAGCTAAACATAACAATTATTATTATTTTTAAATTTTTAATAAAATTTTAGAGATAAATATCAAATCTACACTTACATATCTAATTTGAAGGGAGAAAATAAAATATTAATAAATAAAATTATTCATATATATATATATATATGAATTATGAATTTACTCTCTCACACACACACACACACACACACACACACACACACACACACATATATATATATATATATATATATATATATATATATAAAATAAAATTAATTATATGAATTTATTTAAAATTAATTAAATAAAAAAAATAAAATTAGTTAAACAATTATAGAGGTAAGATTAAAAAAAAGTATCATGATAAGATTGAAGAACATACTACCTATAGTACACATGATAATGTAGTAGTAACTTTTGTCCCATAGACTACTTTTAGGCCCATGGACTTTGTTAAAAAAACGTTTTCATCTTTCTTCTTCCTTTCTTATTTCTTTCCACACTTTTCCATACCTATATTATAAATTTTAATCACCGTGGACCCAAAAATACAATTGAATAGTAATGAAATGAAGAATTTTAGTGAATAGTACTGATAATAATAATGGGTATTGCCATGTTCCATATTATCATCACGTTCCCTTGGGGACCACACGACCACGACCTAGCCCAAAGTCTGAGACAATGTGATTTGGTCGTGAAAGTTTACCAATTTTTTATTAATTTGGCTCGGCCTTTTTCAGATCATGACAAATTTACCGCAGTGGGAAATGGGACTGGGATGTCTTCGAGATTTTACAGATTTTACATTTATATCTGACAGGGCTATACAATGGCAGAATAGTCTATTGACATTGGATGAAGTTGACAGAGCATCTTTTCTCGAATCTAGTGGCATTGAATGTGGAGGTGGGTCCGCTATTGAGAAGGATAATCAATTACACTGAAATGTACGAGGTTTAGAGTGATAAAGATCAGGGGGCCAAGGGTTGATGAACAGAAAACATCCTGAGAAAGAAAGGTGTAAGTCTGTAAGCGAACAGAATGAAGCTGCTACCCAGAGAAGTGGAGAAGCTTGCCATGCATGGCGCAGGCCACCTGGCACAGAAACGCCTCGCTAGAGGTCTCCGACTTAATTACGCTGAAGCTGTGGCACTTATCGCCACTCAGGTATTAACATTTTCTCTTTTCTTCCATCCTTATTCCTTGTGAACAAGCTAACAATTTAAAAAAATTTGAAGGTGAACAATCTGAACAGACAAAATTGTAATTTTGTTTTTCAAAATTCATCAATAAAGAAATGCATAGAAAGAAATCTGAAATAATAGTATTTGTAGAACTCTTGATCCCCTAGACCGCTTGATCTTAAAAACCTTATCAAAATTCTTCCAGTCATTCATTCATTTTTTCTCTACACTGACAAAATTAATATTCCATTTGGCCTTTGCCTCTGTTAAATAATATCAGAGAGCATAGAGTAGTTTTGAGCAGGAAAACTGTATTCCAGCTAAAAGTAAATTCCATAAATTAACCGGATTATTAAGACTAATTTTCACAGCCGTTCATTTTCAAGACATGTATGTACGTACCCCCTTGTTTTTAGTTCGCTTACTTGGGTCTACATTCCAACTCCTAATTTGGATCATTAATTGGGGTACGCTGATTCGCTTTCATTTGGTGCAACAAATGCTGAGTATAGTGGCTTCTGAAAACAACAGTTTATTTTATTTCCATCAATGTTTTGAATTACACTCTGTAATCTATAGTCTATCTTAAGATGAAATAGGAAAAAATGTTGTTCTTTCTTCTTTCATCCTGATGATATCACGATCCAAATGCTGATGTATCCAGAAGCCAGTATACTCATACTAATGGACCCAGAAGCCAGTATACTCATTCTAATGGACATGGAAAATCTCATGTTTATTATAATGAATACTAATGCTCTTAGATTTCCACAATCCATAGGAATATCCCTTGATAGTTTCTGGGTTTGATTGAGTGAATATTTTTGACCATCAACCTCTCCAATCACACTCTGTGATCCACCATCAGGATGCAAGAGAGTGATTTGAAACGTTGATGGTCAAAAAACAATTTTTCCACACAAAGAAATCCAAAGACTATCAAGCAATAATGAATGCTTTCACCCTGGAACCTGTTTACCCTAAATAATGATATTTTGTTCAGAAATGGGAATTATAGGAGGACAAAAATTATAAAATTAAAATTTCAATATAACCAGCACAGCGATTATAATATATTGCCCATCTCTTGAGGTCCACCTTTTTTGTAATGTAGAGGACTCTGCTTGGGACTAGCTGCTTCTTTATTAGCTTGTATTGTAGTAATGGTAGTAAGCTCCTTTTAGCCGGTCTGCCTCCTTGACTGGTAAGCTTATAATTTTATCTAAGGAATTCAGTCATTCCGTAAAGTCATGTGCATCTTCTCCTTCTTGCTTTCTTTCCTGCCCGTAATCAAATCCTATTTCAGCTGGCTTTTATTTTCGCCTGGTCACTTTGAAACTTCTCTATCATGGGAGGTTTTACCTTGCTCTTGTCTGTCAAGGATTCTGAAGACTATCACCTGGTAAATTGTGGTAAACTCGGTCAAATGAAGAAGCACCGCATAAAGAGGTTGGCTATTCAGAAATCCAACCAGGAATCGCCTCCACCAAAGGTTCATGTTGCATAGGCTTCTGCACAAAAGTCAAGTCTTTATGTTTTTATGGCCAAATGACCAGTAGATCGCTCTAATTCTTCAGTGTGATACATCGATTTTGGAGCATCTAAACATTTTACACCTAGGAAGGATTGGCTCCCTGAGTATATATTAATGATTGTGATTTTTCCCTTCATGGCCTTTTCAAAGTAGGGTTATAAATTTCGTGTCCATATGATGTGTACAATAATATCCCAGGGTGTTTTTTAGCCTAAACAGGTATCCATAAGCTAAACCATAATATCTATTTTGCAATTCAATTGAGCTTAGAAAATGCTAGTAACATTGAATGGTAGTCCCTTTCCATGGTAAAATTGGTAAAGATTTCATTACTAGTAAATTCTATTGTATTAATCACTATTAGGACCTACTTGATTGGATCATCAACCTTGTGATGTGCGCTAGTATTTCAAGATGGTTCCACTTTGAGAATTTGCATTTCTTATAGTGTTTAGAATCTAGAAAGAGAAAGTCACCTGTCATAGCCAATCAATTGTTTAAAGTAAAATTATGATGTCAAGAATACAGTCACTGGAAACGACCACGAGAGTTAATGATGAGTTTCCAATTGCCCAGCAGTTCAAACTCCAAAACAACCATGCAACTAGAAGGGTGTGAAGGCTACCTAGTCACAAGTATTTTTCCAAAAGATCTTATTTTAGAGACATTGTTTAAGAATGAAATACTAGTCTATTTAATCCAAGGCTTATTATATACTATGCATGGAAGATTATAACCTTAGAAGACGTGTGATGGAAGATGAAATAGATGCTGCCTTATAAGGGGCACACTAAGGGTAGGTAGATGGTCATGTGGGTTGTGACACAACAACACAAATGGTTGTATCTGTGTTTCCATGGTGGCTCGCACTATCTAAAGATAGTTATGATTGTGTTGTATTTTCGTAATTGTTAGAGAATTGGCTAACCTACCAAGCCAAACTTCATGCCTCTACACTTGTGTTACCCCAAGTTTCTAGGATGGGGAGATGGGTAGATGAGTTTCTAGGACAAATTTTTTTTATTGGCCATTTTTTTGGGACAACAGGGGACGATAGGGGGGACAACCATATAAAAAATAGGGGAAATTTAAAATGTATAGGGAAATTTAAAAAATTCATATGATAACATCATAACATTGACAATTCATTCATCATATCCATTATACATGATAACATTGATAACATCATCATTCATCATATGAAATCCATGATGTAACTCAATGTTCAATTCAAATTGCTTTCAAGTTTCAACCTTCATAAATATAATTTAAATTCATTGAATCACTGTCAATATGCATGTAATATGAATGTCAAAATGCCAAAGGCTGCAATTTTCAACAAAAGTATCATATATGTCAAAAGTCTCAAAAGAGTTTCAGTCTCAAAAGTAAAACAAAGAAAGTATGCTGCTGCCCCTAATCTTCATCAGTATCCTCTGAGTTACTACCATTGTTATCCTTAGCCTCAAAGGCTGCCTCATCCAACAAAATCCCAACTAATCCCTCCTATGCGTTATCTTCATCATCCTGGGTGGCGTCTTTGGGATTAATATCCCACCGTAATGTTGGACTCTGTCGATACCCTGGTGTTTGACGATACTTAAGTCGTAGAGTATGATGTACAACCATTAAATCCTCTGCTCATCTAGAGATAAGCCTATTCCTCTTGATGGAGTGTATAAAGCCACATGTAGACCAATTCCTCTCTGCAAAAGAGGAACTAGCAACATGTGAAAGGAGGCAAATGGAAGGCATCCTCAACTTTGGCGCATCTGACTTGTGCAATCACTACCATCCAATAGGTTCTTTTCGAGCCATTACTGCTCTATCAATCCTCGCTTGTAGTGTGCTACAAATTGGACCATTAAGACTTGAGAAGGCATTCCATTGTTTGCAAATCATACCAGGCTGCTCAAGTGAAAACATATTTTGAAGGGCCTTCATTAACCTATGTTGCACCTTATCATCATCACAAAGAGGCAACCTTCTAGGCTTGGGCTTATACCATTTTGGATTTAGTGCAAAGGCTGTCATATGAAGTGTAGTGTTCATAGTGTTTCACCTTCACATGACAATGGGCTTAATATGCTGCTCATACAAGTCCAAATTATAATTCCTAGCCAAAATTACTTCCTTCATCTTTTGAATCATGCTATCAAATGTCTCATATATCTCTCCAAGACCAAGAGAGTCCGTATCAACATATCTAATGCCATCTACAACAAGCGAGATGAAGGAGCAAACATATCTGCAAAGTGCAAAAGAAAATTTCAAATAAGACTAAGAATAAAGATTATCAATCTCAAAGTTAATTGACAAGAAACTTTGCAAGACCGAACAATAAAATTAAAATCAGAATTTTTTAATAAAATCTGAAAATCAGCAATGTCTTACAGTTACCTCATAGTGGACCACCAATCGTCATCAAGGATCCTTTGTTTAATGACTTTGTCTTCAACAGTGCTTGCATTAGGCCATCTATTCCACTCTGAATTCACCACCATCAACTATAGAGCCTCATGCACTTCAATCATTTTCTCTAACAGAAGGAAGTAACCTCGCATATCTTGTCTCAACAAGTTTGAGAATTCTCTTCTTTGAAAAAGTCCTAAAGAGAGCAAGTGAGGTGTGGTGGTTGCAAGTGAACATTTGCACATTTCTAGCTTGTGCCACCACTTGCTTTACCCAATCTCATTTCCCTATGTTTTTCAAAGCATTGTTCAATGCATGAAAAAACATGGAGTCCAAAAGATGTGCTTGTAAGCACCCTACGCCATCAAGCCAGCGAATTTGCACACACATTGAATCAATGATCACCTAAACAACATTTTAGGCCCCAACCTCCTTTACGACCTTTCTTGAAATGTTAAATTGAAAGTCTGTATCCTTGCACTCCCCTGAACAATGAATGGCTCTAAGATAATAAGAGCCAACTGAGCATGTGACTATGATGTTGATGAGTGGGGTGTCCTCATCCAAGTTTGCCTCATGTCCTCCATCACCAAACTCTGTATGCTTGCACTCCCCCGAACAATCAATGGCTCTAGGAAAATAAGAGCCAACTGAGCATGTGACTATGATGTTGATGAGTGGGGTGTCCTCATCCAAGTTTGCCTCATGTCCTCCATCACCAAACTCACCTTAGAATATTCTTTGACAAGGAGGGTAGTTCGTAGTTTATGATCTCTAGGGGGTACAAAAGAGGGACCAACAACAACTATATCTCTGACCATTTTTTTGAAGCAAGAAGAATGGGCCACATGAAATGGGATGACATGGGCATAAAAAAATCAGCAATGGGAGAATTTATCATATCTCGCGCTTACACATTGAACATATTTGAAATTGTCCTAGGTTGCCCACTATCACTAGCCTTCCTCTTTCCTATTGTGGCATCCGCACTACCACTACCACTACCACTACCACTACCACTACCACTACCAACACTAGATGACATAGGCTAAGGCATAGATGGCTGTGAAGGAAATTGCATTGGCATGAGCACACCTTTAGACTTGCTTTCTGCCTCCATATGTAATCTACACTTTATCTTCTCATCCTCATTTATATCTTTACAAACTTTAACTCCTTTGCTGGGAACACCCAAGAAATGAGACCATATCCTTGTGTAGCTCCCTCTAAAGTCAATATTGCATCTGTGACATTACTACACCCTAGTCCTGCCTGAATTTTTCTTTTTGACATCTATATGAACAAGGCAAAGAAGAGGTTTTTGGGGGTTAACCTTGTTTAGGTTTTTAAGGCAACAAAAGGGCACTCAAAAAAGGTTTTGTGGACGTTGTGCTTCACGCCAACACTGCCACTCCTACCCCCTTTTATATTTATTTCATTTCTAATTTCTTCCCCTTCTTGGTCACTACTATCATGACCATTGCAAGTCATGTTTTACGAGTATAATGCAAGTTTAAAGTACTGAATTATGAAGAGAATACAAAATCACACATTTGATGGAGATTTCTTCTTTGAACTTCGAAAAAATTGAAAAAAAACCAAAAATGAAACAAAAGACCACCTGGAGTGGTCTCAATACTCCAAATGCTCCTTCAAAACCTTTTGTTTTCTCCATTTTCCTCTCCTTCGAAACCTATTGTTTGCTCTTGCAATGAGAAAGCAAACAAATGATAGAAATTAGGACAATTTACCCATTTAGGATGAGCTGGGCAGCGGGTTCCAGAAAAGAAATAAAATAAATGTTTTTTTAAAGGTTTGATTGAGTTTTTCTAATTTTTTTTTCAATGCAAGGGGCGGTTGACCGTCCTCGAGACTGTCGAGAGACGCTTGAGGTGACCTCAACTACCCTAGGGATGGTCAGACGTCCCCCTTCCTTGCTCACGTCGTCCCCCCATTTCGGCCCTGTCTCGAGCTACAAGCAAGGTTTTGGGGACAACAAGGGGATGTCCTCTACCCGTCCCCCTCTCCCTCTCCCTGGAGCATTTCCATTTCTGGGATGCCATGATTTTCCTAGGAAACACGTCCCCAGGGATCCCAACTCTACACCCTTTGTGACTACAAGAATTATTTGTTTGAGAAGTTGATGGTATATTTTGATTGGCACAAAGTTTATAATAAATGGGCTTAAGTTGAAGGTTAGAAAGATAATTCTGTCTACAACATTGCAAATTTCATTGATAGGAATATTTCTGCAAGATTTGGATGTTCCAAAACATCATAAGCATTCAGAGATGTTGGAAGAATTAAGGATTAAATGTCACAGATCGAAGCCTGATATCCTCAACCAAATTGGCAAGCAGAGGCAACCATATTCTTTTTAGTGTCTGTCTTTCCTAAAGTATCTATTGCAAGTGCAACTATCTCATCAGTTCAAAACATTATTCAGCTAGAATCCGATAAAGCTGAAGTTAAATCTTATTCTTTTTGTCATTGTCAAGAAAGTATTCAATTTTAGTGTCAAAGTTTAAAGAGTTTTTTTACAGTGTTACCCGAGGACGTGTCCTCGGCCTGAAAAGCCCTGTCCTCGTAACGGGGACGTTTCCGGGATAGGGGGACGACTAGGGGACGTTCCCACCCCGTCCTTGATTTTTATAAAATGATAGGGGACGTCCCGGAAACTTGGGGACGTCACCGAAAATGAGGGGGGACGACCGTACGCCCCGGGGACGCCTTGGAAGTCCCTAGGATGAATAGGCGTCCCCAACGGAATAGGGTGCACCTGCACTTTAAAAAACACAATTTTCTTTTATTAAACTTTTTCTTTTTTAATATTAAAGTGGGTCCCTCCTTCCAAGTTTGCCCTATTATGCTTAATTACTGTTTGGTAGTTAATTCCTGCTATTTGGGGTCCTCTGATTAGTATTTGGCAACATTACATTAAGAATTGTGAAATTAAGAATGTTGTTACAGTCATGCTACATGCTCAGAATATTATAGCAGACTGTTTGCAAGGTTTTGGGAAAGTATGAAAAGTGCATTACAAACCTGAACATGCATCTTTATGTCATTTTGTAGCAATACATCAATGCTAGGTTGGTTTTGTGTTGATTTGGGTCCTTTGTGGAAGATTTGGTGAATATTGGAGGTTGCATCAAGTTGCCATCTTGCTGTAACAAACCTATATCATGATCAGAACAGTATAGCAGACCTGTTTGTATTAATATCAATCCACTTAAAATGAATTGGAGGTGCAGTTTTAGGGGTGTAACGGTGTAACCCCAATTTAGATCATTGGTGAATATGGTCTAGAGTGAGAAGAGCTTTGGGAGACATATACTTGATCCACTATTTGTAGAAGCCCTTTCTAGAGTCAATGTCAAACCTGCAATAGTCAACTCCAACATAGTTTCCAAGGTTTTTCATGTTAGTATTTCATGAGAATGTTATTTCTTGTACAAGCACTAATGTGCAAATGATTATCTTCGAAAGCAATTGTAACACTATGCCTATAATGTGTACACCGATAATTTATATTAGACTTAAATGATAGTAGTGTGCTTTAATTTGGAAGGCAGGTTATTGTTCTTGTTGCTATTGACAATGAATTCTGAATTATGTTCTTGGGTGTATTTCAATTTTGTATGTTATTATTTAATATTACATGCATATTGACAATGAATTCCGAATCATGAATGCATATTGAGTATTGAGTTTGACTACTAAAGTGTTGTATGTTAAGGTTCTATGATGTTTAAATGACATGCTTTATCCATGCTTTCATATGAATGTAATTTTTATATGCAAATTTCCCTATATATTCTAAAATTTCTCCATATTTATATAGCCGTCCCCTTGCCATTCCCAAACTTGGCATTAAAATTTGCCGTCCTGGAAACTCGTTCCCTTGTCCCCTGCCGTCCCCGTCCCAGAAACTTGGGGTAACACCGGTTTTTTATTGTCTAGATTCAAATGATACTTTTCAAAAATATTCAATGCTTATTAAAATTGATCCTGGATGTATTGTTTTTGTTGTATCTGTTAATTTTTGCGGAAATTATCAAGATCATATTGTTTGGCACATTCTACGTAATCTTCAAGGTTGAATCCTTACAATTAGTTATAAAGGATTGCTATGAAAAGACCTCACCTATCACCTTGTAGGTATACTGCCTATCATACACTTCCTTAGACTCTTGTTTATAACTTTCAACTATCTATCCTTTCACAAATTACCAATTCTATATTTTTACATTATATTATATTAAGTTGAATATGTGATATCTATATATTTATCCAAGTATATCAACCTGCCATACTACAGGAAACTTTGGATGCAATTGGGCATATTAGGAAAGGATGCTGCACAATCCTATATGTTTAGAGGCATAGTATTCAATTTGTATTGATCTTATTGTTAGCACTTGCCAAATTTTTCATGGTTCCAAGCTTCCTTTCTTGTCTCTGCAATTTATTTCTGGTCTCTGGCTTAAACCCTAAGCCCTTAATGTGTTTTCATGTCAAAATGGAGAAAAACCCTAAGTGTCTCGGCCAATTTCTAATTTGAAGTTACCTTTTCCTTGTCACTTAAGTGATCCCATTTTCCATGTGTGCATTACCTTTTCACGTTGGTCGCTTGATCTCCTAACCCGAGCCAGATATTCCTTTTTGTCTGGCGATCACGCGATTGCCTTTTGTCGCTAAGTCTCCGAAGGGAACGGTATATTCTCTTTTTGTCTCGAGACTTAGCGCGAGCCGTTCATCTCAAGTTCAATCTAATGGTGGTCGGGTTGTCGCTGGATAAACTACGTAGTTTGCAAATTATCTCGAGACTTGGAGATTTCCTCAGTCGTGAAGTCTCGTAAAGTGACCCAGGGTAAATGGCCGAGTTAAAAATGTAATGGTTGCCAAGTCTCTTGAAAGATCATGGGTTAAGTCAAAGATCTGGACATTTAGCGACAACCACAGATGCAAATCAGATCCGACGGTAGTCGTGAGGTCGCGGTATGAATTTGAAAAGTCGGAAGAGATCCAACGACTATGATACATAAGGAAAGGTGAGACACGTGTTATGTTGTTGCGTGATCTTGTGATATTTTAAGGTTTGCAGGAAAGATCAGGAGACTTAACAACAACCGTCAGATGAAGAAGGAAAGTTGATCAACGGTAGATGGGAAGTCTCCAAATAAATATGTCAGGTGCAGTTTTATTCAGCGACTTGGAGATTAGGGCTTAGTCGCCAGGTCTCTAGATAAAGAGCAAAGGTTTAATGTTGAGTTAATATGCCTTCGGTCGCTAGGTCTCTGGATGAAACCATGATTAAGAGAAATGACTAGCGACTAAGAGACAAGAGGAAAAATGTAACTTGAGTCTGCTAGCGGGTTAAGCCCGAGTTAGAGGTAAAGACAAAGAGCGGACAAATGGCAGTGCGCCACGTGTTTTGGTGGGCTTGTGTTTCATGTGATCAGTCTCCAAGTCTCTTAATCGAGATGGAATATTCTTATATGTTCAGCGATTATGAGTTTTGCCTTGTCGCTGGGTCTCCAATTGATATCGAATATTCTCTTTTGATCAGGAGACTTCCCGCTGACCGTTCGATTAAGATCAAATCTAACGCTTGTCGCGTAGTCTCTGGATGGGGCCATGGTTAATGAAAATGTTTGGCGACTCGGAGATTAAAGGAAAGGCGCAAACCAAAGTTTAAAGGCCAGTTAAATGCTAAGGTCAGTTCCCGGGTACAGATTAAAGATGATCAACGGTAGTGTTTTAAAGAAAAGGTCAGATTTGAATTTGGGCCGTTGATCGAGCTATCTCGCGCCACCTGTGACTGTTAGTATTTAAATTCACAAATATTTAAAGGGTTTTGTATCAGATTTTCATGGCAGTGGACTGATATTTATTGTCAAAGATATTAATGATCGATTTGATCTTTTGGGCGGCTCTGCACAGCTATTGAAGACCGAACAGATGGAAATCTGATATATGGAGATGCATTTATATCCAGACTTAACAGGAATAGTTTTATAATCAGAGGGTAAATGCATACACAACCGCCTGGTCATTTCTGCATTTATAGAGCCACTTTCAGGGTCATGCCATGGAAGTTTCTTGCCTATCAGAGTGCTGCGCTCATATCCATGGATTGGAGAATTAATTGCAGATCAGATTGCACAAATTGAAGAGAAGATTCAGGATTTCAACTTGCTCACAGAATTGAATGTAACATCTGATTGGTTTTAAACCCTAACCCTAAATGGTTCGAAGCTTGTAGCATTCTTGTTCCTATAAAAGAATATTCAAGACCATTTAGAAAGCGCTAGAAAATTGGGAAAGTAGAAAGCATTAGGCTAATACTTTTTTCTAGTCTAGGAAGTAGTAGATGTATTTTCAATTTGTATCAAGATAGAATAAGAAATCTTTTGATTTTTTGCATGCTATCTCACTGCATATTTCCTTGTCATATTGATTCAGAAATTAGTTTTCATCATACTTAATATAAGTTGTTTCAGATTTGAGTCTCTCTTGTGTGTTATCTATTGAGTTGTAAGTTTTCTGGCTTACTGTGTGAGTTCTGCTTATGCATATGTGTGTTCCATTAGTCTTTGATCTTAGATCAAATTAATGCTTTTGGGTATTACATTGATTCAACTTGATATCTATTTAAGGATCTTGTAGTGAGCAATCTGAAAGTTCTTATGTTTATGGCTTTGAGTCTTTGCCTTTAAGGTATTCCAGTTTTAGTATTGTATTTAGGTTTTAGCCCAATGGATAAGGCACTGATCTAAAGCAAGTATTATCTGTGGAGATATAACTCTAAATGGTTTGGCTATTCCCTATCCCACAAATATAAATCAAACTCATTACAAAATTCTTTAGCTTTTGAGGTGCTGTCCTACTTATTCCACCCATGGTAGTGGAGAGTCACTGAATGCTAGGTTGGCATTTACTACTTACTTACCATTCATCTGTTGTTTAAAATCCAGAAGTATAAGGTGTGGTAAAGAGTTGAGTTTAGTCTGGATTAGGTTTACCCGCCTTGGTTTTGCAGAGCCAGAAGCAGAAGAGGGCAGTCTTGACCCTATAGTTGGTCCAGTTACCTTATAGAGCTTTCACACTTGGAACTAACCACTCCTAACATCAGTCTTAAGGTATATTGGTAGCTCAAGTTAGTGTAAACGTTTTCAAACACCAACAAATTGGCGACTCTACCGGGGATAGAGTATAAAATATTATCCTAAGTATCCAGTAAGTTGACTATTGGAAGTATAGAGTACTTTGTGTTCCGTGATTATTTCTTCTTGCCAGTAATGTCTTATTTTCATCCCAAAGAAATTGGGTGGCGACTTTGAAGTAATCTTTGCAGCAGTGCTGAGTATTAGAAATAATTTTGTCACATACTTTCCAAAAAATGAGTCATAAAGGAACAAGGTCTGGGTTGAGGAAGGATCCTGAAGATAGGTTGGGAAATAATTTCCCAACTATATCCAAATCTAACCGGCCTAGAAAAGGAAGGGATACTAGAGGTACCCCTCAAAATGAAAGACAAAGAGAAGAAATCACAGAAGAAAGACCAGTCCGACCTAGCCATGATGGAAATACATCTGAATATGAAGAAGCTGAGGCTGCAGATGTAGGACTAGGTGCAAATGAAAGTTATAGCTCTCCTCATGATAGAGAGGAAGAAGAATCTCTTTCTACTTTGCCAGATCCTGATAGTATGGCTGCAAAGCTTGTTGAAGTGGAAAAGTTGATTCAGCATCAAATGACTATAAGACAAGGAAGAGAAAAGGAGAAGGAAAATCAGATCAGACAGAACCAGGTTTTCCTTGAACAAAGAATGAGAAGACTATTAGAGCTTGAGCAAATGAACGATGTTGAGAAACCTCCGAGGGTTGAAGAGGAACCTGTTATTCAAATAGTCAGTCAGTAGGGCTCTAAAGGTAAGGAAAAACAAAGGGTTATGATAAATGAGCCTAAGAAACTTAAAGGCCCGGTAGATCAGATGTCTAAATTAGACATGGATCTTGAGAGAGCTAGAGTTGAAAGGGAAGTCATAGCCAAGGATCTTGAATTGGCAAAATTGGAGGCTACTACTTTGGAGCTGAAGAAGAAGGCTGATTATCTCAGACAGACAACAAGGCCTGTTCAGCTCGGTCCCGAAGTAGCTGCAACATCAAATCAAATAGCCTCTACTTCTCAAGACAACGCTGCTTTCCAAGGGAAATCTACTCATGCAGAAAGGTACAAACAATTTTCCTTTCATAATATCCAAGGTTATCCTAATGAGGTTCCATGTAAACTTAGAGATAAGCTTCCCAAGTTTACTAGAAATAATGTAGTTACATGTGAAGAACACTAGAAAAATTTTAAGGATATGATGGATGATTGTGAAATTGCACGAGGATGTATTAATGAAACTCTTTATTCAATCTTTGGTAGAGGATGCTAGGGATTGGTTTAGAGGATTGCCTTATAATTCTATAGGGTCAATAGATGAACTAGTTGATTGCTTTAAGGAGCAATATGGTGACAAGACCAATGAGGGATTCATGTTGAATGAATTCAATAATATAAAAAAGAATCAAAATGAAGATGTTGCGCAGTTCAACATAAGATTTCAAAGAGCTATGCACAAACTTTTTTAGGTTATGAAATTGGATGACAGAGTTCGTCTAGCTACTTATCTCAATGCTTTTGATTCTAAGATGGGATACCTCCTGAAAGACAAAAATCCAAGGACCATGAGAGAAGCCTACAAAATGGCTGTCAATATAGAAACTAATAGGAGAGTATCTAGGAAGTTGGGTAGGAGAGAAGATTGCAAGCCTGCAAAGAAAGAATTAGACAAGCCTTCAAATGCTAAGCCTAAAGAGGAAATCAATATGAAGCAGATTCTAAATGCTATAAAAGACCTAAAACCAGGAGAAAATAGAAATCCTAGAGCTCTAAGTAATGATAGGTCGTCCTATAACAATTATAATCCCCAAGATAGGATGCAGAACTACCCATACAATACCCAATTTAAGGATGGGAGGCCCATTATCCCACAAAGGACAGAAAGGCCAAACAAAGATACTCCTGATCCTCTTCAGAGAAATTCAGCTAATATGTGTAATGATGAATACTGGTGTGAGGAGTGTGAATCCCCCCATAATCCAGATACTTGTGCTGTTGCTCTGAAGGTGTATCCAAGTCAATCCCAACAGAAAGGGAAGACGAGGAAAGGTTATATGATGATGTTGGGAATGCAATGGCATGTGCAAATTTAAGAAGTGATGAATCTGATGACCAAGACAAAAGTCTGGAGCTGTCTTCATCAGATGAAGATGAATTTGAAAATCAAGCTGAAGATCAAGATATGATTTTCTTTGAGGAAAAGGAAGCAGACATTGATAAAATAGGATGTAATATTGCAAGGGGAGGAGAGCCGTTCACAGCAAGAAGGCCTTTAAGTGCAGAAAGGGCTAGAATCACTGAAAACTTGGTTGCCCAAGCACAAAGTAGATATAATTTGAGAAATAGAACAGTTGGTAATAAAGGTAGCACACCAGCTGGTATGTTTGTCACAGAACCAAAAACAACCCCTAAGTAGATATCAGAAAAAGAAAAAGCTACTGAGAATGTGAAGAAGATAAAGGTAAAAACAATAGATAAACCAAGCAATCCTAATATTGCTCAAAAGATTAAGATGAAGACACCAGAGATGGTTGTTTCTTCATTTCCAAAGGGTGTTAAGGGAACTGAACTGAATCAGCCTACTCAAAATCAGGATAAGAATATTACTGTCAAGCAAAATATCTCTGATCTTGAATATGCTCCTATTGACATGGGACAATTGATTTCCCAGATCACAGTCAGAGTTCCACTTTTGGAAATGATGAGGATTCCTGAGCATAAGGAGACAACTTTGGCATGGATGAGTAGTGTTTTTACTACAAAGGCTTTGAAATCAAAAGTGAATGAAAAGGAAGGCAACAACAAAGAAAAATCAGATACAAAGGGAAAAGAATCAGAAGAAATTATTTCTAAAATCCCTCAGGTTTTCTTAAACACAAATCATGTCACTCCTTCAGGAACTATTGATCCTTTCTTCTTAACACTGGTTATTAATGGAAAGATGCTCAAGAATTGCATGATTGATTCAGGTGCATCAAATACAGTCATGCCTGCAGAAATAATGAAATCAATGGGACTGCAGGTTGATACTCCTCATGGGAGATGTCAAGCAATGGATTCAAGAGAAGTGCCTGCCATAGGTACCATTAAGGCCTTGCCTTATACACTTGCTGCATTTCCAGAAAAAATATTAAAAATGAGTGTCCTAGTAGTTGATATTCCACCCCAATATGGAATGTTGCTATCTAGGAAATGGAGTGCCTCGATGGGAGGAAGTATACAATGTGATTTGTCATTTGCCACATTTGACATAGCCGGTAAAAACATCAAGGTATCCAGGGAAGTCAGAACTCCTCATATGATTGAGGAGAGTGAAGATGAAGGAATGAATTGTTTCTTGGTTACAGATATTGGATCTTTCCAAGTGCAAGATAGTAAAGCTGAGAAAAAAGTCCAACACATACTGTTATCAGAAGAAAAGGACAATCTTGCAGACAATAATAACCTATGGACAATGCACTTTGATGGTACAAACTCAAAGGAAGGAGCTGGTGCAGGAATGTTACTAATAGCTCCCAGTGGTAAGACTTACAAGTTCTCATTTTCTTTGTTATTTACTTGCACAAATAATATTGCAGAATATGAGGCTTTGCTGATAGGATTGAGATTAGCTTCAAAACACAAGATCAGATATATCAGAGTCATTGGGGATTTTGAATTAGTTGTTTCTCAAATAAATTCTAGATATGCTTCAAAAAATCAAAGGTTAAAACAGTATAGGAATGTTGTTTGGGATGAGATCAAAATTTTTGATGCATTTGGCATTGAATGGATGGATAGAAATCAGAACAAGATGGCAGATCTGTTGGCTAATATTGCCTTAAGGCCTGAAGATGTTACTTTTGCAGAAATTTCTAAGGTAGAGGTTCAGACTAGGCCATCTATTCCAGACAATGTTGAAAATTTGCAAGTCTTCAATGATGACTTGGATATGTTGGAATTCCTTTCTTGTGAATCAAACTTTGGTAAGAAAGAGATGGATTTTACTGGTTTTGTGGAAACCATAAATGAAAAAGATAGTATTCTCGGAAGGGAGGTTCTCCAATTAAAATCAAATAAGGTACCCAAAGGTTTGGTTATACTTGAAAGAGCCTTTGATAATAAAGATAAATCTTTGTCAGCTAGTACAGTTAATAAGTCTGAGGACTTAGAAGAGATAAACTTGGGGACGGATCAAGATCCAAAAAGGGTATACATTGGTAAGAAGTTATCCCCCAAGCTTAGGGATTTACTGGTAAATCTTCTTAGGGAATATAGACATGTTTTTGCATGGTCTTATGATGATTTGAAAGCATACAAAGAAGATTTATTCTTGCATGAGATTCCATTAAAAGAACGCACTAAGCCTTTTAGACAGAAGTTGAGACCTGTTAATCCCACTCTGGCACCTAAGATGCAGGATGAATTAAAAAGAATGAGGGATGCAGGAATTATAAAGCCTATAAGGCATTCAACATGGGTATCAAATTTGGTACCAGTAAGAAAGAAAAATGGAGATATCAGATTGTGTGTGGACTTGAGAAATTTGAATGTGAATTCCTTAAAGGATAATTATGGGTTGCCTAATATGGAGGCAATGTTGCAAAGAGTCACAGGTTCTGAGATGATGTCCACGTTGGATGGATTTTCAGGGTATAATCAGGTCAAGGCCAGGGAATCTGAACAATTCAAGACTGCATTCACCACACCCTGGGGAACTTATGTATATGTCAGAATGCCCTTTGGCCTGACAAATGCTGGGGCTACTTTCCAAAGAGCCATGGATGTGGCGTTTGCAGATTTCATAAATAAGTTTTTAGCAGTCTACCAAGATGATCTTACTGCTTATTCAGCAAAAGAAGATCAACATTGTGATCATCTTGAAAAAATCTTTGTAAAGGCACTTGAATATGGGGTTTCTTTTAACCCAAAGAAGTGTGTATTTGGGGTAACAGAGGGAAAACTTTTAGGACATATTGTCTCTAAAGATGGTGTCAGGATTGGTCCTGATAGGGTAAATGCAATTGATAAAGTCCCTCAACCCAAGAATGTTAAGGGCATTCAGTCTTTCTTCGGTCAAGTGAATTTCTTGAGAAGATTTGTCACAAATTTTGCAGAGACTAGTTTGCCAATCTCAAAGATGATGAAGAAAGGAGCCAAAGTGGAATGGACTCAAGAAGCATGTAGGGCTTTCTCAGATATCAAACAAGCTATAAAAGATGCCCCTGTTTTGAGAAACCCTAATTACACTAAGCCACTTCAAATTTTCTCCTTTGCTTCTTATAATACTATTGCTGCAGTGTTATTACAGAAGAATTCAGAAGGCTATGAACAACCTATTTCCTTTTTCAGTAAGTATTTACAGGCAGCAGAGTTGAAGTATGATATTATGGAGAAACAAGCCTATGCTTTGGTCAAGGCTGTTAAAGCATTCAGATGCTACTTGGTAGGGGCAACCATAATTGCTTATGTACCAAGTGCGGCTGTCAAGGACATCCTAGTCCAGCAAGAGGTATTAGGGAGAAGATGTAAATGGATCAACAAGATCCAAGAGTTTAATATTGATATCCATATAACTAAGTTGGAAAGAGGTTTAGGACTTGCTAAGCTAATGGCTCAAAGCAACTTAGATGCTAACCACATTGATATGCTAGAGGAGGAACATAAACCTTATATTTGTGATATGGATTATTCTGATTGGTATAAGGATATCATTGGATACTTGCAGAAGATGATTTTTCCCCCTGATATAAATGATAGTAAGAAGAGAACAATCAAGTTGCATGCTTTGAAATATGCAATAATTCAAGGACAATTATGGTGGAGGAGCAATGAAGGAGTGTTGCTCAAATGTGTAGATCAAGACAGGTCTGATGATCTCTTAAAGGAAATGCATGATAGTGCATGTGGTGGCCATTATATGGCTAAGACTACTGCCCATAAGATTATCAGATACTGGTTTTGGTGGCCAACACTCTTCAAGGATGCCCACAAATATGTCAAAAGATGTGATGCTTGTCAGAGATTCTCAGGCAAGTTGAGATTTGGTGGAAATCTTCCCTTGAAGCCTGTTACAGTTGTGGCACCTATTCAGAAGTGGGGAATGGATTTCATAGGTGAAATCCCTAACAAGTCTAGTGGAGGCCATTCATGGATCCTAGTGACAACTGATTATTTTACCAAGTGGGTGGAAGCAATTCCCACTAGAAGAGCCACAAGTTGTAAGAACCCTTCGCAGGCTCTATCCGCTGTGTCGTTTGAGTTGTTTTATTTTTGTTTAATATTCTGATTTTTTTTGTGTTTTCAAGGGGTTTTGACAAAGCAAATACAATAATTGAAACTAATCT